>LR738711.1:325156650-325206862 GCA_902687465.1 Secale cereale | reverse complement strand
CTATATACTGGCAGGGTGGAAGGCTAAGCCTTTTGCTTGGTGTTTTGTTCCACTCTTGCCGTTAGGAACCGTATAAACCGGTGTTATGTTCCTTGATTTTGCGTTCCTAACACGGTTGGGGTGTATGGGACCCCCTTGATAAACCGCTAAGTGCTAAGTCTTTTCCAGCAAGTCCCAACTTTTGGTACTATTTGCCTCATAATAACAACTTAATTAATTAATTAAATTTGCATAGAGGGTCGCTCCCTCGAGGATCCTTTATTTCTACATAGCAGGGGGGGCCAGTGCCGATGGTGTTGGTCCCAAACGGGGAGCCTGCGGGAACCGCCTTGGGGCAACCCGAGGTATTTGGGTCCTGTAGCTTCACCCATCCGGTCGTGTCCTGAGACCTAGATACGCGCGGCTACTATCAGGGTGTCGACACGCCGGGAGGATTTGCTGGATTAGCCTTACCTTAGTTCGGTTTAACTTGAGCACGGGATTCCGAGAATACTCGGGTCTTCCCAAATATGGAGTTGTGACTCCGCGGATCGTGGGCTTGTAATGGGTCAAGTTGGAACACCCCTGCAGGGTTTGAACTTTCGAAAGCCGTGCCCGCGGTTATGTGGCAGATGGGAGCTTGTTAATTCCGGTTGTAGAAAACTTGACACAATGTTTCCAATACACTACCTGCGTGTGTACCGTGACTGTCAATTTCCGAATAGGGATTCGGGAGTTGAACACGGTGGGGTTATGTTTGACCGGTTTTAGTTAGGATCACTTCGTGATCATCTTTCGACCGATGCACTTCTCTTCTCGCTCTCTTTTACGTAAGTTAGTGCTAGTTGCTGCTGCAGACTCTCTCTTGTTGTTCCTTCACCTCTTATTCTTTCTTCAGCCTTGTCCTCACCCAAGGCTTAAATAGTCTTGTTACCCGGGAACGGGATTGCTGAGTCCTCTGTGGCTCACAGTTACTTCACCACACCAGATGCAGGTTCAGCCGAGTTTGATGCAGGAGTTGGATCAGTTCTTCACCAGGAGCTCGATGAAGAGTTTGGCTGTTTGCTCGTGACGTTTCGATGTTCAGTAGTGGTTTCTACTAGGATTCGATCCTGACCTGTGGCTTTATGTTGTTTTGGTATCTTTCTTTTGGGTTCTTCACCCGTAGTCGGGTTGTGATGTTCTGATTGATGTTATGCTTATGTAATGTATTGTGTGAAGTGGCGAGTGTAAGCCAACTATCTCCTTTTGCATTTTAATCCCTCTTTTACATGAGTTGTGCAAAGATACCAAACTTGAGATCATTCTAGGATGGGCTTATACCTTTAAGTCGTGCCTCGACACGTAGGAGGTATAGTCCCATCCTGGGCATTACAATTTCCTCTTTTCTATGTGCTTTTTCCCCACTCCTACTTAGTAGTGTGGGTGTCCTCTGAACTCAAGACACACACACACACACGCATGCACGCACGCACGCATATAAAGATTATGTTCAAAAGTGACAATATAAATGTGAATCCCTTTGGAGGGAACCATCTGATTGTCCATTATATCCAAATTTATTGTCTAATAATTTCTATAAATGATGTCTTGTAAGTATTTTTTTACTGGGTGATTGTCCATAATTAATTTGTCTATATTGTTATTTTCCATGGCAACTCTCTTACCATGTTTTTCTATGACTAACTAGGGCGAATTTGCCATCACAATTTTTAGGATGTGTTTGTCGGGGAAACTGATCCACCTACGAACACCTATGGGGACGGAGCCCCTTTTCGGTACGGCAGGGGGCGGAGATCGCACAAAGAGAGGATCGAGGCGAGGCACACGAGCAGTTTACCCAGGCTCGGGCCGCACGGATCCGTAATACCCTACTCCTGCTTTGGTTTGTATTGAGTTCTTGGCTCGGGAGCGCTGGAAGCTACAGTACCCTTCGAGACTGAGCGTGAGAGTGTTCGAATGTCTAACCCCCCTCATACGTGCGCATGGGCCTCCTTTTATATGCTCAAGGGGTTTCCGACAAGTGGCAGCGTAGTTGAGGTTAAAAATGTAAAAAGCGTGGTAGGTGGTACAGTGTTCCATACCTAACCCTGACGGCAGGGGACAAGGGCATTAAATGCCCATCGCCGTCGCCCAAACAATGCAAAAAGGGCCGTCAGGGGCGCCCCCGTTCGCCACGATGTCATCCTTGTCATCGCCGCTTGCCACCGCGTACCCCTGGCTGCACAGCCTTCCACCACGTACGCCTGGGAGGATCCCAGGGCGACATGTGGGTGGATGTGCTGGAGCGTAGGTACCGAGTGGAAGCTTGCCGCGGCAAGCGCTTTGCCTCGGTCGCTATCTTGTCGCTTCCGGGAGCTTGTCGCTCATCGGGTCTTGCCGGGACGCGTGGCGCATCGCGGCAAGTTTCTTGGGGTGCCTTGGTTGGCCTTCCCGGCAAGCTCCTCTTGCCAGGGTCTTGCGCCTTGAGTGGCCTTGTGCCTTGAGTGGCCTTACCGGCAAGCTCCTCTTGGAGGGGCCTTGTCTTCTTAGCTTGAATACTCTGTTCTTGAAGGGCTCCAAAGGAGCCACAGAGGACCTTGGCGATCACCCGACAAGCCTTGCCGCGGGACGCTGCGACTGCCCGTCCACATGTTCGGGATACTAAGGGTACCCCTACTTTAGTACACCGACAGTGTTCTTTTTTGTCATTTTGCATCCTTAGATGTTTTGACAAGAAGACTTAAGAATTACATTTTACATGTCAATTTGATAGCTCATGGAAATTTTACTCTCGTTTGGTAATGTACACATGAAAAAGTAATCATGTTCAGATGGCAAACCTCTGTTTTTTGGCGTGTGACACATGACAATTTTTTACTTGTAGGCATGGGTACACATAGAGTACATCAAGACTAACATTTGTGAAAAGTTTCTTTGAACATGGAAAATTGTGTAGAACATTATATTCAGTACAATATGGCAATTAGTGTGTTGTGTGTAGTACGAGATTTATACTCAATAATTTTCCATGGCCATTTGTCCTCTTGCATTTCGTATGTAGTGCAATTTTTGTAAACTTGCCATGTGACAAGTACATACAAATTGTATCTTTGCCATGAGTCATGAATCAAACTTTCTCCAGATTTTTCCATAAATCTAAAGTATATAGTGTTTAGTACTATTTTTCATCCCCAGAAAGACTTTCTATAGCTTTTTCCATGCCTCTAATATACCTTTTGATATGTCAAAATTTTCAATGCCATAAGCACATTGTTTTACTTGGCAAATTTCATAAGCTATTTGCCATGGCAAAAAAGTTTTAGAACTGTTTTTACATGTAAGAAGAAATCCAGAAAATTGTCACCTTTTCATAATCTACCATAGCAATTTTATTCTATGGATCATGAAAAACTTAGTTCACACATCACGGGAAATTCAGATCACACACAATGTCAATAAAGCTTTTAGTGGATCATGGAAAAATTATCGCTTTTTTGGAACCATGAAAATTTTAAATATTTTTGGACATGGCAATTTTTTGTTTGGTTCATAAGAGAAATCATGTATTTTTCTCGGGTATTTTTTGTGCCAAGTACAAAACTGCAATGGCACATGCAATATATTTTTTGTCATACTACTATGTTAAATTTATTTTTACAAACCTTGGCAATTTTAGTTAAATGGGTCATGGAAAATATGTTGCATTTTTTACCATGTCAGTTTTTCTTTTTCTAATCACAAAAATTTTTGTTATTAATTTTCATTACAAAAACCATGTGTTACTTTGCATGTATCAATTGATATGATGGCAAAAAGGTATGCAACATTTAAGTTTTACATGGGAAAACACTTATGAAAAAAAATCTAAGGCAAGCACTTTTTGCAACGCCATTTGCTATATCTTTTTTGTAATATGTTTTTCCTCTAATTTTTTTAGTAGGAAAATATGTTTTTGTACTATGTTTTTTCTCTATAGTCGTGGCCTTTTTTTCCTTTTTTTGGGCCGACTAGAGTGTACTTGTTCAGCCAGTAGAAATAGATCGTAGGAAGAAGCGTTCATTTGGGGCTCGCTCCCATAGAACGTTTTCGTTGGATATTGTCCATCATTCCCACCAAATTATTTGTTCGGTCTCGGAAGTCCCCAGACCAAACGTCAGGTAGATATTGACGCCCATTAGATTAGGACACGTTTTCCATGTGCTTGCAGCAGTCAGGCCAACACATACAATTATATATGTCAGCCTTCTCTTTCCTCCTCCACAAGTAAAGATCTCAAACTTTCCTCCTTCTCTCGTCGGTGCCGCCGCTGATCTGCCCCATTGTCAATGGCTTTAGGGCATGCAAATGCAGGGGACCTCAGCTCCCCGCCGACCGGAGCGACCCGATTTTCATTATTGGTAGGTTCAGCGTCATGGTTGGTGTTGTGTGGAGACATTGATGTTCCCTTAGTAGGAATAATATCTCACACGTTCTATCCCTGCCCGATGGTGCATTTACCATCGTCGAAGGCCGTGTGGAGGTGTTTCTCGATCGGATCTCGTGGGGTTCGGTTGGTGGTGCTTGTCAGTGGATCAATGTTCACAGATTTGATCATTCCGATCAACAACTTTGTTTATCAACGATGGTTGCTCCTTTGCTGCACTAGTCCTACGGAGTGATATGTCTCCAACGTATCTATAATTTTCGATTGTTCCATGCTATTATTTTATCTGTTTTGAATGTTTAATGGGCTTTAATATGCAGTTTTATATTATTTTTGGGATTACCTATTAACCCAGAGCCCAGTGCCAGTTTCTGTTTTTGCTTGTTTTTGAGTATCGCAGAAAAGGAATACCAAACGGAGTCCAATTGACCTGAAATTTCATGGAGATTGTTTTTGGACCGGAAGAAGCCCATGGAGTACCGGAGATAGACGAGAAGAGTCCCGAGGCCACCACAAGGGTGGTGGGCGCGCCCTACGCTACTGGGCGCGCCCCCTATCTTGTGGCCGCCTCGGAGACCCCCTGACTTGGTCCAGACTCCAACACTTCTTATATATACCCAAACTTCCAGAACATAACCTAGATCGGGAGTTCCGCTGCCGCAAGCCTCTGTAGCCACCAACAAACCAGTCGGGACCCTGTTCCGGCAACCTGGCGGAGGGGGATCCATCACAGGTGGCCATCTTCATCATCCCGGCGCTCTCAATGACGAGGAGGGAGTAGTTCACCCTCGGGGCTGAGTGTATGTACCAATAGCTATGTGTTAGATCTCTCTCTCTCGTGTTCTTGATATGGCACGATATTGATGTATCGCGAGCTTTGCTACTATAGTTGGATCTTATGATGTTTCTCCCCCTCTACCTTCTTGTAATGGATTGATTTTTCCCTTTGAAGTTATCTTATCGAATTGAGTCCTTAAGGATTTGAGAACACTTGATGTATGTCTTGCGTGGGATACCTGTGACAATGGGGTATTCTATTGATTCACTTTATGTATGCTTTGGTGATCAACTTACGGGTTCCGTGACCTTGGGAATCTATGCATAGGGGTTGACACACGTTTTCGTCTTGAATCTGAGATTGTGTGACGCATATCGTATAATCATGCCCACAGATACTTGATGTGACAATGGAGTATCTAGGTGACATTAGCGTTTTGGTTGATGTGTGTGCTAAGGTGTTATTCTAGTACGAACTCTAGGATAGATCGAACGGAAAGAATAGCTTCGTGTTATTTTACTACGGACTCTTGAATAGATCGATCAGAAAGAATAACTTTGAGGTGGTATCGTACCCTACAATAATCTCTTCGTTTTTTCTCCGCTATTAGTGACTTTGGAGTGACTCTTTGTTGCATGTCGAGGGATAATTATATGATCTAGTTATGTTATTATTGTTGAGAGAACTTGCACTAGTAAAAGTATGAACCCTAGGCCTTGTTTCGAAGCATTGCAATACCATTTGTGCTCACTTTTATCATTAGTTACCTTGCTGTTTTTATATTTTCAGATTACAGAAAACTATATTTACCATCCATTTTGCACTTGTATCACCATGTCTTCGCCGAACTAGTGCGCCTATACAATTTACCATTGTATTGGGTGTGTTGGGGACACAAGATACTATTTTTATTTGGTTGCAGGATTGCTTGAGTGAGACCATCTTGATCCTGCGCCTCCCACATATTGCTAAACCTTAGGTCATCCACTTGAGGGAAATTTGCTACTCTTTTACAAACCCCTGCACTTGGAGGCCCAACAACGTCTATAAGAAGAAGGTTGTGTAGTAGACATCAAGCTCTTTTCTGGCGCCGTTGCCGGGGATGCTAGGTAAGCGGCATTCACATCCCGTCAACGAAGCTTTTTTCAGGGAGGTGAGTTCATGAAGGTATATCTTTATATCATGCAATCGAATCTTTTAGTTTCTTGTTTTATCACAAGTTTAGTTTATAAAAGAAAACTACAAAAAATGGAACTGAGGTTGCCTCATATGCTTCATCTTTTTAATATCTTTCGTGAAAATGATGGAAAGCAAAATTGTGCTCAAGTCCTAGAAGAAGAATGCATTAAAATGTTTGGCACTAAATCTTTGAATGATGAGCATGATTGCAATGTTGTTAGTCTGAATTCTTTGAATATCCATGATGCTAATGATATGCAAAGCCACAAGCTTGGGGATGCTATGTTTAATGACGATGATATTTTTAGTCCCCCAAGTTTTGATGCGAATATTTATTATGATGAAATCATGCCTCCTATTTATGATGATTATATTGATGAAAGTGGATTTTGAGAGGTCGTGACTTTAATTAGTGATGAATCCACTATTTCGGAAGAGGTTCCAATTGATTATGAGAACAAAGTTGCTATCTATGATGATTATTGTGATGACTTGTATGCTGTTAAGAATAATGATAACCATGAAACTTGTCATAATGATTGTAGTTTTCAATTGGATTATGCCTCACATGATAATTACTTTGTTCAGTTTACTCCCACTGTTATTCACGAGAAGAAATTCGTTTATGTGGAGAGTAACAAAATTTATATGATTGGGGATCATGAAAAGAATGGTTTATGTGGTGGTTATATAGTTGAATTCATTCATGATACTGCTGAACATTATTATGAGAGAGGAACATATGCTTCTACCTATTGCAATAATATCACATTTCTTCTCTATGTGTTGAAAATCTTGTAGTCATGCTTGTTTTGCCTTCCTATGCTAGTTGATTTTTGTTCCCATAAATTGTTTGCTCACAAAATCCCTATGCATAGGAAGTGGGTTTGGCTTAAATGTGTTAGTCATATTCTTCATGATCCTCTCTTTATGTTTCAAATTTTATCTTTTATGCGAGCATCATTGAAATCATCATGCCTAGCTAAAAGGCAGTAAAGAAAAGTGCTTGTTGGGAGACAACCCAATATTTACCCCTACTGTTTTTGTGTGTCCACATGATTAATATACAGTAACAATCATCATTTATAGCTTTTGTTCAAATAAAGTGCCAAGTTGAACCTTTGGGAAGACTTGGGTGAATGTTAATGTGATCTAACTATAAAAAACATAAACTTTGCGCTCACGAGATTAGCTGCCTTTTTTTTACTGGAGAGTGATTTTAAGTTGATTATTTTTTAAGAAGATTAATGGACAAATTCCTCACAACCACCATTATATTACAGAATTGTTTGAGTTGCAGAAGTATTCGAAAGTTACAGATTGCTACTGACTGTTCAATTTTTGACAGATTCTGTTTTCTATGTGATGTTTGCTTATTTTGATGAATCTATGAGCAGTATCGGAGGGTATGAACCATAGAGAAGTCAAAGTACAGTAGATCTTACACCAATATGAATTTAGAATGAGTTCACAATAGTACCTAAGTGGTGGTTTTATTTTCTTATAATAACGGAGCTTACGAGTTTTCTGTTGAGTTTTGTGTTGTGAAGTTTTCAAGGTTTGGGTAAAGATTTGATGGACTATGGAATAAGGAGTGGCAAGAGCCTAAGATTGGGGATGTTCAAGTCACCCCAAGGTAAAATTCAAGGAAAACCAAAAGCCTAAGCTTGGGGATGCCCCGGGAAGGCATCCCCTCTTTTGTCTTCGTCTATTGGTAACTTTACTTGAGATTATATTTTTATTCACCACATGATATGTGTTTTGCTTGGAGCGTCTTGTATGATTTGAGTCTTTGCTTTTTAGTTTACCACAATCATCCTTGCTGTACACACCTTTTGGGAGAGACACACATGAATCGGAATTTATTAGAATACTCTATGTGTTTCACTTATATCTTTTGAGCTAGATAATTTTGCTCTAGTGCTTCACTTATATCTTTATTAGAGCACGGTGGTGTTTTTTATAGAAATTATTGATCTCTCATGCTTCATTTATATTATTTTGAGAGTCCTTTAGAACAGCATGGTAATTTTCTTTGGCTATAAAATTAGTCCTAATATGATAGGCATCCAAGATGGGTATAATAAAAACTTTCATATAAAGTGCATTGAATACTATGAGAGTTTGATACTTGATGCTCATTTTGAGATATGAGGAATGTGATATTAGAGTCATGCTAGTAGAGTAATTTTGAATTTGAGAAATACTTGTGTTGAGCTTTTCAAGTCCCGTAGCATGCACGTATGGTAACCGTTGTGTAACAAATTTGAAGCATGAGGTTTTTCTTTGATTGTCTTCCTTTGTGTGGAGGTCGGGGTCGCGCGATGGTTAACTCCTACCAACCCTTCCCCTAGGAGCATGCGTGTAGTGCTTGGTTTTGATGACTTGTAGATTTTTGCAATAATTATGTGAGTTCTTTATGACTAATGTTGAGTCCATGGATTATACGCACTCTCACCCTTCCACCATTGCTAGCCTCTCTAGTATCGCGCAACATTCGGCGGTACCATACACCCACCATATATCTTCCTCAAAACAGCCACCATACCTACCTATTACGGCATTTCCATAGCCATTCCGAGATATATTTCCATGCAACTTTCCACCGTTATGTTGTGACACGCTTCATCATTGTCATATTTCCTTGCATGATCATGTAGTTGTGTTCATATTTGTGGCAAGGCCACCATGCATAATGTTTCATATATGTCACTCTTGATTCATTGCACATCCTGGCACACTGCCGGAGGCAACCATATAGAGTCATATTTTGTTCTAGTATTGAGTTGTAATATTTGAGTTGTAATTGAATAGAAGTGTGATGATCGTCATTATTAGAGCATTGTCCCGGAAAAAGGCCAAATAAAAAAGATAAAGGCCAAATAATAAAAGGAAGGCAAAAAAAAGGGGGACAATGCTATTATCTTTTTTCCACACTTGTGCTTCAAAGTAGTACCATTATCTATTTTATTTACTATTGGGAATCTCTATGATAGAGAGTCTCTTATTTTGTCACTTTCATATACTATTGGGAATTTTTCATTATAGAACTTTGATTGTATATTCTAACAATGGGCTTCCTCAAATGCCCTAGGTCTTCGTGAGCAAGCAAGTTGGATGCACACCCACTTAGTTTCTTTTGTTGAGCTTTCATACATTTATAGCTCTAGTGCATCAGTTGCATGGCAATCCCTACTCACTCACATTGATATCTATTTATGGGCATCTCCATAGCCCATTGATACGCCTAGTTGATGTGAGACCATCTTCCTCCTTTTTTCCTTCTCCACAATCGCCATTCTGTTCCACCTATAATGCTATGTCCATGACTCATGCTCATGTATTGCATGAAAGTTGAAAAAGTTTGAAAAACTTAAAGTATGAAACAATTTCTTGGCTGAAATCGGTGTTGTGCATGATTTCGGTATTTTGTGTGACGAAGATGGAGCATAGCCAAGGTATATGACTTTGTAGGGATGAACTTTCTTTGGCCATGCTAATTTGAGAAGACATAATTGCTTTGTTACTATGCTTCAAGTATTATTATTCTTATGTCCATATTAAACTTTTGTCTTGAATCTTTCGGATCTAAACATTCATGCCACAATAAAAATAATTACATCGATAATTATGTTAGGTAGCATTCCACATCAAAAATTACGTTTTAATCATTCACCTAGTCGAGGACAAGCTGGAATTAAGCTTGGGGACGCTTGATACGTCTCCAACATATCTATAATTTTTTATTGTTTCATGCTATTATATTATCTATTTTGGATGTTTAATGGACTTCAATATGCACTCTTATATTATTTTTGGGACTAACCTATTAACCTAGAGCCCAGTGCTAGTTTCTCTTTTTCCTTGTTTTTGAGTATCGCAGAAGAGGAATACCAAACGGAGTCCAATAGAACTGAAATTTCACGGAGATTGTTTTTGGACCAGAAGAAGCCCACGGAGTACCAAAAACGGACCAGAAGAGTCCCGAGGCCACCACGAGGGTGAGGGCGCGCCCTACCCCCTGGGCGCACCCCCTACCTCGTGGCCGCCTCGCGGACCCCCCCTGACTTGTTCCCGACTCCAACACCTCTTATATATACCCAATCTTCCATAACATAACCTAGATCGGGAGTTCCGCTGCCGCAAGCCTCTGTAGTTACCAAAAACCAATCGGGACCATGTTCCGGCACCCTGCCAGAGGGGGTATCCATCCCCGGTTGCCATCTTCATCATTCCGGCGCTCTCCATGATGAGGAGGGAGTAGTTCACCGTCGGCGCTGAGGGTATGTACCAGTAGCTATGTGTTTGATCTCTCTCTCTCTCTCTCTCTTGTGTTCTTGATATGGCACGATCTTGATGTATCGCGAGCTTTGCTACTATAGTTGGATCTTATGATGCTTATCCCCCTCTACCTTCTTGTAATGGATTGAGTTTTCCATTTGAAGTTATCTTATCATATTGAGTCTTTAAGGATTTGAGAACACTTAATGTACGTCTTGCGTGGGATAGCCGTGGTGACAATTCGGTATTCTATTGATTCACTTGATGTATGTGTTGGTGATCAACTTGCGGGTTCCGTGACCTTGGGAATCTAAGCATAGGGGTTGACACACGTTTTCATCTTAACTCTCTGATAGAAACTTAGGGGCACTCTTAGAAGTTCTTTGTGTTGGTTGAATAGATGAATATGAGATTGTGAGATGTATATCGTATAATCATGCTCACGGATACTTGAGGTGACAACGGAGTATCTTGGTGACATTAGGGTTTTGGTTGATGTGTGTCTTAAGGTGTTATTCTAGTACAAACTCTAGGATAGATCGAATGGAAAGAATAGCTTCGTGTTATTTTACTACAGACTCTTCAACAGATCGATTAGAAAGAATAACTTTGAGGTGGTTTTGTACCCTACAATAAGTTCTTCATTTGTTCTCCGCTATTAGTGACTTTGGAGTAACTTTTTGTTGAATGTCGAAGGATAGTTATATTATCCAGTTATGTTATTATGGTTGAGAGAACATGCACTAGTGAAAGTATGAACCCTAGGTCTGGTTTCAAAGCATTGCAATACCATCTGTGCTCACTTTTATGATTAGTTACCTTGCTATTTTTATATTTTCAGATTACAAAAACCTATATCTACCATCCATATTGCACCTATATCACCATCTCTTCGCTGAAGTAGTGCGCCTATACAATTTACCACTGTATTGGGTGTGTTGGGGACAAAAGAGACTCTTTGTTATTTGGTTGCAGGGTTGCTTTAGAGAGACCATCTTCATCCTACGCCTCCCACGGATTGATAAACCTTAGGTTGTCCACTTGAGGGAAATGTCCTACTGTCCTACGAACCTCTGCACTTGGAGGCCCAACAACGTCTAAAAGAAGAAGGTTTTGTAGTAGACATCATGGAGCCTTAGCACGACGAGTTCCTGACTGTCTACTACAATAAGGTTTGCCTCGCACCAGCAAGGGAGGGAAGCTGATGGCGGTGCACCTTTGACTCGCCCCAGTACTTGTAGTCGTCGCTAGGTTGTCCATGGACGTGGTTGTAATTTTGATTACTTCTGGTGTTATTTTGTACTGCCATGATTGAGGATGAATAGATTGGAGGTTTCTCACGCAAAAAGGGTATGTTTTCACCTGTGGTCTCTGTTGAAACTTTCCCATGAGCCTCGTATTATCCCATCGTGTTTCTTGTTTGAGTTAGAGAATCTACAACTGCGATGGGCTAATTCGGCCCCTCAAGCGCCCGTGGACACGGACGGGTGCGTCCGTGGGCACGGACCGGGCACGCATCATATTTCCTTCTCCAAACCCGTGTATCTCATATGTGGCACCCTATATCCATACTACACGTGCAACGCGATCTACTCTATGTGATCAAACAATGAGAAACAAAATCGACTACAAATAGAGAACAATATTGGCTGCAAACATACATTAAACGAGCTTGCATCATCCAAAAGATCATCTGAGTCCGTCGTTGGACAAGCTCTTAGACATCAACAATTAAAAACAATATTATAAACACGAGGAACATGATCACCATTTCCGCGCTGGGCCTTTGTCCTTCCAGTCGCTGGCGCAGCTATAGGCGTTCATGGCTGCTGGAGGATCTTGCTCATCATCGGAGGAGGTGGAGATGTAGTCATCGCCGTCGTCGTCGTCGTCGGAGGAGGACAGGAAGATTAGAGTTGCCTCCGTTGCTGCCTCCTTCGCCTCCCGCTCAAATAGCTCTATGGCTAGCGGGAGTGCCTTTGTGTTCCTCCGTCAAAGGCGAGCGTCCATCTCCGCGTCATGAGCGACCGACGGCAGGCCCATGCAAGGAGCCGATCGTCCTCGTCAGGCCCCGCTAGCATCCCGCGGCAATGACGCACAGACCGCTTCGCCGCTTCCCTCTCCCTTGCCCACTGCCTCGCGCAGCGGGCGATGCAGGGACTAGCACCCAATGCTGCCCGCACGGAGGAGCGCCTCACAGGGGAAGGGGACAACTGGGGGACTGTGTGGACAATGATATCCTACTGGAGCTGAGAACGGGCCAGGAGGATCCAGGTACAATGTCCGTGCTACGCTAGTGCAGGAGCTGCGATGACACTGCAGATCCGAAGCTACCGCTAGTCTCCAGCTTGGACCACTCAAAGGAAATGCGGAGGTCTAGCTCCTCGTAGAGTCGAGGTCGGCGCCAGAGTGGCTATCGGAGCTCGATATTGCGCCAGGTTGGACCATAATGCAAAATAGGAGAAGACTCGACGATGCGAGTGGAGTGAGCTGGGGTACGGAGCTGGAAGCCGGATTGGAGATTTTTTTGGAAAACTGTGGGGTCGGTGGTTTGCCAGGCCTGTTAGGCGGACGCGCTCAGGCATGCTCGGCCCGCCCGATATCCGTGCAATATTTGTACTATATATGCCGGACGCCGGACAACCCAGGCATTTGAGGCCGGTTTGAGGTGTCCGGGTGGGTCATTTTTTTTAGACCGATCAGCGACTGGTTAGCCCGCCAATCGTTGGAGATGCTTTTCAGGTGCCTGGCTGCAGATGTTCTTTGTGAGCATGTCACCCAATTTGGTAAAAAAGGAGGATATCTCCCAAAACCCTACAATAGAAACCCGTCTCTTCGATCCACCGTATCTTATTACTCCATCTTCGCCGAGCGATCAAATCTTATCGTGAAGAACAAGAAAAGGCAGAGAGCTCGACGTGCTCGCTACTGCCATGGCGGCATCGATGGGCGATCACTATTGGATACTTGGACTCGGGCACGATGCCAACAAAACTGATATCAAGAATGCCTACTTTTGCCTTGCCTAGTGCTACCACCCTGACCACCACGCGGAGGCCAGCGCCGCCGCCCGTGCGGAAGTCGCGGTTTGCTTCCTCTAGGCCAAAGAGGCCTACGACGTCTTCTCCGATGAACGTTGCCGCCTCGATTATGATTTGACCTACCACCCATCCTCTTTCTCATCGTTGAGTTCGAGTGGCTACGGCCACAGATATGGCGGGAAATCTTCCTCCTCATCGTCAGGCCCTTAGTCATCGTCATGTTCTTCGAGTAAACAACCATCACGGAGGAGGTAGTGGTACTTTAGTCTCATCCTCGTCATCCTCAGGTTTGAGTGGCTACGGGTACCGTCATGGACAAGGCAGGAACTCTTCCTCCTCATCATTGTCAGGCCACTGGTCGTCGTCGTGGTCTTTCGGGGACAGGCACGGAGGTTCATCATTGTCTCCGAGTGACAGGAACAGGCACCGAGGAGGCAACTCTAGCTCATCCTCATCTTGGAGTGACGGGAACTGTTGTGGAGTTGTCACGGCAGATGTCATAAGATAAGGACTTGATTCCGGAGCCATAGCGACGTGGTTAGCTTAAAGGGGTTAAGAACGAGACAAATGATACAGGGAGTTTATACTGGTTCGGCCCTTTGCAGTGAGGGTAAAACCTAATCCAGTTTCAGGTGGAATTGTTGGGGTGTCGATTGCTAGGGTGCGGATGCGCTTGACTAGCCCTCAATTTGTTATTATTTCCCTAAGCCGATGCCTGGTCGTCTCCTTATATACACGGGTTGACGCCCTGCGGCCTATGGAGTCCCGGCCGGCTCATACAATTGTATCCAGCCCGGTGACTCTTGTTACATGCCTTACAACACAAGTCACATATATGGCGGTTGATACTCACATGCTTTAAGCCGCCCCGGGCCTTGGGCCTTTATCTAAACTGCCTTCTTTAACCTGCTTCTAGGCTTGGCCCTTGAACCGCCATTGGGTAACCCGGCCCCTCCTGGGCAGGTCATATGAACTACTTATATCCCCAACAGGAACCGCCACCCATGTGGCACCTCAGGATCCTCCTCCTCGCCTAGGAGTGAAGGGAACTGGCACCATGATGGCACCTCAAGCCATCCTCCTCTTCATCGTCATCTTGGATTGACATGAACCAGCACCGAGATGGCACCTCAAGCTGATCCTCCTCCTCCTCCTCATCTTGGTGTGATGGGAACCATCACCGTGGTGGCACCTCAGGCTCCTCGTCGTATTCAAGTGACCAATTAAACCTACATCGATCCAGCTCCTCCTCGTCATCTGCTAATGACACTACAAAAATACCTATTCCATGATAATACGTGTTTGCCACTGTAGGGCACATTTTCTGTCATCCATGTACATCCATGGCGATTCTAAGGCAGAATCAAGATATTCATACCTGTGCTGTCATAGAAGTGTTTCATTACAATACCAGAAATATAGTGACGGAAGTGTCCACTTCCATGACAGTAAATGGTTTGTTTATGGAAGTGTTTTTGTCAAGGGTAACCGACAAAGGACATCCACCGTAACGGGTCATCGTTAAGCTATCGGGTTCCGGTTTTGATCCAATAACCCGTTAGTAGCCCGGACCAATGGGGATTTTCCATGTTTAAAATTGTCATTCGCCAGAAGATTCAATGTGTTAGCTCGACATTGGGACAGATGTCATCCCCACAATGGACGAGACGCACCTATGATACGTCGACACGTGACATGGCCCAACAGTGGCCCGTTTAGGTTAAAGGTCGGCCCTGTCCAAATAAGTGGACAGGTCCATTAGCGACGTATTTGGGTCAGGCCCATTCACAAACCAAGGCCCATATGAGTTACATAGAATTGGCCCACCAAAGGCCCATTGTGGATTTCACAATTTCCAGCCCATCGTCAGTTCTAGCGCGCTAACACGTCTTTGGGCTCAATTACGACCCGACCTTCTTTTGGCCTGTTAGTAGCCCATAATAGATATGGACCAATATCCCGCAGGTATGTCTTTCGGCCTTTTCTTGGCCCATTCTGTAGTTGGGCCAACTTCTAGCCCTTTTTGACTTTTGGCCTTTTCTCAGCCCATTCCGCCTATTTTGTACATGGGCCAACTACAAGCCCTTTTTGACTTTCGGCCTTTTCTCGACCCATTATGTACATGGGCCAACTTGTAGCCCGTTGGGTCTTTCGGCCTGTTAATAGCCCGCACAATATTTGGGCCTTTGACAGAGCCACCCGATTTTGGGTCCAATAGCGGCCCACGTTATCCATGGCACAATTTCAGCCCGACACGGCTTTCGGCCTGTTAAAAGCCTAGTTTGTAAGTTGGGATTGTTTTGGTCCAAAACACTTTTCGAATCCTTACTGGCCCATCATGTAGAAGGGCGAAGACAAAATTGATGTTTATTTCACCCTACTAGACGCCCACAGGCTATCAATCTTTCGACCTGTTGCGGCCTTTAAGGAGCCCTTGTTAGGATGGGCCCCTGGGATGGGCCAAAATCCATTAATAATGGGCCTTGTTGGTTGGGCCATTTAAGCCATTATGACGACACCATATTGATTAGGATCCACTAAATATTAGTCTAGCCCTATTAAGGCCCGCTTAGAGTACACATGTTTAGTTCGTTCGGATGGTGTCCAGGTTATGTTTGGGTGTATGACACTATACTACCGCCTCTCAAAAACTGCACTTATACAATAAAGAGACTAAGGCACAAATACAAAGAATAATCCTACACTATACAGTAAAGAAATCACGTCAAATTACATACACTAGACAAATAAAGCTCATAAAACATGGACGCGCATCATTAGAACTTACAATTTGAACTATAATCACTTCACAAAATAGGATTGGCCAGATTCAGATAGGAGAAATTTCAGTATACAAAATCTCCAATTCCTTTGTGGTTACCTCAGTTTCTTGTTTCATTTTTTCACTCTTGCATCTGGTACCTGCAACTCCAGTCTCAACATGTTGATTACATATTGAGAGTCATATACACGTTGTCTTGCCACCTCTAGTTGATGTTGTAGAACATTAGCACATTCCAATTCCAATCCATAATCATTTGGTAACGGCCATGTCGCACTTCTCTCAGATATTTCTATTGATGTCACTTCATCGTGAAATGTTTCTGTAAGTACACATGACTAGAACAAAAATATAGTTACAATAGTGAAGCGAGCAACACAGACTATCTTGTACATGGAAAAACAGGACTAACAATAATAGTACACATCATGAAGCATAAGAAGGTGATATTTCAAAAATTATAAAAATGGTAGTCTGCGCAGCCAGCATACAGATATCTCTCTAAACTCACCATGGGAGCATGATGTTGGGGCCAAATCCAAAACACAGATATGTTACAAATTTAGACCACGTAGTTAGATCACTTCTTGCTTACTAGTATGTAATCAAGATGCTAGTAATGATAGGGAGTCTAATGTTGTGAAGATGTGTTTGGTTATGACACTTATAACATCAACAACTCTACCGTAGCAGGAAGCAGGTTCACACTATTCACTACTATAAGATGTTTTAGATGTTTAAAAGTTGACTACATTCGTAATGAGTAAACAGACACATTAAAATGTTTTTACATACATCTAATTTACAAAAAAGTTAGAACACCATATAGTAGTGAGCGGAAGAAGTTTTAATGAATGGCCCAATGACTGGGTTACAGGTCAAGAACCCACACAAGCACAATGTCAGACAAATAGGATGTGCTGGTAATTGTAATACAATGACTTGCCATAACTAGTTGAATAGGCTCATCACTGCTCCTCCTCTCACAAGGCTCCTTCCTAACATCTTGTACATGGAAATCCACAATCTTATCTTCATCGCACCCCCTCTGGAAGGCGACACAAACTAGTTACTGGTATCCTTGAAAGATAAATATGCATACTTTCCAGTCTGTGAACAACACCAAAGGATGAATTTGTAACAAAACAACACCACATAACGAAACATGCCACATCTCTGTCACGCAATGAAATGAGCATTTACTATATGAGCGCTATTTAATAACTAGGCATACCTTCCAACTAGACCTCTAGGTACTCTTGGAGAGCCTAGTTAAGTGTATAGCCAAACCTTTATGTCACCTATGAGTTATACAAGCCCCCACTACAATAGCCCTTAGTGTTTAAATCGTTGACAAACTCTGTTAGATCAAGAACATCAAGTAATCAAACCAAACATTTCTAGTATGGCTGGCTGATACAAACAAGCAATTGAACAAATGTGTGAGCAAATCTTGCACAACACTGAATTACATATCAAGAAAACAAGAATAGAAGTAGGCTTAAAGACCATCACTTGACTAACCAGATTTAAGAGGCATATAAACATCATGTGCAACGTATGAACTAACATAAACATTGCATATATCATATTCTATATGATGCCTAAATGTACACAATAGCAGGCAGGAGTGATTCATCATTGCGAATTATAGGTTAAGGGCATGTTCTGTTCCGCCTTTTGAGAGCTTATTGTCAAAATAAGCCATACAAGATGTAAAGAACTAGTATTTGAGTTATGGGCTTGGGCTTAACTAATTTTGCTTGTTGGGGCATCCTTCCCGTAGAAGATCACTTAAAATCTTAGAAACTCACTAAAAATTGAAGGGAAGGGGAATAGCAAAATAACTCTGTTGTATGCCTATATTACACTCAAAATGCCACTACTCATGCCCACGTCACACCTGACCCACAAGTAAAATCAAACACGCAAGCGTTCATTACCCTACCCCCTTGGATCTCCTCTCCCCTTTCACTCTACCTCGATCCCCTGCCTGCAGCGCTAGGGTTCTTCCAGCAATCCACCGCCACACGTCCCATCTGGCCTGCTCCTCGATGATGCTCTGTCCACCTAGGCTACATGGTCGACGGGTAGGGCCCTATCTCCTATCTACTCCTCCCTCTAGCGCCACACCACACTCATGGTCTCCAGCAGCTCCTGCGCTATGGTCTATCCAATGCTCTACTCCGGCGGTAGCCGCACAACTATGGCTGATTCCCCACTCCGGCAGAAGGCGCCTCGTTACCCCTCCCCTCCTCCCAGGCCATTGCCTAGAGGTGATGTCGAAGGATGAGCTCATATAACAAATTCTGATATGCTATACGATGAATTGCTATGAGCTGCTGCTACTGCTATATGATGAATTGCTATGAGTTGTTGCTGCTATATGATAAATGGCTATGAGCAACTGCTGCTACTATATGACGAGTTGCTACGAGCTGGTCCTCTTGCTGCTATATGATGAATTGTTAGTAGTTTCTCCTGCTGCTGCTATATGATGAATTGCTATGAGCTCCTACGACTATATGATGAGTTGCTACGAGCTACTTCTTCTACTTCTGTATGATGAGTTATTGTGAGCGGCTGATACTGTTGTATGATGAGTTGTTGTGTCCTGCTCCTGTTGCTGCATGATGAATTGCTATGAGATGCTGGTGGTATATGATTTATTGCTAGCTGTTGCCGTTGTATGATGAGTTGCTATGAGCTGCTGCTACTACTATATGATTCTTTCAGGTGGTTCTGATATATGAAAATAACCTGCCACTTGGACCATCGAATTACGATAAATAATGGTTCTTCATTTAAATTTAGGCAATGGGTTCTTCATTTAAATTAGGCAATGGGGTCTCTATGGAAGACATTGACCAAAGTAGATTGTGCCAAGTAGAGAGTATCTTTGTATTTGCATTTTAAAAAAATATTGATGGTTTGTTTTTCTATCATATTAATTACTGCATTGGGTTCAATTCCTGACGTTTGCAAGTCAAATTAATTTTCATATGGGCAGTAAAAAGACAAAATATAATGCAATCTAGAGTTTTCACTAATCATACCACACATAAGATGGAAAAGCAAACAATGAAAAGAACTTGTTGTCTTATTTTCTGTAGCTTATATTCAAAGGGGATTATTTTCTTAGGATAACTTGAAATAACTGTCCATTTGAACCCTGGCCGATAGCACTGACATGCAAATAACATGTAACGATGACTGCAATGGAGTGACGTACCATAGCACGCTGTATAGGCTCACCATTGCCTCTCCTTTTTTGCGATGTTCCATGAAAATGCGACATTTATCTTGTACTAAGAAATCTTATACTTTTTCATTGAGGCACCCCATCGGCAAGTTCACACGGATAATTTGAGATATCTGTACATGCTAATACTTTGCATATCTCTTGCGCATATTTAAACCACCAATTAACGATTGTGTGCATAGCATAAACTAGCCATAAGTCTGTGTAATGGACTAGCAGGCACACGAAGGAAGCCTAATTTAGTGCACCGGAATTCCTACATGCCACCTATGGTTTTGTGTAATGTATTACCACTATTCCTAAATATATGTGTTTGTAGAGATTCCACTATGGACCACATACAGATGTATATAGATGCATTCTAGAGTGTAGATTCACTCATTTTGCTCTGTATGTAGCCGATTGTGGAATCTCTAGAAAGACATATATTTAAGAACAGAGGGAGTATCATGTATGACATCTTCATCTCTAATTTAGCAGCTAGTAGTGGAAATCACTGGCTGCACAAAGGGGTTATTGTTCGAATATCCTAGCAAAGCACGCTGGCAGGCACACAACAATACAAAATAGAGACGCACTTACAAGATCATAGCAATGCCTCAGTCCAGGATCTTGGGTGACCAGGTGTTATATCTAGAAGAAACATCACCCTTGTAGTTCTTGCGAGCTATGTATCATGTAACAACGATCTGTTAGTATATTTGAAGTAAATCGGGCAGGTAATGCTGGACGGGTTTATAGGCGGAAGGTCAGGAGATGATGAGGGGCAAGGTGCTTACTCGTCCACCTCCTCTTCTGCCTCCTCTTCCTTTTCAGGCTAAAGGACCCTAGATCGAAATTGGCCTCTGGGGTAGCATCCGCAAGGGGGCAGAAAGGGATGGGGTCCTGGGCTGCTTGAACGAGGAAGAGGCAGTGGCTGTTGGGGAACGTAGCCGAATTCAAAAAATTGCCTACGCTTAACCAAGATCAATCTAAGGAGTCATCTAGCAACAAGCATAATGGAGTGCATCTACATACCCTTTGTAGATCGCGTGCGGAAGCGTTTGAAGGAACGTGGATGACGTAGTCGTACTCTTCGTGATCCTCGTCACCGATGATCCCAACACCGAACGGACGGCACCTCCGCGTTCAACACACGTACGGTACAACGACGTCTCCTCCTTCTTGATCCAACAAGGGGGGAGGAGAGGTTGACGGAGATCCAGCAGCACAACGACGTGGTGGTGGATGCAACAGGAAAAACTGCAGGGGTTCGCCGGCGCCCTGCGAGAGGAGTTGGAGGTGTGACGGGAGGGGGAGAGGCGCCAGAGGCTTGGGGTGCGGCTGCCCTCTCCCTCCCCACTATATATAGGGGCAAGGGGGGTGCCGGCCCTAGGAGATGCAATCTCCTAGGGGGGCGGCGGCCAGAGGGGGGAGACCTGCCCCCCAAGGCATAAGGGCGCACCCCCTCCCCTTAGGGTTTCAACCCTAGGCGCATGGAGGGGGGCCCATTGGGTGCGCCAGCCCACCAGGGGATGGCCCCCTTCCCCTTGCGGCCTACGGGGCCCTCCGGGATGGGTGGCCCCACCCGGTGGACCTCCGGGACCCCTCTGGTGGTCCCGGGACACTCTCGGTGACCCCCGGAATTCACCCGATGGCCGAAACTGGACTTCCTTTATATCATTCTGTACCTCCGGACCATTTCGGAACTCCTCGTGATGTCCGGGATCTCATCCGTGACTCCGAACAACATTAGGGTTTCCATGTGCATGTATATCTACAACCCTAGCGTCACTCAACCTTAAGTGTGTAGACCCAACGGGTTCGGGAGACACGCAGACATGACCGAGATGAATCTCCGGTCAATAACCAACAACGGGATCTGGATACCCATGTAGGTTCCCACGTGTTCCTAGATGATCTCATCGGATGAACCACTTTGTCAAGGATTCACTCAATCTCGTATGTTATTCCCTTTGTCTATCGATACGGTACTTGCCCGAGATTCGATCGTCGGTATGCCCGATACCTTGTTCAATCTCGTCATGGCAAGTCTCTTTACTCGTTCCATAATCCATCATCCCGTGACTAACTCCTTAGTCACTTTGAGCTCATTATGTTGATGTCTTACCGAGAGGGCCCAGAGATACCTCTCCGTCATACGGAGTGACAATATCCCAGTCTCGGTTCGTACCAACTCAACAGACACTTTCGGAGATACCCGTTGCGTACCTTTATAGCCACCCAATTACGTTGTGACGTTTGGCACACCCAAAGTATTCCTACTGTATCCAGGAGTTGCACAACTTCATGGTTTAAGGAATAAATACTTGACACTAGAAAAGCTTTAAGCATTACGAACTATACGATCACGTGCTAGGCTTAGGATTGGGTCTTGTCCATCACATCATTCTCCTAATGATGTGATCCCTTTATTAATGACATACTACGTCCATGGTCAGGAAACCGTGATCATCTGTTGATCAACGATCTAGTAACTAGAGGCTTACCAGTGACATGTTGTGGTCTATGTATTCACACATGTATCGCTGTTTCCGTACAATACAATTCAAGCATGAATAACACACAATTATGATGAACAATGAAATATAATAATAATCCTTTTATTATTGCCTCTAGGGCATATTTCCAACAGTCTCCCACTTGCACTAGAGTCAATAATCTAGTTACATTGTGATGAATCGAACACCCATAGAGTTCTGGTGTTGATCATGTTTTGCCCGTGGAAGAGGTTTAGTCAACGGATCTGCGACATTCAGATCCGTATGCACTTTACAAATATCTATGTATCCATCTTGAACATAATTCCGGATGGAGCTGAAACGGCGCTTGATGTGCTTGGTCTTCTTGTGAAACCTGGGCTCCTTGGTAATGGCAATAGCTCCAGTGTTGTCACAGAAGAGAGTCATCGGGCTTGACGCGCTTGGAATGACTCCTAGGTCGGTGATGAACTCCTTCATCCAGACTCCTTCTTGCGCTGCTTCTCAAGCAGCTATGTACTCCGCTTCACATGTAGAATGCGCCACGACGCTCTGCTTGCAACTGCACCAGCTGACTGCTCCACCATTCAAAATATACACGTATCCGGTTTGTGACTTTGAGTCATCCAGATCTGTGTCGAAGCTAGCATCGACGTAACCCTTTACGATGAGCACTTCGTCACCTCCATAAACGAGAAACATATCCTTAGTCCTTTTCAGGTACTTTAGGATGTTCTTGACCGCTGTCCAGTGTTCCATACCGGGATCACTTTGGTACCTCCCTACCAAACTTATGGCAATGTTCACATCAGGTCTGGTACATAGCATGGCATACATGATAGAACCTATGGCTGAGGCATAGGGAATGACACTCATCTTTTCTCTATCTTCTGCCGTGGTCGGGGACTGAGCCTTGCTCAATCTCATACCTTGCAAAACAGGCAAGAACCCCTTCTTGGACTGATCCATATTGAACTTCTTCAATATCTTGTCAAGGTATGTGCTTTGTGAAAGACCAATGAGGCGTCTTGATCTATCTCTATAGATTTTGATGCCTAATATGTAAGCAGCTTCTCCAAGGTCCTTCATTGGAAAACTCTTATTCAAGTAGGCCTTTATGCTCTTCAAGAATTCTATATCATTTCCCATCAGCAATATGTCATCCACACATAATATGAGAAATGCTACAGAGCTCCCACTCACTTTCTTGTAGATACAGGCTTCTCCCCAAGTCTGTATAAAACCAAACGCTTTGATCACATCATTAAAGCGAATATTCCAACTCCGAGATGCTTGCACCAGCCCGTAGATCGAGCGCTGGAGCTTGCATACCTTGTTAGCATTCTCTGGATCGACAAAACCTTCCGGCTGCATCATATACAGCTCTTCCTTGAGGAAGCCATTAAGGAATGCCGTTTTGACGTCCATTTGCCATATCTCATAATCATAGAATGCGGCAATTGCTAACATGATTCGGACTGACTTCAGCATCGCTACGGGAGAGAAAGTCTCGTCGTAGTCAATCCCTTGAACTTGTCGATAACCCTTAGCGACAAGCCGAGCCTTATAGATGGTGACATTACCATCCGCGTCCGTCTTCTTCTTAAATATACATTTATTTTCTATGGCATGCCTATCATCGGGCAAGTCCACCAAAGTCCATACTTTGTTTTCATACACGGATTCTATCTCGGATTTCATGGCTCCAAGCCATTTATTGGAATCTGGGCCCGTCATCGCTTCTTCATAGTTCGAAGGTTCACCGTTGTCTAACAACATGATTTCCAAGACAGGGTTGCCGTACCACTCTGGTGCGGAATGTGTCCTTGTGGACCTTCGAAGTTCAGTAGTAACTTGATCTGTATCTTCATGATCATCATCATTAACTTCCTCCCTTGTCGGTGCAGGCACCTCGGGAACAATTTCTTGCGCTGCGCTACTTTCCGGTTCGGGAGGGGTGACTATCACCTCATCAAGTTCTACTTTCCTCCCACTCACTTCTTTCGAGAGAATCTCTTTCTCCAGAAAGGATCCATTCTTGGCAACAAAGACCTTGCCTTCGGATCTGTGGTAGAAGGTGTACCCAATCGTTTCATTTGGGTATCCTATGAAGACGCATTTTTCCGATTTGGGTTCGAGCTTCTCAGGTTGAAGTTTCTTGATGTAAGCATCGCAACCCCAAACTTTCAGAAACGACAACTTAGGTTTCTTGACAAACCAATGTTCATACGGTGTCGTCTCAACGGATTTCGACGGAGCCCTATTTAAAGTGAATACGGCAGTCTCTAAAGCATAACCCCAAAAAGATAGCGGTAAGTCGGTGAGAGACATCATAGATCGCACCATGTCCAACAGAGTACGATTTCGACGTTCGGACACACCGTTACGCTGAGGTGTTCCGGGCGGTATCAATTGTGAAACAATTCCACAGTTCCTAAGGTGCGTGCCAAATTCATGACTTAAATATTCACCCCCACGATCCGATCGCAAGAACTTTATTTTTCTGTCACATTGATTCTCAACCTCATTCTGAAACTCCTTGAACTTTTCAAAGGTCTCAGACTTGTGCTTCATCAAGTAGATATACCCATATCTACTCAAGTCATCTGTGAGGGTGAGAACATAACGATAGCCTCCGCGAGCCTCAACACTCATTGGACCACACACATCGGTATGTATGATTTCCAATAAGTTGGTTGCTCGCTCCATTGTTCCGGAGAACGGAGTCTCGGTCATCTTGCCGAAGAGGCATGGTTTGCACGTGTCAAATGATTCATAATCAAGAGACTCCAGAAGTCCATCTCCATGAAGCTTCTTCATACGTTTGACACCAATATGACCAAGGCGGCAATGCCACAAGTATGTGGGACTATCATTGTCAACTTTACATCTTTTGGCATTCACACTATGAATGTGTGTATCATCACGATCGAGATTCATCAAAAATAAACCATTGACCAGTGGGGCATGACCATAAAACATATCTCTCAAATAAATATAACAACCATTCTTCTCGGATTTAAATGAGTAGCCATCTCACATCAAACGAGATCCAGATACAATGTTCATGCTCAAAGCTGGTACAAAATAACAATTATTAAGGTTTAAAACTAATCCCGAGGGTAGATGTAGAGGTAGCGTGCCGACGGCGATCACATCGGCCTTGGAACCATTCCCGACGCGCATCGTCACCTCGTCCTTCGCCAGTCTCCGCTTATTCTGCAGCTCCTGCTTTGAGTTACAAATATGAGCAACTGCACCGGTATCAAATACCCAGGAGCTACTACGAGCGCTGGTAAGGTACACATCAATAAAATGTATATCACATATACCTTTGACATTGCCGGCCTTCTTGTCTGCTAAGTATTTGGGGCAGTTCCACTTCCAGTGACCCGTTCCCTTGCAATAAAAGCACTTAGTCTCAGGCTTGGGTCCATACTTTGGCTTCTTCCCGGCAACTGGTTTACCGGGCGCGGCAACTCCCTTGCCGTCCTTCTTGAAGTTCTTCTTACCCTTGACCTTCTTGAACTTAGTGGTTTTACTGACCATCAACACTTGATGCTCTTTCTTGATCTCCACCTCCGCTGATTTCAGCATTGAATACACCTCGGGAATGGACTTCTCCATCCCTTGCATATTTAAGTTCAACACAAAGCTCTTGTAGCTAGGTGGGAGCGAATGGAGGATTCTGTCAACGACCGCTTCGTCTGGGAGATTCATTCCCAATTGAGACAAGCGGTTGTGCAACCCAGAAATCTTGAGTATGTGCTCACTGACAGAACTGTTTTCCTCCATCTTACACCTATAGAATGCGTTGGAGACATCATATCTCTCAACTCGGGCATGAGCCTGGAAAACCATTTTCAGCTCTTGGAACATCTCATATGCTCCGTGGTGCACAAAACGCTTTTGGAGCCCCGATTCTAAGCTGTAGAGCATGCCGCACTGAACCAGGGAGTAATCATCACAATGCGACTGCCAAGCGTACATAACATATTGGTTTGCCGGGGCGGGAGCGTCACCTAGCGGTGCTTCTAGGACATAAGTTTTCTTGGCAGCTATGAGGATGATCCTCAGGTTACGGACCCAGTCCGTATAGTTGCTACCATCGTCTTTCAGCTTGGATTTCTCTAGGAACGCGTTGAAGTTGAGGGTGACATGAGCGTGGGCCATTTGATCTACAAGACATATTGTAAAGAATTTAGACTAAGTTCATGATAATTAAGTTCATCTAATAAAATTTTAATGAACTCCCACTCAGATTGACATCTCTCTAGTCATCTAAGTGATACATGATCCGAATCTACTAGCCCGTGTCCGATCATCACGTGAGACGGACTAGTCATCAACGGTGAACATCTTCATGTTGATCATATCTTCTATACGACTCATGTTCGACCTTTCGGTCTTCCGTGTTCCGAGGCCATGTCTGTACATGCTAGGCTCATCAAGTGAACCCTAAGTGTATTGCGTGTGTAAATCTGGCTTACACCCGTCGTATGCGAACGTTAGAGCCTATCACACCCGATCATCACGTGGTGCTTCGGAACAACGATCCTTAGCAACGAAGCACAGTTAGGGGGAAACAATTCTTGAAATTTTTTGTGAGAGATCATCTTATTTACTACCGTCGTTCTAATTAAACAAGATGCATAAAGATGATAAACATCACATGCAATCAAATAAAGTGACATGATATGGCCAATATCATCTTGCTCCTTTGATCTCCATCTTCGGGGCACCGTGATCATCTTTGTCACCGGCTCGACACCATGATCTCCATCATCATGATCTCCATCATTGTGTCTTCATGAAGTCGTCACGCCAGCTATTACTTCTACTACTATGGCTAACGTTTAGCAATAAAGTAAAGTAATTACATGGCGTTATTCAGTGACACGCAGGTCATACAATAATTAAGACAACTCCTATGGCTCCTGCCGGTTGTCATTTTCATCGACATGCAAGTCGTGATTTCCTATTACAAGAACATGATCAATGTCATACATCACATATATCATTCATCACATCTTCTTGGCCATACCATATCACATAGCACATGCTGCAAGAACAAGTTAGACGACCTCTAATTGTTGTTGAAAGTTTTACGTGGCCTCTATAGGTTTTCTAGCAAGAATGTTTCTTACCTACGCCAAAAACCACAATGTGATTTGTCAATTTCTATTTACCCTTTATAAGGACCCTGTTCATCGAATCCGATCCGACTAAAGTGGGAGAGATAGACACCCGCCAGCCACCTTATGCAACTAGTGCATGTTTGTCGGTGGAACCAGTCTCACATAAGCGTACGTGTAAGGTAGGTCCGGGCCGCTTCATCCCACGATGCCGCCGAATCAAGATTGGACTAGTAACAGTAAGAAAATTGAGCAAACTCAACACCCACAACTTGTTTGTGTTTTACTCGTGCAAGATGCTACGCAAAGACGTAGCTCAGATGCCACTGTTGGGGAACGTAGCAGAATTCAAAAAATTTCCTACGCTTCACCAAGATCAATCTAAGGAGTCATCTAGCAACGAGCATAATGGAGTGCATCTACATACCCTTTGTAGATCGCGTGCGGAAGCGTTCAAAGGAACGTGGATGAAGTAGTCGTAGTCTTCGTGATCCTCGTCACCGATGATCCAAGTGCCGAACGGACAGCACCTCCGTGTTCAACACACGTACGGTACAGCGACATCTCCTCCTTCTTCATCCAGCAAGGGGGGAGGAGAGGTTGACGGAGATCCAGTAGCACAACGGCGTGGTGGTGGATGTAACAGGAAAAACTGCAGGGCTTCGCCGACGCCCTGCGAGAGGAGTTGGAAGTGTGACGGGAGGGGGGAGAGGCGCCAGAGGCTTGGGGTGCGGCTGCCCTCCCCCCCACTATATATAGGGGCCGGGGGGCACCGGCCCTAGGAGATGCAATCTCCTAGGGGGGCGGCGGCCAGAGGGGGGAGACTTGCCCCCCAAGGCATAGGGGCGCGCCCCCTCCCCTTATGGTTTCAACCCTAGGTGCATGGAGGGGTGCCCATGTGGGTGCGCCAGCCCACCAGGGGCTGGCCCCCTTCCATTTACGGCCTACGGGGCCCTCCGGGTTGGGTGGCCCCACCCGATGGACCCCCGGGACCCCTCCGGTGGTCCCGGGACAGTCTCTGTGACCCCCGGAATTCACCCCATGGCCGAAACTGGACTTCCTATATATCATTCTTTACCTCCGGACCATTCCGGAACTCCTCGTGACGTTCGGGATCTCATCCGGGACTCTGAACAACATTCGGGTTTCCATGTGCATGTATCTCTACAACCCTAGCGTCACTGAACCTTAAGTGTGTAGACCCTACGGGTTCGGGAGACACGCAGAGATGACCGAGACGACTCTCCGGTCAAAAACCAACAGCGGGATCTGGATACCCATGTTGGTTCCCACGTGTTCCTCGATGATCTCATCGGATGAACCACTGTGTCAAGGATTCACTCAATCCCGTATGTTATTCCCTTTGTCTATCGGTACGGTACTTTCCCGAGATTCGATCGTCGGTATGCCCGATACCTTGTTCAATCTCGTCATGGCAAGTCTCTTTACTCGTTCCCTAATCCATCTTCCCGTGGCTAACTCCTTAGTCACTTTGAGCTCATTATGATGATGTCTTACCGAGAGGGCCCAGCGATACCTCTCTGTCATACGGAGTGACAATATCCCAGTCTCGGTTCATACCAACTCAACAGACACTTTCGGAGATACCCGTTGCGTACCTTTATAGCCACCCAGTTACGTTGTGACGTTTGGCACACCCAAAGTATTCCTACGGTACTGGGAGTTGCACAACCTCATGGTCTAAGGAATAAATACTTGACACTGGAAAAGCTTTAAGCATTACGAACTATACGATATCGTGCTAGGCTTAGGATTGGGTCTTGTCCATCACATCATTCTCCTATTGATGTGGTCCCGTTATCAATGGCATCCTATGTCCATGGTCAGGAAACCGTGACCATCTGTAGATCAACGAGCTAGTAACTAGAGGCTTACCAGGGACATGTTGTGGTCTATGTATTCACACATGTATCGTTGTTTCCATAGAATACAATTCAAGCATGAATAACAGACAATTATCATGAACAAGGAAATATAATAATAATCCTTTTATTATTGCCTCTAGCGCATATTTCCAACAGTGGCCGCATCCCTCTTCACTGCCGCAGCCCTCGTCTGGTGCACAGGCTGCACCTGGGCCCGTTGCCGCTGCGTGGTCTTGTCGGGCCATACCGGCTCGCCGGAGCTAGCCCGCCGCAGGACGCGTTTCTTCCCTATGGTCGAGGAGTCGTCCTCTTCGGCCGACTCCTCGGCCGCTTCTTCAACAAAGGGAACCCCAGCGTCGGCACTGCTGGGCCCCCCAGCAGACCCCGTCCACTCTGCAAACTTCTTCTCTTCTGCAGCCACATCGGCCTCGTCCTCCATAGTGCCGAGGCTGCCAGCCTCCTCGGCAAGTGTTGCCTCCTCCGCACTGGCGGCAATATACGCAAACTCTTCCCCAGTAGTGGGACGGGTGAGCCTTGGCTCATCACGAACATACCTCTCCGACAAGTTGTCGAAGAATGTTTGTGCCATCTCTGCTTTTGGCTCGGCCCAGGTCAGATCGAGGCCGTGCGCGTTGAAAACCGGCATCATGGCGATAATGGCGGTCAGGAAAGAGTTGTTGCTCAACGGGACCACCCCCGCTGGCAACCCGAACAGGTTGTCAGGCTTGGCGGCCCTGGTGGCCTTGCCGGTCTTCTCGGCCTTGCCGGTCCTCTCGACCCTGCCAACCTTGTTATCCTTGAGCTGAAAAAGCCTCTGACAAAGATGAGCATGCTGCAACATCGTGAAGTTGTGATTCAGCCCAGGACAGAGCCTCATGATATTAGCCGCATTCCTGAAATCCCAGGCCGGCCTCGCCTTATTGTGCAATGGGGCAATCTGGCGGCGAATGAAGTCGGCCCCGGTCATCTCGAGAGTGAGCCCAGCCGAGGTGAGGCGATGGATCCTGGTGGTGGCCATCGTGAGCTTCCGATCGTCAGCGTCGGGCTCGACCCAGTCCTTCCTGCGGACCGGCGATCTCCGACGGACCCGGCAGAACTCCTGCAAATCCGTCTCCTCGATCCAGCGCCATCGACCCCGCCACTTTTCCCGCCTCTCCTTCTAGCACCCTCCGGGTACGTGCCTTTGATCTGGGGCATCGGGAACCAAGCGATGCAGCCAGAGATGGCACCCCCTGTCTGGATGTGAGGGGTAAAGTAATGGCGGAAGTGTGTCGTGCTGGGGTGCACTCCGGCGAAGCCCTCGCAAAGGTGAGCAAAGAAGGCCATACACGCCACGGGGTTCGGCGTAAGATCCATAAGGTGAAAGCCGTATGATACGTCTCCAACGTATCTATAATTTTTTATTATTCCATGATATTATATATTATGTTTTAGATGTTAAATGGGCTTTATTATACACTTTTATATTATTTTTGGGACTAACCTACTAACCCAAGGTCAAGTGCAGATTGCTGTTTTTTTGCCTATTTCAGGGTTTCGCAGAAAAGGAATATCTAACGGAGTCTAGACGGAATGAAACCTTCGCGAGAGTTATTTTTGGAACGCTATCAACACAGAAGACTTGGACTACACACGAGCGAACAATGGAGGCGGCCACGAGGGTCCAAGGCGCGCCCCCTCTTACAGGGCCAGCCCCCACCCTCGTGGGCCCACTCTGGCTCCCTCGATGCCCTCCTTCCTCCTATATATACCCATGTACCCTAAAAACATCGAGGCAACAGTGAAAACCCTAATTCCACCGCCGCAACCTTCTGTTCCTGTGAGATCCCATCTTGGGGCCTATTTCGGAGTTCCGACGGAGGGGGGATCTTCCACGGAGTGCTTCTACATCAACACCATTGCCTCACCATGAGTTGTGAGTAGTTTACCACAGACCTTTGGGTCCAGAGTTATTAGCTAGGTGGCTTCTTCTCTCGTTTTGGATCTCAATACCAAGTTCTCCTCGGGCTTCGAGGAGATCTATTCGATGTAATTGTTTTGCGGTGTGTTTGTCGAGATCCAATGAATTGTGGGTTTATGATCAAGATTATCTACAAGAAATATTTGATTATTTTCTGAAATCCTTTATGTATGATTATAATATCCTTGCAAGTCTCTTTGAATTATTGGTTTGCTTTGGCCTACTACATCTATAGTTCTTGCAATGGGAGAAGTGCTTGGCTTTGGGTTCAATCTTGCGGTGTCCTTTCCCAGTGACAGTAGGGGCAGCAAGGCACGTATTGTATTGTTGCCATCGAGGATAAAAAGATGGGGTATATATCATATAGCTTGAGTTTATCCCTCTACACCAAGTCATCTTGCTTAAACCATTACTCTGTTCTTATGAACTTAATACTCTAGAGCATGTTGGATAGCGGTCGATGTATGGAGTAATAGTAGTAGATGCAAAATCATTTCGGTCTACTTGTCACGGACGTGATGCCTATATATAATGATCATGCCTAGATATTCTCATAACTATGCACTTTTCTATCAATTGCTCGACAGTAATTTATTCACCCACCGTAGAATTCTGCTATCATGAGAGAAGCCACTAGTGAAACCTATGGCCCCCGGGTCTATTCTCAACATATTAATCTCCTATCCATTTTACTTTGCGCTATTTACTTTCTGTTCTTATATCCGAAAATACCAAAAATATTATACTATCTTATCTATCAGACCTCACTTTCGTAAGTGACCGTAAAGGGATTGACAACCCCTTATCGCGTTGGCTGCAAAGTTCTTATTTGTTTGTGTAGGTGCGAGGGACTCGCGCGTGGTCTCCTACTGGATTGATACCTTGGTTCTCAAAAACTGAGGGAAATACTTACGCTATTGTGCTGCATCACCCTTTCCTCTTTGAGGGAATACAACGCAAGCTCGAGAAGTAGCACCATAGGTGTGCATGACATCATTGAAGAAATCTGAGAAAGGGTGGCAGAGCCTGCAGGAGAAGTAATCGACAAAGAAAGGGTATCGATTTGGACCAGGCTTGGCGAAGAAGGCAGGGACGACACACGCGGTGGGATGCCCCGTCGTCTCCCTCCCCCATAGGCACCTGAACTTATCCCTGAGGGTGAGCGTGTCGACCGTTTGGGTGAAGAGGGCATACCGCGCCCGTAGCTCCATCGACTCACTCTCCGGCGCCTCCTTCCCCCTGGCGTCCTTAGCCGCTCCCTTGCCCTTGCTTGCTTTGTGCGCCATGGCGGCTGAGAGGGGGCGAGGGATCAAGGGCAATGGGGACGCGACGGCGGCAAGTAGAGGAGAAAGCTCCGATTTGAGCTTGAAGAAGAAGAGGGGAACAACGGTCCCAAGATTGGAAAAAGCGAAGTGGGTAAATGAGCAGCGCCCCTGTGGCTTCCTCTTTTTTATGGGGAAGACGCGGGCCTCCTCTTTACTGTCCACCGCAGGGTGACGCAAGCATGCTACGACCGTTCCACGCACGACCCCCACGTCACGCACTCAATGGAAGTCGTGGGGAAGCGCAATTGGTGAAGAAATTACCATGGTTAAAACTCTGCCACGCTGATGACCCACAAGTATAGGGGATCTACTGTAGTCCTTTCGATAAGTAAGATTGTCGAACCCAACGAGGAGTGGAAGGAAATGATAGGCAGTTTTCAATCAGGTATTCTCTGCAAGCACTGAACTTACCGGAAATAGATAGTTTTGTGATAAGGTAATTTGTAACGAGTAACAAGTAATAAAAGTGAATAAGGTGTAGCAAGATGGCCCAGTCCTTTTTGTAGCGAAGGACAAGCCTGGACAAACTGTTATATAAAAGAATTATCGTCAAGCTAGTTTTCATCACGCTCATATGATTTGCGTTCGTTACATTTATAATTTGATATGTGGGTGGACCGGTGCTTGGGTACTGCCCTTCCTTGGACAAGCATCCCACTTATGATTAACCCCTATTGCAAGCATCCGCAACTACAAAAGAAGTATTAAGGTAAACCAAAACATAGCATGAAACATATGGATCCAAATCAGCCCCTTACGAAGCAACGCATAAACTAGGGTTTAAGCTTCTGTCACTCTAGCAGCCCATCATCTACTTATTACTTCCCACTGCCTTCCTCTAGGCCCAAGCTATGGAGAAGAGTCATGTAGTCGACATTCACATAACACCACTGGAGGAAAGACAACATACATCTCATCAAAATATCGAATGAATACCAAATTTACATGGCTACCTATAGAAAGACTTCTAACATGTCCTCATGAACAAATGTAACTACTCACAAATCATGTTCATGTTCATAATCAGAGGGTTATTAATATGCATAAAGGATCTGAACATATGATCTTCCACCGAATAAACCAACTAGCATCATCTACAAGGAGTAAACAACACTATTAGCAACCCACAGGTACCAATCTGAAGTTTTGGGACAAACATTGGATACAAGAGATGAACAATGGTATGAGAGTACATGGTGCTGGTGAACATGTTGATGGAGATTGACACCCTCTAGATGAGAGGATCGATGGTGATGACGATGGTGATGGTTTCCCCCTCGCGGAGGGTTGTTTCCCCGGTAGAACAGCTCCACCGAAGCCCTAGATTGGTTCCGCCAAGGTTCTGCCTCGAGATGGTGGCGCTTTGTCCGAAAGCTTCCTTCTTATCTTTTTCAGGGCGAAAGACTTCATATAGCATAAGATGGGCACCGGAGGCGTGCAAGGGGGGCCACGAGGCAAGGGGCGCGCCCAGGGGGTAGGGCGCGCCCTCCACCCTCGTGGACAGGGTGTGGCCCCCCTCTAGTACTTTCTTCGCCCAATATTTTTAATATATTCCAAAACTGACTTCCGTGGAGTTTCAGGACTTTTTGAGATGCACAGAATATGTCTCTAATATTTGCTCCTTTTCCAGCCCAGAATCCCAACTGCCGGCATTCTCCCTCTTCATGTAAACATTGTCAAATAAGAGAGAAAAGGCATAAGTATTGCGACATAATGTGTAATAACAACCCATAATACAATAACTATCGATATAAAAGCATGATGCAAAATGGACGTATCAACTCCCCCAAGCTTAGACCTCGCTTGTCCTGAAGCGGACGCCGATATCGAAAAATATGTCCACATGTTTAGAGATAGAGGTGTCGATAAAATAAAATACGGACATGAGGGCATCATGATCATTCTTATAACAGCAACATATATATATATATATATATATATATATATATATATATATATATATATATATATATATATATATATATATATATATATATATATATATATATGTGTGTGTGTGTGTGTGTGTGTGTGTGTGTGTGTATATATTGTCATATGATTTCTTATGCTAAAGTAACAATCTATTCACAATGTCAATTATGAATCATAAACCTAATTGAAAACAAAGAAATTATGATCGCGGTGATTGAAGCAATTGCAATTTAACATAACATCGGAAAGAGTCAATATAAGAGCTTTTCAGCAAGTCCACATACTCAACTATCATTTAGTCTTTCACAATACCTAACACTCACGGAGTACTTATGGGTATGGAGTTTTAATCGGACACAGAGAAAGATACGGGCTTATAGTGTTGCCTCCCAACCTTTTACCTCAAGGGTAACGTCAACAATAATAGTTTATGATAACTTACATCCAATTGGGTATATATAGTAAGGATCTTTCCAACACAATGTGCCTACCAAAGGATAAAATATAAAAAGGAAAGGTGAAGATCACCATTACTCTTGTACAAGGTAAAGACAAGAATTAAAGATAGGCCCGTCGCGGAGGGAAGCAGAGGTTGCCATGTGCTTTTATGGTTGGATGCACGAAATCTTAATGCGAAAGAACGTCACTTTATATTGCCACTTGTGATAGGGACCTTTATTATGCAGACCATCACTTTTATTGCTTCCATATCACAAGATCGTATAAAGCTTATTTTCTCCACACTAATAGATCATATATATTTAGTGAGCAACTTTTATTGCTCGCAACAATGACAACTTACTTGAAGGATCTTACTCAATCCATAGGTAGATATAGTGGACTGTCATGGAAAAACTGGGTTTAAGGATATTTGGAAGCACAACCAGTATCTCTACTTCGTGCAAAGAATTTGGCTAGCATGAGGGGGAGAGAAAAGCTCAACATGTTGGATAATCCATGACAATGTAATTTATTTCAGATATAAGAAAACATAACCCATTACGTTGTCTTCCTTGTCCAACATCAACCTTTTAGCATGTCCAAGATAGTATATTTATATGTGAAAACCTCTATTTCCTTTTTACTTCCTATTAATTACAACGATGGCTAAAACTATGTTTGTCAACTCTCAACAACTTTTATTCATCATACTCTTTTAAATGTGAAGTCATTACTCTACATAAGATCAATATGATCTCTTTATTTCTTCTTATTATTTCTTTTATTCCCTCGGGATCATAATAAGATAATCAAGCCCTTGACTTAAGACTAATCTTTATTATATATATAGCTCATGGACTCGATTACATAGATGAGGACCAACACAAAAACTCAAAGCTAAATCATACTAAACTTTATTCTACTAGATCAAGATATAATAAAAAGGATCGAACTAAGAAAAAAACTGTAAAGATAGGGGTGTGATGGTGATAGATAATGGGGCACCTCCCCTAAGCTTGGCTATTGCCAAGGGGAGTGACCATACCCATGTATTTATGTATGTTTCTTCGGAGGTGGTGATGATGGAGTTGTTGATGACGTAAGGTTCTTCCTTAGGTCATCGATCTCCTGCTCAAGGCTTGATATCTTTTTGCATAGTTCATGTTTGTTCTCCTGCAAGAGGCGAATATCTTAGGTTTGTTTACTCTATCAGGGAGGCTTGACTTTTTGAAGTCCACATGCATGTCCCCTGGTTGAGGTAATGGGACGTCATCTTCATCTCAGCTCGTCTCCTCCTTTACCTTAGGAGCATAGTCTTCTTCTTCCTCCATGGTCCAACCACCATGCTGCAAGTCCCCGTAGACCTGGGTCTGCAAGGTAATCCAACACATAGCTTTCTCCCTCCGAATCATGGGATGACACATTGCTCTAATCTGCGGCAAAAACAGCTCAAAAAAACATAGAGGATTTTGTCGTGGTATGGTGGTCAAAACCTTTAGGAGATTATATAATGATTTTTTACCAACCAAAAGAAGTAACGAGCAAGAAAACGGAGTCCAGAGGGCACACGAGGTACCCACGAGGCAGGGGGCGCGCCGAGGGAGGTAGGGCGCGCCCTCCACCCTCGTGGATGCCTCGTGTCCCTTTCAGACTACTTCTTATTTTCCTATTTTCTTGAATATTCCAAAACGGAGAAAAATTGCTATTTGAACTGTTTTGGAGTCGGTTTACTTACCGTACCTCATACCTATTTCTTTTCGCAGTTTGAAACATTCTGGAAAGTGTCCCTTATGTATTCCTCCAGGGTTACGGTTTCAATGACATTAGTTTCAACATTTATGGGATTACCTGAGATATAGTGTTTGATTCTTAGACCGTTCACCACCTTTGGATTTGTGCCATCGAAGTTGTTGATTTTTATGGCACCGGAACGATAGACCTCCTCGATGACTGATACGTCTCCAACGTATCTACTTTTCCAAACACTTTTGTCCTTGTTTTGGACTCTAACTTGCATGATTTGAATGGAACTAACTCGGACTGACGCTGTTTTGATGTAGAACTACCATGGTGTTGTTTTTGTGCAGAAATAAAAAGTTCACGGAATCGCCTGAAAATCAACGGAGATATATTTCATAAAATATAAAAAATACCTACAAGAAGATCCACACCTGGGGGCCCACGGGCTGTCCTCGAGGGTGGGGGCGCTCCCCTTCCCGGGGCGTGCCCCCTGCCTCGAGGGCACCCCGATGCCCCACTGACGTATCCCCAGGTCCTATATATTCCGTTTCGCGGAGAAAAAAATCAAGGATAAAGAATTATCGCGTTTCACGAGACGGAGCCAACGCCAAGCCCTAATCTCTCTTGGGAGGGCTGATCTGGAGTCCGTTCGGGGCTCCGGAGAGTGGAGATCGTCGCCATCGTCATCATCAACCTCCTCCATCACCAATTCCATGATGCTCACCGTCGTGTGTGAGTAATTCTATCATAGGCTTGCTGGACATTGATTGGTTGGATGGGATCTATCATGTAATCGAGTTAGTTTTGTTAGGGTTTGATCCCTAGTGTCCACTATGTTCTGAGATTGATGTTGCTATGACTTTGCTATGCTTAATGCTTGTCACTAGGGCCCGAGTGCCATTATTTTAGATCTGAACCTATAATGTTTTCATGAATATATGTGTGTTCTTGATACTATCTTGCAAGTCTATAGTCACCTACTATGTGTTATAATCCGGCAACCCGGAAGTGACAATAATCGGGACCACTCCCGATCATGAATATAGTTTGAGTTTATGTATTCACTATGTGTTAATGCTTTGGTCCGGTACTCCATTAAAAGGAGGCCTTAATATCCCTTAGTTTCCAATAGGACCCCGCTGCCACGGGAGGGTAGGACAAAAGATGTCATGCAAGTTCTTTTCCATAAGCATGTACGACTATATTCGGAATACATGCCTACATTGCATTGATGAACAGGAGCTAGTTCTGTTGCACCCTAGGTTATAACTTCTACATGATGAATTGCATCCGACATAATTCCCCATCTCCGATCCAATGCCTACGAGCTTTTCCTATATTGCTTGTTGCTTATTTACTTTTCCGTTGCTACTATCACAAAAACTACAAAAACACAATCGTTACTTTTATTCCCGCTACCGCCACTATCATATTACTTTGCTACTAAACTATCTTGCTGCAGATACTAAGTTTCCAGGTGTGGTTGAATTGACAACTCATCTGCTAATACTTGAGAGTGCAAATGTTGATGATATTTATGAAAGTGATGATGAAACTACTCCCAATAGATATGAATTGCCTGTTGTTCCTGAGGGTTATGTTATGGATGAATAAAATAGTAGAGACTTTCTTGCTTGCAATGATAGATATGATCTTAAGAAATTATTAGCTAAGTTGAAAGAAAATTCCTTGAATGCTAGAATGAAACATGATCCTGCTTTTGCTAATTCACCTATATGTGTCACTTGTAAGGATTATGAGTTCTCTGTTGATCCTGAGTTAATTACTTTGGTTGAATCCGATCCTTTCCATGGCTATGAGTCTGAAACTATTGTGGCACATCTTACCAAGTTGAATGATATAGCCATCCTGTTTACCAATGATGAAAAGATTCGCTACTACTATATCCTTAAGTTGTTTCCGCTCTCTTTAAAGGGTAATGCTAAGACTTGGTTTAATTCTCTTGATCCTGGTTGTGGGCGTAGTCCCCAGGATATGATGTATTACTTCTTTGCTAAATATTTTCCCGCTCATAAGAAACAAGCTACCTTACGGGAAATATATAACTTTGCTCAGACTGAAGAAGAGAGTCTCCCACAAACTTGGGGGAGGCTTCTCCAGTTACTTAATGCTTTGCCTGATCATCCTCTTGAGATGCATGATATACTTGATGTCTTTTATAATGGACTAATCGATGCTTCCAGAGACCACCTGGATAGTTGTGCTGGTTGTGTTTTCAGGGAAAGAACAGTTGAACAAGCTGAATTACTATTGAATAATATGCTAGCCAATGAAAATAATTGGATAGTTCCTGAACCAGCCCCTAAGCCAACTCCGAAGAAAAGAGGTGTATTTCTCAGTCCTGAAGATATGCAAGAGGCAAAGAAATCTATGAAAGAAAAAGGTATTAAAGCTGAAGATGTTAAGAATTTACCTCCTATTGAAGAAATACATGGTCTTGATAACCCGACACAGGTAGTAAAGGTAAATTCTCTTTATAGATTTGACGAAGGTGATATTCCTCGTTATAAGTCTGCTAGCCAATGCTTAGATAAGTTTGACAATTTCATTGGGAAACAATAAAACTTCAATGCTTATGTTGGTAGACAATTACAACACAATGCTTATATGATTGAACGCTTGAGTGATTATCTGTCTAGTGCTAAAGATGAATGGAAACTTATTAGTATACATGCTTCTATGGTCACCACTCAAGTAGAGCAAGTACTTAAGGCTCAGAATGATTTGCTCAATGAATTAAATAGTAAGAATAATGACTATGCTGTTAGAGTTGCAACTAGAGGTGGTAAATTGACTCAGGAACCTCTGTATCCTGAAGGTCACCCTAAGATAATTGAGCAAGATTCTCAGAGAGCTAATATAGATGCACCTAGTTCTTCTAAGAAAAAGAAAAATAAAAGTGATAGAAATTTGCATGCTTCTAGTGAACCTGTAGCTCACCCACCTGAGAATCCCAATGATATATATGTTTTCGATGCTGAGACACTATCTAGTAGTGAACATGAACCTAGTGATAATATTAATAATGATGTTCATGATGATGCTCAACCTAGCAATGATAATGATGTAGAGATTGCACCTGTTGTTGATCTTGATAACCCACAATCAAAGAATCAACGTTAGGATAAGAGAGACTTTGTTGCTAGGAAGCACGGTAGGGAAAGAGAACCATGGGTTCAGAAACCCATGCCTTTTCCTCTGAAACCATCCAAGAAAAAGGATGATGAAGATTTTGAGCGCTTTGCTGAAATGATTAGACCTATCTTTTTGCGTATGCGTTTGACTGATGTGCTTAAAACAAATCCTTATGCCAAGTATATGAAAGATATTATTACCAACAAAAGAAAGATACCTGAAGTAGAATGCTTGCCAATTACACTTTTTAGGGTGGAATGCCTAAGAAACTAGGAGATCCAGGAGTACCTACTATACCTTGCTCCATTAAGGGAAACTATGTTAAAACTGCTTTGTGTGATCTTGGAGCCGGTGTTAGTGTTATGCCTCTCTATATCGTAGACTAGACTTGACTAAGTTGACACCTACTGAAATATCTTCGCAAATGGCTGGTAAATCAACTGTTATACCTGTCGGTATTTGTGAGGATGTGCTTGTTGTAGTTGCAAATGTTACTATTCTAAAGGACTTTGTTATACTTGATATTCCCGAGGATGATAGTATGTCTATTATTCTTGGAAGACCTTTTTTGAATACTGCAGGGGCTGTTATTGATTGCAACAAAGGCAATGTCACTTTTCATGTCAATGGTAATGAGCATACGGTACACTTTCCGAGGAAACAACCTCATGTCTTCAGTATCAATTATATTGGAAAAACTTCAGCTATCACTATTGGAGGTTTTGAGTTTCCTATTCCCACTATCAAGAAGGCATATGACATACTTATTGTTGGGGACATAAATATCCCCATTAAGGTAACATAGTGTTATTCGAAGATTCTCCGATTTCATGTTACTCGGAAAGAGTTTATTAACAAGACCCGATCAACCTTGTTAATAGATTCCTTTTGATGAGCATGGGATAGGTGAATCTAGATAGCACAAACCTTCTGTACCCTCTTTTTACTTTCTGTTAATTAGGTTAAATAAAAGAAAAATAGCATTATCCGCCTGTTTCCAGACTTATCCGTGCAATAAAAAATTATCTCAAAAATAGAAGTTCTCCAAATGCCATGAAAATGAAATATGATTTTTTCTAGAATATTTAAGAAAATATGGCACTGAACACATAGCGAGGGGAGCCATCACGTGGCCTCGAGGGCACAGGGCGCGCCCCCCTGCCTCAAGGGCCCCACGTGGCCCCTCTCCCCTTATGCTTTCACCCATGCCCTTCTTCTTCCTCCCAAAAAAATCCCCAACCCGCTCAAACCCGAGTACTAGCTCATTTTGCTGCCATTTTCGATTTCCTTGCTCAAAGCACCATTCACCAAACTGTTTGGGGAAATTGTTCCTTGGTATGCGACTCCTGCATTTGTCCAATTAGTTTTTGTTCTAGTGCTTTATTTATTGCAAATTTGTGCTGCTGTGGTGACCTTTTTCTTGAGCTTGCATGTAAAATTTTCTTGGTCCCAAGTAGTTCTAATGCATGATAAAGCTTCTAGGCACTTATAGGAGTTGTTGCTATCATTCTTGTTGAGTTTGGTTAACTCTTATTGTGAGTTACTAAAAATTTCAGAAAATTTTAGAAAAATGTCTAGGAAAAACATCGAAGGTGGTCCTTCTAGGAAGCAAGGACCGAGGCTCGCATTCCGTGAGCCCGACGATGAACCACCGAGGGATGTTGATGTTACGGCCTTGTGAATGGCCGTCGGATGAATTTATGAGTCAAGAGGGCATCAAAGATGAATTTTACGCATATGTGCGTAACGCTGACCTCGAGGACTTCATGCAAGATAAGTGCCTCCAATACCGTGGCTTGACTGATAACTTTGTGAGAAGGTTTAAATTCTCATCTTCACGTAATTCTCACACTGTCTTGTTTGATCTATATGATAAATCTTATACCATGGACTTAGAGGATTTTAATGAAGCCTGCAAGCTCCCACATTGGGGCAGTATGAGTGATCCTCGTAAATCTGAATTTAGAGAATTCCTAGCTAGTATTACAGTGGGGGAATCCAGGGACATCACACAAGCCACCACTGGGAGCATACATTTTCCCGCTATTCATTACATTGCTCTCTTTATCGGTAGATGCTTAAATGGTAAAGATGAGGCTTGTCACATGTGTGTCCCTGATCTTAGTGGTCTTAGGAGTGTTGTACTAGGTGATAGGCAATATAATTTAGGAGCAATTGTTGCATGTAGGCTACACCATAATGGTTCGAATGGAGATTTATTTGGTGGGATCTATGCTACTCGCATAGCCCGCTATCTTGGTGTGTCTGTGCACCCGTATGATGACCCCTTACCTACTGCTTATTTAGACTATAATGCTATGGCTAGTCACCGGTTTATAGAGTGGGATAATCAAACTCCCAAATATCGACTAATCTTTAACCGGCAACATGCCATCCCTATTGTTCTTCTTGCCCCTACTTTGTTTAACTTTCAGGAAAAGGGGAGATACACTATAACTATGGAAGAGGCGAATGCCAATTACAACATGACGGAGGCAGCCCGCCTTCGAGCTGCAGCTCAGTAGGCAGCATCTGCTGCATCTCAGTACGACCCCAACTACAACTTTGGATATCCGTCAGGCCAGTACTGGCCATAGGCCAACTTAGGCCAAAAGCCTAAGCTTGGGGGAGTACGTGTTTCTCACCGACCTTACTTTCATGTTCACACTTATTCTAGTTGTCGGTGCTCACACTCTTTCACTGTACCATCCATGCTTAGTTTAAATTTCATTTTCTTAGTCTTTTTCTTGTGTGCTAGAAAAACACAGAAAAACAAAAAATATTAGTGTTAGCTTCTAGCTAGTCTACTTTCTTTTGCTTGTTGGGAGCTTTCCCGTGTAAATAGTTTCTTTTCTTTTCTTTAGGGGTTAAGAGTAGAAGACCATGATTGAAAATGCTTAGTGGCTCTCATATGCTCTATTGTTGATTTAACCTTGAGCCATATTACCTTGTCTTCTCTCTTGTATTAAATGCCTGCAGATTCCAGCTTAGTCCAATGCACGTGCACTATTATTATTTTCCACACCATTCGGTCGTGCGAGTGAAAGGCAATAAGGATGATATATGATGAACTAATTGAGATGAGAAAAGCTGGTATGAACTCGACCTCTTCTGTTTTTGTAAATATGATTGCTCGTCGTTCTGGATTCAGCTTGTTATGAATGAAACATGTTTGCAATAACAATTAGAGATCATAGCTGCTTATGCCATGCTTAATTATATGAGAGTTTATAATGGTCTATCTTGCGTGCCGACATGATATTAAAATGGTTGTGATTTGGTATGATGGGTGGTATCCTCCTCTGAACAATTTTAGTGACTTTACTTGGCACATGTTCACGCATGTAGTTGAAACAAATCAACATAGCCTTCACGATATTTATGTTCAAGGTGATTTATATCCTACTCGTGCTTGCATTCATTGTTGATTAATTTTAATGCATGTTCATGACCATTGTTGCTCTCTAGTTGGTCGCAGCTGGCTTCTCGCCCCTCGTTGGTTAACCCAAGTGGAAGGTTTGAGATGTAGCGTAGCGGCAAATTTCCCTTGGCAAAGATACCAAGGATCGAATCCAGTGAGACTCCGAGGGTCGACAAGAAGGTGTCAATAGCGCCAGAAACTTTCGCTTGACAGGACCTGCACACAGATACAAATAACTTTGCTCCCAACGAGTACAGAGAGGTTGTCAATCCCTCCGGCCTTGTCGTTTACAAAGGATCAAACGCAAGAGATAATAGTGATAGATATGACTGCAACTAGGAAATAAGAACAGGAAGTAAATAGCGGGTTTGATCAGTGATGGTAATATGGACTGGGGTCCCATGATGTTCACTAGTGATGTCTCTCTCCCAAAAGACGATAAAACAGCTAAGCGAGGTAAACAAATTACAGCTGGGCAATTGACATGATTATGTGCGCAAACCAATGCTAACTATGCTGTAAAGAAAGGTAGAGGCTCAAAAGCATGGGCGGTACGCCAAGGCAAGTAGACCGAAATCCATCTGCATCTACTACTAATCATCCACCTTGAGATATCTATCCAGAACATCTCGCTGGTATTAAGTTGTGAGTCCCACCCAAAGTGTAAACTCAAAGCAACAGACAACTGCATTAAAAGAACTTTGCGTAAAGTAAACAATCCTTGCACCCGCAAGTACAAGCACCGTTGTTTTCCCCCTTGTGGCAACAGCACATCCCCTAGACTCATGTTTCTATCACTCAAGCTAGTCATCGAGGGGCATGAACCCACAATCAAGCATAACGTTCCCTCTTGGAGTTACTAGCTACTACTCGGCCAAAGCAATAAATAGCAACGGAGAACATGCAAGAATTACTCAATAACATAAATTTAAAAGAGGTGAATCAAATATATTACTCACACACAATCTGAACATAATCTCATATTCCATCGGATCCCAGCAAACTCAGCATAGCAACAGCATAAAGATTACATATGTGCCTCGATCATGTAGGGCAGCTCACGAGGTCTAATCGATGAAGAACAAAGAAGGGAGGAGAACATCAAATAGCTACTGGTCATGGACCCATGGTCCAAGGGGGACTACTCACAACTCATCCGGGAAGCGTCCATGGTGGTGGAGAAGCTCCCGGTGGTGGTTCTCCCCTCCGGCAGGGTGCATGGAAGAGTTCTCCTTGTGCTCCCGATCTTGGAAGCGCGGCGGCGGCGGAACAGAGATGAGATCGCCAAAAAGGGTTCCGTCCTCGAGGGTTTCGGGACGCGTGCTAAATATATGCCAAAGGGGGTCACCAGAGGCGGAGAGGGGGGCCCAGGCGCCCCCCGGCGCGGCCAGGAGGGGGGCCGCGTGGGCAGGCCGCCTGGGCTGCCCCTGGCTCCCCTCTGGCCCCATTTCTGGCGCGTGGAAGCTTCTGGAGCGCTGATTTTTTATATATTTTTCCCGGAATTTTTCTGGTAATTTAAGTAATGGGAAAACCTGAAATACAAAAACAGCAGAACAAAGAAACTGGCACTGGAGTGCACTGAGTTAATAGGTTAGTCCAAATATGATCAAAAGTGTATAGAAGTGCATAAATATCATAGCAATATCACACAAAAGAAGCATGGAGAAAGCAGAAATTATAGATACGTTTTGGACGTATCAACATCCCCAAGCTTAATTCCTGCTCGTCCTCGAGTAGGTAAATGATAACAAGCATAATTTCTGTGGTGACATGCTATTAACCATATAAGAACTTTTAAGTAAAGCAATCAAGGCATGTAATCCAATTCAAGTCATAACGAGCAAGAGTCTATATTAGCATTGTAACAAGTAACATAAGAACATAAAGGTGCAAGAGCTCTCGTTGTCCGTGACTCGAATGTTTCCAAATGGTGTTTGCGTGCAAGAAAGGTGATAGGGATATATGAGAGAGTAAAACATAGTTTTTGTATTGTTGAGAACTTAATCTACTAAAGTTTCACACTTGGTCTTCTTTGGAATCTTATCTTGACTCATCCCCAGACCGTCAGCCAGGTACAAGTCAAAATGATCCACTCCCTTTCGATATTTTTTGCACTCATGCAATGGATGAGCGTAAGAAAGAAAGTCGACACTTAGGATGGCAAAGAGAGAAAAATAATAGAGGGGGAAGACAAAAAAGCTGTGAAAGGCTCACATCAATAAGGACAATCATCCGCGAGAGAAAGCCAAATGATAGATATGATGCGAGGAGTAGGGATTGCCATGCAACGGATGCACATATGAGCTAAGGTAAGCTCTCCAATGGAACTAGTGGGGGTGCATCCAACTCGCTTGCTCAAGAAGACCTAGAGCTCTTTTGAGGAGGCTCATCATTGGAATATACAAGCCAAGTTCTATAGTGTAAATGTCCCCACATAGCTATATGCATAAATGATAATCTCTATGGAGTACAAGGTATAAGATGGAGTACGAGTGTGGATCTCTCAAAATAAATAGTAGTGTGCCCCCTTCTCTCTTTTTATTTCTTTTTCTCTTTTTTCTATTTTTTTATTTTTTTTGTGGCCTCAATGGCTCTTTCTTTTTATCTCTCATTTGTCCTCTTTGGGATCTTTTGATTTTGTCCTCTTTGGGATCTTTTGATTTGTCCTCTTTGGGATCTTTTCCTCACTATAGGGGCAACACTCTATGTATTACAAGAAGTATAGAAGATCTTTCACACTTTACAAAAGTACTCAACATAAAGAAAATGAAACTATCATGATGTATGCAAATGTATGCATCTGCCAGTGTAGCAGGATATGCAATGATACTAGCGCGTCATGTAGCAATGATTAGGGCAAGGCCCAACTAGCATGCGGCTCATCGATCAAGCAAAAAGCATGTATGACATGAAGATCAAGTCATGAGAAGATGGATGTTGCATGGCAATGTATCTCGGAAAGGCTATGGAAATGCCTTAATAGGTAGGTATGGTGGCTGTTTTGAGGAAGGATATAATGAGGCTTATGATGACAGAGCGTATCATGCCAAGGATTTGGATGCACCGGCGAAGTATGCGCCAACTCTCGAGGTGAGAAAGGGCAATGCACGGTACCGAAGAGGCTAGAAAAATATGGATAGGTGGAAGTGTCAACTTTCGAATACTCACATTAGTCCGAAGAACTCATGCACATATTATCGGTAACTCTCAATCTAATTAGGAGGTTCACAAAGAGACAAGTACCCCGAGGAGGTGTGTATGGGGGTTTGGTTACCCTTGCTCATCCTCGACCCATGGTACGTGAGTGTACTCTAATATTCGATCCCTCCAAAGATTAGTGATCCATTTAGTAGCTAAAGTTCTCAACTATTTTGTAGGTTTTCGAAAATAAACACGGATTGCCCAAAATACGACATCTATCACTAATAGGCTAAAGCTCTTGACACCAAAAGTTCAGACATTACTCATGGCAATATCTCAAAACTATTGCAAGTTACTACTAAAATTAAATAGCAACCTCAGTTACCTACTTTAAGTTAAGACACACAACTCAGTGCAACAGACAAACTCTCTTAACAAGATAAACATGAAAACTCAAGAGAGTTCAGCAACCAACTAAACAAAAGCTCTTTAAAAAGAAAAGCATGAAAACTAAGAGCTAAGCATGACAGTAGCTATGGAAAGACAAAGAACACACACAGCAGAGATAAGCATGAAAATCCTATGTTGTGTTCTAGGTTGAAGTGGAGCGTGTTTCTCTCCCACACAAAGAAAGCCGGGTTCTAACTCGTTATGAACAGCAAGCAAAGCTAAAGAAAACTAAAAAGGAAACTAAAAGCAAGACGCTCCAAGCATAGCACATAACGCATGAAGTGATTAAAATATAGTGGAACGAAAGACGAACTGATAATTGTTGATGGAGAAGGGGATGCACGGGGGCATCCCCAAGCTTAGACGCTTGAGTCTTCTTTAATATTTCTTGGGGGTGCACGGGTGCATCCCCAAGCTTTAGCGTTTGACCCTCCTGAATCTTTTTATCATCTTCCCTCGCACTCTTGAAAACTCCCTTCATACATAACTCATCATAATCTGATTAGCGAGGTTAGTACCCATAATAAAATAAATTTTCCTTGCTGGAAATAAAGATAATCTTGAAGATCTACTGTTTCTCAAGATTGCCAAAAGGTTTTTGCAAAGAAAAAGCAAGCTCAAGGTTTGCAAAACGAAGAAAAGGCAAAACAGGACAGAATCTGTGAAAAACAGACCAGCAAGTAGTAAATAATTTTTTCGGGGCACTTCTGCAACTCAAATCAAAAAACTCAGAACATACGCCCGAAAGCCAATTGTATAGAGCACGCTGTCGAAAAAATTCAGACCAAAAAGATGACCTGGTGATTGTATACGAATTTTTCTGTCCATGGACAGAATCTGTTTCCTGGACAGCACGTCACAACTTTTGAACTTTCTTGCAATCAGAGGCTAAACTTGGCACAAAGCTGAAAAGAAAAGATACAATGATGATGCTACTGTAGTAACAAACATCAAGACACAACAAAAGAAAAATAAAACTTTATTCGTTGTGGGCTGCCTCCCAAAAGCTCTTTCTTTTATGCCTTTAAGCTAGGCATAATGCAAAAAGAGAGGATCAAGTTTTATCAAGAGTAAAGGAATAGCTAGCCCGTATGACGGACTCAAAAGGTAACTTAATCTTCTTTCTAGGGAAGTGTTCCATCCCTTTCTTCAGAGGAAATTGGAATTTTATATTCCCCTCTTTCATGTCAATGATAGCACCAACGGTGCGAAGAAAAGGACGTCCCAAAATAATTGGACAAGAAGGTTCACATTCAATATCCATAATAGTAAAAATCAACAGGAACATAATTGTCATTGACAATGATAAGAACATCGTCGATCCTCCCCAAAGGTTTCTTTATGGAAGAATCAACAAGACGAACACCAAAAGAACAAGAATCAAAAGGTTTCAATTTAAGCATATCATATATTCTTTTGGGCATAACGGAGGTACTAGCTCCAACATCACATAAAGCATAGCAAGAGAAGTTATTCAACTTAATTTTAATCATAGGATCCCAACCATCTTCTAGCTTTCTAGGTATGGAGGCTTCTACCCTAAGCTTCTCCTCCCTAGCTTTGGTGAGAGCATTAGTGATATGCTCCGTGAAGGCAAGATTAAGTGTGCTAGTGTGGGGATCTCTAGACATTCTTTATAAAAAGGTGACAACTTCTGAGAGACTACAATTATCAAAATCAATTTTATCATTATTGAGAAGAATTGTAGTGTCATCTTCTTTGTTTGAATTACTCTCTATTATAAGGGTTTGGACGTCTTCCCAAGTTTGGGGAAGTGTGGGAGCAACTTTAAGAAGAGGCTCATACCTTTTTCCCGGAAGATCATGCCATGGGCATAACTCTCCATTAAAACTAACATAATCACAAGGTTTATTACTTTTGTAGATGCCGACAGTGGTGATTGGCATGATGGAAGAAGGGGTGTACTCCTCCCACTTAGTGTTTTTGGTGGAACCCATAGCAGCAAGCAAGATAACTATTTTTGTGATTTTTGATAGAAGACACTAAAGCAAAAACTGAAAGGTAAACTAACAAGACTAAAAAGCAAAGATAAAAGATAGCGTGCAACTTCCCTATCTTGAAGAGTGGAGTCCCCGGCAACGGCGCCAGAAACTTTTCTTGCTGGCTTCTCTCCCCTCGTTGGTTACCCCAAGTGGAAGGTTTGAGATGTAGCGTAGCGGCAAATTTCCCTTGGCAAAGATACCAAGGATCGAATCCCGTGAAACTCCGAGGGTCGAAAAGAAGGTGTCAATAGCGCCAGAAACTTTCGCTTGACAGAACCTGCACACGGATACAAATAACTTTGCTCCCAACGAGTACAGAGATGTTGTCAATCCCTCCGGCCTTGTCGTTTACAAAGGATCAAACGCAAGAGATAATAGTGATAGATATGACTGCAACTAGGAAATAAGAACAGGAAGTAAATAGCGGGTGTGATCAGTGATGGTAATATGGACCGGGGTCCCAAGATGTTCACTAGTGATGTCTCTCTCCCAAAAGACGATAAAACAGCTAAGCGAGGTAAACAAATTACAGCTGGGCAATTGACAGGATTATGTGCGCAAACCAATGCTAACTATGCTGTAAAGAAAGGTAGAGGCTCAAAAGAATGGGCGGTACGCCAAGGCAAGTAGACCGAAATCCATCTGCATCTACTACTAATCATCCACCTTGAGATATCTATCCAGAACATCTCGCTGGTATTAAGTTGCGAGTCCTACCCAAAGTGTAAACTCAAAGCAACAGACAACTGCATTAAAATAACTTTGCGTAAAGTAAACAATCCTTGCACCCGCAAGTACAAGCACCGTTGTTTTCCCCCTTGTGGCAACAACACATCCCCTAGACTCATGTTTCTGTCACTCAAGCTAGTCATCGAGGGGCATGAACCCACAATCAAGCATAACGTTCCCTCTTGGAGTTACTACCTACTACTCGGCCAAAGCAATAAATAGCAACGGAGAACATGCAAGAATTACTCAATAACATAAATATAAAAGAGGTGAATCGAATATATTACTCACACACAATCTGAACATAATCTCATAATCCATCGGATCCCAGCAAACTCAGCATAGCAACAGCATAAAGATTACATATGTGCCTCGACCATGTAGGGCAGCTCACGAGGTCTAATCGATGAAGAACAAAGAGGGGAGGAGAACATCACATAGCTACTGGTCATGGACCCATGGTCCAAGGGGGACTACTCACAACTCATCCGGGAAGCGTCCATGGTGGTGGAGAAGCTCCCGCTGGTGGTTCTCCCCTCCGGCAGGGTGCCGGCAAGAGTTCTCCTGGTGCTCCCGATCTTGGAAGCGCGGCGGCGACGGAACAGAGATGAGATCGCGAAAAAGGGTTCCTTCCTCGAGGGTTTCGGGACGCGTGCTAAATATATGCCAAAGGGGGTCACCCAAGGCGGAGAGGGGGGCCCAGGCG
>LR738711.1:325112939-325156586 GCA_902687465.1 Secale cereale | reverse complement strand
CCCCCCCCCCGGCGCGGCCAGGAGGGGGGCAGCGTGGGCAGGCCGCCTGGGCTGCCCCTGGCTCCCCTCTGGCCCCACTTCTGGCGCGTGGAAGCTTCTGGAGAGCTGATTTTTTATATATTTTTCCCAGAATTTTTCTGGCAATTTAAGTAATGGGAAAACCTGAAATACAAAAACAGCAGAAAACAGAAACTGGCACTGGGGTGCACTGAGTTAATAGGTTAGTCCAAATATGATCAAAAGTGTATAGAAGTGCATAAATATCATAGCAATATCACACAAAAGAAGCATGGAGCAAGCAGAAATTATAGATACGTTTTGGACGTATCAGTCGCTTCCCAGTCTCTTTCTAGCCTTCACCTGTACTAAGCGGGAATACTACTTGTGCATCCACTTTCATAAACCCCAAAGTTATTCCATATGAGTCCACTATACCTTCCTATATGCGTTATTTACCTGCCGTTCCAAGTAAATTTGTATGTGCCAAACTCTAAACCTGCAAATGAAATTCTGTTTTGTATGCTTGAACAGCTCATGTATCAACTAGGGCTGTCTATATCTTCCATTCTAGGTGGGTTATTCTCACGATGAGTGGACTCCGCTCATCATTCACAATAAAATGGCTGGTAATCGGGATGCCCAGTCCCATGCTCAAAATCATAATAATTAAACAAAACTCCCCCAGGGCTGTTGCTTGTTTGGACGGTAACCCGTGGATTTGGCTGGCCGTGGAGTGTGCTTGTTGGTGGTTGGGGGAGTATAAACTTTACCATTCTGTTTGGGAACCGCCTATAATGTGCGTAGCATGGGAGATATCGAGATTCTTGGTTGTTATGTTGACAATGAAAGTATACCGCTCAAAATGTTATTCAATCTGTATTAAAAAATCGAGCTGTGGCACCTCTACAAATCCCTGCTTCCCTCCGCGAAGGGCCTTTCTATTTACTTCTATGCAGAGTCATCATCCTCTTATCAAAAAGCACCAATAGGAGAGCACCTCTGTCGTTGCATGTATTACTATTAATTTGCATTGAGTATGATCATGACTGGATCTCTTTTACCATGAATTACAATGTCTAGTAAGTCCTTGATCTTTAAAGGTGCCCTACATTTATGTTTTGCGTTCTCAGAAAGGTCTAGTGGGATACCATCCTGTTATATCATATCATGATTGTTTTGAGAAGTGTTCTCATCCGAGGTTTATTATTATTGCTCGCTAGTTGATTATGCCATTGATGTGAGTAGTCTTGAGACCTGAAAGTTATTGTGAATGTGGTTAGTTCATGATCTTGTTGAAAACCTGAATGCTAGCTTACATATTTACAACAACAAGAGCAAACAGAGTTTGCCAAAGTTTTTCTTTATCACTTTCAGTTTATCAACTGAATTGCTTGAGGACAAGCAAAGGTTTAAGCTTGGGGGAGTTGATATGTCTCCAACGTATCTACTTTTCCAAACAATTTTGCATTTGTTTTGTACTCTAACTAGCATGATTTGAATGGAAGTAACCCAGACTGACGCTGTTTTCAGCAGAACTGCCATGGTGTTTTTTTTGTGCAGAAATAAAAAGTTCTCGGAATCGCCTAAAAATCAACAAAGATTTATTTCAGAAAATATAAAAAATACATGCAAGAAGATCCACACCTGGGGGCCCACGGGCTGTCCTCGATGGTGGGGGGCGCGCCCCTCTTCCCATAGCGCACCCCCCTGCCTCGAGGGCACCCCGATGCCCCACCGACATATCCCCGGGTCCTATATATTCCGTTTCACGGAGAGAAAAATCAAGGAGAAAGAATTATCGCATTTCACGAGACGGAGCCGCCGCCAAGCCCTAATCTCTCTCGGGAGGGCTGATCTGGAGTCCGTTCGGGGCTCCGGAGAGTGGGGATCATCATCATCAACCTTCCTCCATCACCAATTCCATGATGATCACCCCCGTGTGTGAGCAATTCTATCATAGGCTTGCTGAATGGTGATGGGTTGGATGGGATCTATCATGTAATCGAGTTAGTTTTTTTAGCGTTTGATCCCTAGTATCCATTATGTTCTGAGATTTATATTGCTATGACTTTGCTATGCTTAATGCTTGTCACTAGGGCCCGAGTGCCATGATTTCAGATCTGAACCTATTATGTTTTCATGAATATATGTGTGTTCATGATCCTATCTTGCAAGTCTATAGTCACCTACTATGTGTTATGATTCAGCAACCCCGAAGTGACAATAATCGGGACCACTCCCGGTGATGACCATAGTTTGAGGAGTTCATGTATTCACTATGTGTTAATTCTTTGGTCTGGTACTCTATTAAAAGGAGGCCTTAATATCCCTTAGTTTCCAATAGGACCCCGCTGCCACGGGAGGGTAGGACAAAATATGTCATGCAAGTTCTTTTCCATAAGCACGTATGACTATATTCGGAATACATGCCTACATTGCATTGATGAACTAGAGCTAGTTCTGTGTCACCCTAGGTTATAACTTCTACATGATGAATTGTATCCGACATAATTTCCCATCACTGATCCAATGCCTACGAGTTTTACCTATATTGCTTGTCGCTTATTTACTTTTTCGTTGCTATTATCACAAAACTTCAAAAACACTATATTTACTTTTATTGCTGCTACCGCCACTATCATATTACTTTGCTACTAAACTACCTTGCTCCAGATACTAAGTTTCCAGGTGTGGTTGAATTGACAACTCAGCCGCTAATACTTCAGAGTATTCTTTGGCTCCCCTTGTGTCGAATCAACAAATTTGGGTTTAATACTTTACCCTCAAAAACTGTTGCGATCCCCTACACTTGCGGGTTATCAATGACGTAAGGACCTTCCCAATTAGAGAGGAGTTTTCCTACAAAAAACTTTAAATGAGAGTTGTATAGCATAACATATTCACCAACATCAGACTCACGTTTTTGTATCCTTTTGGCATGCCATGTTTTAACTTTTTCTTTAAACAGTTTGGCATTTTCGTAGGCCTGGGTTCTCCACTCATCAAGGGAGCTAATGCCAAATAGTCTTTTCTCACCAGCAAGTTTGAAATCATAATTGAGCTCTTTAATGGCCCAATATGCCTTATGTTATAGTTCGATAGATAAGTGACATGATTTTGCATACACCATTTTATACGGAGTCATGCCCATATGATTATTATAAGCAGTTCTATAGGCCCATAATGCATCATCAAGTTTCTTGGACCAATTCTTTCTAGATCTATTAATGGTCTTTTGCTAAATTACTTTAGCTCTCGATTACACAGTTCTACTTGACCACTAGACAGTGGGTGGTATGGGAATGCAATTCTATGATTAACATCATACTTAGCAAGCATTTCACGAAACGCTCCATGACTAAAATGTGAACCAACATTAGTCATTAAATATCTAGGGACTCCAAACCTCGGAAAAATAACTTCTTTAAGCATCTTAATAGAAGTGTTATGATAAGCACTAGTAGTTGGAATAGCTTTTACCCACTTAGTAACGTAATCAACAACAGCTAAAATATGTGTATACTCATAAGAGGAAGGAAACGGTCCGATATATTCAAAGCCTCAAACATCAAATGGTTCAATAACAAGTGAATAGTTCATAGGAATTTCTTGACATCTACTAATATTACCAAATCTTTGACATTCACCACAAGACAAGATAAACTTACGGGCATCCTTGAAGAGAGTAGGCCAATAAAAGCCGGATTGCAATACCCTATGTGCAGTTCTATCTCCAGCATGGTGTCCTCCATAAGCCTCGGAGTGACACTTGCGTCAGATCTGTTCATGTTCATGCTCAGGTACACAACGTCTATTAACACCATCTACTCCTTCTTTATAAAGGTGTGGGTCATCCCGAAAGTAATGTCTTAAATCATAGAAAAACTTTTTCTTTTGTTGGTATGTGAAACTAGGTGGTATAAATTTAGCAACAATATAATTAGCGTAATCAGCATACCATGGAGCATTATGAGAAGCATTTATGACAGCTAATTGTTCATCAGGGAAGCTGTCATCTATAGGTAGTGGGTCATCAAGAATATTCTCTAACCAAGACAAGTTGTCTGCAACAGGGTTCTTAGCTCCCTTTCTATCAATAACATGTAAATCAAATTCTTGTAGCAACAGAACCCATCTAATAAGTCTAGGTTTAGCATCTTTCTTTTCCATAAGATATTTAATAGCAGCATGATCAGTGTGAATAGTTACTTTAGAATCAACAATATAAGGTTTGAACTTATCACAAGCAAATACAACCGCTAAAAATTCTTTTTCAGTAGTAGTATAATTTCTTTGGGCACTGTCTAGAGTTTTACTAGCATATTGGATAACATTTAATTTCTTATCAACTCTTTGTCCTAGAACAACACCTATAGCATAATCACTAGCATCACACATAATTTCAAATGGTAAATTCCAATTAGGTGGCTGAACTATAGGTGCAGAAATCAAGGCTTTCTAAGTATTTCAAATGCTTCTACATAATCATCATCAAAGACAAATGGAACATCTTTTTGTAATAGATTAGTTAGAGGCCTAGAAATATTTGAGAAGTCTTTAATGAACCTCCTATAAAACAGACATTACCAAGGAAACTTCTTATACCTTTAATGTCCTTGGGGCACGAAATATTTTCAATAGCATCAACTTTAGCTTTATCAACTTCAATACCTCTTTCAAAAAATTTATGCCCCAAGACAATACCTTCATTAACCATATAGTGGCACTTCTCCCAATTCAAGACAAGATTAGTTTCTTCACATCTCTACAAAACTCGGTCAAGGTTGCTTAAGCAATAATCAGAAGAAGTTCCATACACGGAGAAATCATCCATGAAAACTTCAACAATCTTTTCAGAAAAGTCAGAGAATATAGCAGTCATACATCTTTAAAAGGTAGCGCGTGCATTACATAAACCAAAAGGAATATGTCTATAAGCAAAGGTACCGAAAGGGCAAGTAAAAGCGGTCTTTTCTTGATCCTCTTTTGACACAGGTATCTGAAAGAAACCAGAATAACCATCTAGAAATCAAAAATGTGTATGTTTGGATAATCTTTGTAGAATTTGATCAATAAAAGGTAAGGGGTAGTGATCCTTTTTAGTAGCTTTATTTATTTTGCGAAAATCATATACCATTCTATATCCTCTAACAATTCTTTGTGAGCTCAATTCATCTTTATCATTAGGAACAACTGTACTACCTCCCTTCTTAAGGACATAATGGACAGGACTTACCCATTGATGATCAGCAGCATGATAAATTATACCTCTATAAGCTTTAGTATTTCTTTCCTTACCACTTCTTCCATCTTAGGATTTAACCATCGTTGGTGATCAACAACCGGTTAAGCGTCTTTCTCCAATTTTATTTTGTGTTGGCATAGAGTGGGACTAATGCCCTTAAGATCATCAAGAGTATATCCAATAGCAGAACGATGCTTCTTCAGAGTTTTCAATAATTTCTTTTCTGCCTGCTCTGAAATGTTAGCACTAATAATAACAAGATATATCTTGTTTTCATCAAGATAAGCATACTTAAGAGTATTAGGTAATGGTTTGAGCTCAAACATGGGATCACCCTTGGGTGGAGGAGGATCTCCTAGGATAACAGCAAGCAAGCTATGATTCAATAAAGGTCCCCATTTAAAGAATACTTCATCTATTTCCCTTCCTTCATTCATAAACATATCATTTTCATGGTCTAGCAAATATTGTTCTAAAGGATTGTTAGGAGGCACGGCAATAGAAGAAGACCAATAATTTCATCCATGCTAGCCAATTCTATATCATGGGGTTGTCTACGAAATTTAGCAAAGTTAAAATCATGAGACATGTCCCCTAATCCAATAGTAACAACGTCCTTTTTGCAATCTATCTTAGCATTAACAGTATTCAAGAAGGGTCTAATAAATATAATGGGACAAAAATCATCTTGTGGGGAACCAAGAAAAAGCAAATCAGTAGGGTATTTGAATTTCCCACACAAGACTTCAACATCTCTTACAATCCCAACTGGTGAAATACTATCTCTATTACCAAGCTTAATTGTAACATCAATACCTTCTAACTCAGCAGGTGCAATATCATGCATAACTTCTTCATACATAGAGTGAGGTAATGCACTCACACTAGAACTCATATCACATAAACCATGATAAGAATGATCTCCTATTTTAACAGAAATAACAGCCATGCCTACCATAGGTCTATGTTTATTTTTAGTATCTGGTCTAGCAATTCTAGCAACTTCATTAGAGAGGTAAATAACATGCCCATCAATATTGTCAACCAAGAGATCCTTAACCATAGCAATAATAGGTTCAACTTTAATTTGTTCAGGGGGTGTATGTCTTCTGACATCACTTTTGTTGACCACAGTTGAAGCTTTAGCATGATCCTTTATTCTAGCAGGGAAGGGTGGTTTCTCAATATAAGCGGTCAGAACAATAGGATCAACATTAGAAGTGATAGTCTTTTCTTCAACCATAACAGGTTCAACTACTTTTACTTCAATGGGATGATTATATTTAAACCACTTCTCCTTAGGGAGGTCAACATGAGTAGCAAATAATTCACATAAAGCAACTACTATCTCAGAGTCAAGTCCATATTTAGTGCTAAATTCATGGAAAACATTAGTATCCATAAAAGATTTAACACAATCAAACATAGGTGTTATACCTGACTCCTTACCTTCGTCGAGATCCCATTCTTTACAGTTGTGTTTAATTATTTCCATAAATCCCATTTGAATTCAATAGTCTTCATCATAAAAGAACCAATACAAGAAGTATCGAGCATGGAGCAATTATTGAGAGAAAGCCGAGCATAAATTTTTTGAATAATAATTTCTCTTGAAAGCTCATGATTGGGACATGAATATAACATTGAATTAAGCCTCCCCCAAGCTTGAGCAATTCTTTCTCCTTTGCAAGGCAAAAAATTATATATATAATTACGATCAGGATGAACCAGATGCATAGGATAAAACTTCAGATGAAATTCCAATTTCAATCGGTTGTAGTTCATTGATCCCATATCATCACATAGCCTATACCATGTCAATGCCTTTCCCTTCAAAGATAAAAGGAAGACCTTCTTCTTTATAATGTCCTCGGGCATACCTGCAAGCTTAAATAATCCACCAACTTCATCCACATATATTAGGTGCAAATCGGGGTGCAATGTTCCATCTCCTGTATAAGGATTAGCTAGCAGTTTCTCTATCACACCCGAAGGAATTTCAAAGTGAATTTTTTTTGTAGGTTCAGTAGGTTGAGCAGCAACTCTTTGCTCTACTGGTCGGGGTGAAGATACCCCGAACAAGCCCCTCAAAGGATTATGTTCCATAGTAAGAAGCGATAGTAAATTTCAGCACACTATATAAAATTTTCCTTACCAAATTCCACTTACCAAAGGCGCTTCACTCCTCGGCAACGGCGCCAAAAAAGAGTTCTGATGACCAACAAGTATAGGGGATCTATCATAGTCCTTTCGATAAGTAATAGTGTCGAACCCAACGAGGAACAGAAGGAAATGTTAGGCAGTTTTCAGTAAGGTATTCTCTGCAAGCACTGAAATTATCGGTAACAGATAGTTTTGTGATAAGGTAATTTGTAATGAGTAACAAATAATAAAATTAAATAAGTTGCAGCAAGATGGCCCAATCCTTTTTGTAGCAAAGGTCAATCCTGAACAAACTCTTATATAAAGGAAAGCGCTTTCCATGACACAAGGGAATTATCGTTGTCGGTGTACTAAAGTAGGGGTACCTTAGTATCCCGACTTGTGCACGGGCAGTAGCAGCATCCCGTGGTCTGGCTCACCACGCGCCCGCCAAAGCCCAATCTAGACCCCTTTTGAGCCATTCAAGAACAGAGTATTCAAGTTAAGAGACAAGACCCCGACAAGAGGAGCTTGCCGGGAAGGCCGCATCAGGCTCAAAGTTATCATTCCAGCACAAGACCCTGGCAAGAGGAGCTTGCCAGGAAGGCCAAAAGAGCGGCACCTCAAGAAGGTGTATCGCGGCGCATCATGCGCCCCGGCAGGACCCGGAGAGCGACAAGCTTCCTGGCCCGGCAAGGTTGCGACCCCGGCAAGGTGCTTGCCGGGGAAGCCTACACTGTGTGCCTACGCTCCAGCTCATCTGGCCACGCGTCGCCCTGGGGCCCTTCTAGGGGCACGTGGCAGATGGCTGTGCAGCCTGGGGTACACGGTGGCAAGCCGCGGTGACGAGGCCATCGTCGTGGCGAACGGAGACGCATGGACGGACACTTTTTGGGGCGACGGCGACGGGCATTCAATGCCTTTGTCCCCCACCGTCAAGGTTAGGTGAAGACCACTGCTCATACACTGTTCATGCACTGTTACAACTACCATGAGTTTTACATTTTTACCCTCCTCTACGTTGACACCTGTCGGTGACCCCTTTGAGCTATAAAAGGAGGCCCATGCACAACGTAGAGGAGGGGGGATCCCAGAAACTCGATCACCCCTACGCTCGGTGTAGCTGGTACTGTAGATCTTCAAGCTCCCGAGCTCCATAAACTCAATACAACCAAGGCAGGAATAGGGTTTTACGCGTACGCGCGGCCCGAACCTGGGTAAACTGCCCGCATGTGCTCCTCGATCTGCTCTCCGTGCTCCCTCCGCTCCCTTACCGCAACGTAGAAGGGGCTCCGGTCCCATAGGTGTTCGTGGGCATCCAGTTTCCCCGACATCTTTGGCGCGCCAGGTAGGGGGCGTCGAGGTTGTGCGAACCTAATCCGGCGCTCACGCGGGCGCAACCTTCAGCAATTTCACCAGCTTCATCAACTTCATCGACTACGTCAACATGCCTCCGAAGAAGAAGGCTTCGGAGGTCGGAGGCCCGTCCGCGTCGATCCCACCACCACCGGAGCCGACGGTTGGTGGGGGAGACGCCGGCGGAAGGGTGGACGCCGGTGGAGAGACTCACAGCGCCACCAAGTCTAAGGACAAGACGAACGACCGGGCGAACTCCAAGGCCTCGGTGTCCGTGCACGCACCACGTCCATCTCAGGAGGTGCCAGACCAGCAGCGACGTGGTACCGGAGGTACCATACGCTTGCTGGGACGTGGCCAGGCCAGCGGGTCACGGGACGCTCAAGGCCAACGTCCTGGCACGAGCAAGGCGCGGTCGCCGGGACGGGAACATGCTCCTTCTAACGCGGTTAGAAGTCCGAGCGTGTCCCGCTCCTCGCACCGTTTGCCACCGTTTCCCTCCTCTCCAGCAGAAGCCCTGGCCAGGGCTCAGCTGCTCCTCGACTTCCCTCCAGCGGCGGACAAGGCCGAAGACTGGAGGGCGACGATCCAGAGCCTCATCGCCTTCGCCAACAACGACGCGCCGCAGCAGCCGGCAACTTCACGGCCGCGGCAAGTCGACCAAGCAAAGGCCGACGGTGACAAGACCGCCGGGGGTGCAACTACCGTGCACTCCCCGCCGCGGAAGCAGAAATCGCCACCCCGTCGGATCAACGTCGACGACGACTCCACGGTGTCGTCGGATCCGTGGGCTCGCCACGATCAGCGCCAAGTCCTCGACGACAGGCGACGAGAGGACGCTCGAACCCGCATCGAGCGTCGAAGAGAAGCTCGAAGACAGTCCGATCAGCGCGCTGGGACCGCTGTCGACATGCACGCGCCCTATGAACCAGGCGACTTGCCGTACGCGGCAGGTTGCCCTGCGTTCACCCAAGAGCTGCGGCAAGTCCAGTGGCCCAGCATGAAGAACTTTAAGCCCGACGTACCCGAGAAGTACGACGGCAAGACACACCCCTCGGAGTTCCTCAGCATCTACACCATTGCGGTGCAGGCTGCCGGGGGACGCGACGAGAAGATCCTAGCCAACTACTTCCCGCTCGTGCTTAAGCCAAACGTCAGGTCTTGGCTTATGCACTTGCCGGAGAACTCCATTTCTTCATGGGTGGATTTGTGCCACCAGTTTGTTGGCGCCTTCACGGGCGGCCACAAACCCCACGGCCAGGAGAGCAATCTCCACATCCTTGCCCAGAAGGAGGGAGAGTCCCTGCGCAAATTCATCCAAAGGTTCACCCGCGTTCAACACAATATCCCCGATGTCCACCCTGCCGCGGTTATCAGCGCGTTCCACCAGAACGTGCGTAACCGCCGGATGAGGGAAGAGATGGCGATGACCAAGATCCAGGACATCAGCGAGCTTTACGCTCTGGCTGACAAATGTGCACGTGCTGAAGAAGGGAGGAGATTCCCCGGAGAGGATGCCGGTGCAGGAGGAAGCGACAGCGAGGATGCCGCCCCGGCAAAGAGAAACCGGCGGCGGAACAAGAAGAAGAAGAACAAGGAGGTACTGGTTGTCGAGCAGTCCGGCAAGGATGCTCCCGCCAAGAAGACACAGGCTGGTGGCTCCGGCAAGGAGGCCGCCCCTGTAGCGGCAGCCGACAAGCAGGACGGCTCCGACAAGCAGTACTGCAAGATTCACCGCACCAAGGGCCACCATCTCCAAAACTGCAAGAGGGTAGAGTACCTCGTAGAGCAGCAGAAGGCTGAACACGAGCGTCGCGACAAGGAGAAGGCCCAAGGAGGCGGAGGAGAGCCCAGCAAGAAGCGGCCGTTCAATGGCCGGGGAGGACGCCGCGACAAGGCCAAGCAGCGGCAAGGAGACAGACCTCCCCGGGGTCGCGACAAGGACGAAGACGAAGACGATGACGAGGACATGGACGAAGGAGACAACAGCGAGCAGGAGTTCTAGAAGGCCACAGAAGTTCTGTGCGTCGATGGAGGTGTCTCTCTGCACACTTCACACCGCGAACTCAAACAATGGGTGCGGGAAGTGAATGCAGCTGAGCCACCCGTCGAGTCGTGCAGGCTGCTGAAATGGTCCGGCACGCCCATCATCTTCGACCTCGAGGACCACCCTGACCGCACAACCGCGGTAAGGTGCTTGCCGATGTTGGTTTCACCAACTATCCGCAACCTCAAGGTCACCAAGATGTTGGTTGACGGCGGGGCCGGCCTCAACTTGATTTCCTCCGCTGTGATCAAGAAACTGTAGATCCCCAACAGCGAGCTCGAGGAAAGCGGGACGTTCCAAGGAATCAACCCGGGAAGGAGCAAGCCGAAGGGGAAGATTACGCTACCAGTGACCTTTGGTGGAGAGCTCAACTTCAGGACGGAGAAGATCACGTTCGACGTTGCCGATATCCCATTGCCGTACAATGGGATACTTGGCCGTCCTGCGCTCGCCAAGTTCATGGCAGCTAACCACTACGCATACAACATGCTCAAGATGCCAGGGCCAATAAGCGTCATCTCTGTCCCCGGCGACAAGAAGGATGCGCTTATCTGCGCCGACAAGATCTACCGGGACGCTGCAGCCGCGGCAGACAGCAAAACACTTGCCATTGAAGCTCCCGGGGGGAAGACCAAGACCAAGTCCGGCAAGGGCTCTGGGGCCCACTCCGGCAAACACACCTCTTTGGAGTGCTGCGCTGCAGTCGAGGATGCACCATCGAGCTCCACCGGCAAGTGCAAGAAAGGAATGGCAGCTCCACCAGCAACCAAGAAGGTGTCCGCCAAGGAGGACGGCACTGGTGGTACCTTTACCATCAGTGCTACGCTCGACCCCAAATAGGAAAGCGCGCTCGTTGCCTTCCTGCGGGCGAATGTCGACGTGTTCGCATGGCAACCGTCTGACATCCCCGGCGTTCCCAGGAAGGTAATTGAGCACAAGCTTGCTGTTTGTCCTCATGCGCGGCCCGTCAAGCAGAAGGTCAGGAAGCAAGCGGTGGAGCGCCAAGAGTTCATCGCCGAAGAAATCAAGAAGTTGGAAGCAGCAGGCCTTGTTAGAGGTGTACTTCATCCCACGTGGCTGGCCAATCCAGTTGTCGTGCGCAAGGCCAATGGGAAGTGGAGACTTTGTATAGACTTCACCGATGTGAATAAAGCATGTCCCAAGGATCCATTTCCCTTGCCGCGCATCGACTAGATTGTTGACTCCACCGCCGGATGTGAGTTGCTTTCATTTCTCGATGCATACTCAGGTTACCACCAGATATTCATGGCTGAGGAAGATGAAGAGAAGACTGCATTCATTACTCCATGTGGCACATATTGCTTCATACGCATGCCCTTTGGATTGAAGAATGCGGGCTCGACATTTGCAAGGGTGGTACACACTGCTTTTGAGACACAGATACACATAAATGTAGAAGCCTACATGGATGATATAGTGGTCAAGAGCAAGTGCAAGGATACCCTGATTCAAGACTTAGAAGAAACCTTTGAGAATCTACGCAAGATACAACTCAAGTTGAACCCCGAGAAGTGCGTTTTCGGAGTCCCCTCCGGCAAGCTTCTCGGGTTCTTTGTGTCCCAGAGGGGGATTGAAGCCAATCCCGACAAGATAAAAGCCATCGAGCAGATTGAAGCCCGAAGCGCGTCAAGGACGTAAGAAGACTTGCTGGTTGTGTGGCTGCCCTCAACAGGTTCATTTCAAAGTCTGCAGAACGCGCCCTGCCTTTCTTCAAAATCTTGAAAAAGGCAGGTCCTATGAAATGGACTCCGGAAGCGGAGGCAGCGCTGCAAGACTTGAAAGGATACCTATCCTCCATTCCAGTACTTGTCGCACCTAAACCACAAGAGAAGTTGTTGCTGTACTTAGCGACAACCAATCAAGTGGTTAGTGCTGCGTTAGTAGCGGAGAGGGAGGCATATGAGGAACCCACATCCCCGGCAAGCGCATCCAGCGACAAGCAGGGGGCTTCCCCGACAAGCTCTGGCGCCGACAAGGACAAGTTTGCGCAGGGGCAAGGAGAGGTGCGAAAGAAGATGGTGCAGCGCCCAGTTTATTTTGTAAGTTCCCTCTTGCAGGGGGCTAGATCAAGATACTCTGGAGTGCAGAAGTTACTTTTCGGCCTCCTCATGGCCTCAAGAAAGTTGCGCCATTACTTCCAAGCACATGAGATAACAGTGGTTACTCGCTTTCCGTTGAAGAGGATATTGCAAAATCCAGAAGCAACAGGCAGGATCGTCGAGTGGGCACTGGAGCTGTCAAGTTTTGGTCTAAAGTTTGAGAGTACTTCAACTATACAGAGCAGAGCTTTGGCAGAATTCATAGCAGAATGGACTCCAACACCAGATGAAGAAGTTCCAGAGACAAACATCCCCGTCCAAGAAGCAAGCAAGGAGTGGATAATGTACTTCGATGGTGCCTTCTCGCTGCAAGGTGCCGGCGCTGGCGTATTACTCATAGCGCCCACCGGAGAGCACCTCAAGTATGTTGTTCAAATGCACTTTCCCAAGGAGCAAGCGACAAACAATACTGCCGAGTATGAAGGTTTGCTTGCCGGTCTCAGTAATTGCGGCCGAACTTGGGATCAAGAGGCTAATTGTGCGGGGAGACTCACAGTTGGTGGTCCGACAAGTAAACAAGAGTTACCAGAGCCCTCTGATGGAAGCTTATGTCGATGAAGTGAGGAAGCTTGAAGAACACTTTGAAGGCCTACAGATGGAGCACGTTCCAAGAGCTCAGAATGACATCGCAGATGGCCTCTCAAAGTGTGCTGCAATGAAGTTACCTATGGAACCAGGGGTCTTCGTGCTCAAGCTAACTCAGCCATCCGTTACACCATCAGTTGGGCAGAGCAAGAAGAGGAAGTTGGTCTCCGGCGACTACTTCCCGGCGGATCTTCCCGAAGCCGCCGCCAAGGTCCCCAAGATCAGCAACCAAAATGCTGAGGAACAGTCTGCTCCTGCGGACCCAAGGGTCTGTACAGTTGAAGCAGGCGTTCCCGACAAGCCTTGCCCCGGCAGGCTTGCCGGGGAACCCTCAGCTCCGGCAGAGCCGCAGGTTCTTGCCATAGAAGCTGAGGTTCCCGCAGCAGCCCTGATGCCTTTAGTCCTTATTGCTGAGCCTCAAGCTCCAGCATGGGCACAGCAAATCGTCCGTTTTCTTCAGACTGGAGAACTTCCCGAAGAACCAGAAGAGATAGAGAGGATAACCAGGCAGTCAAGTATGTACCAGTTCGTTGGCAACGAACTGTACAGAAGAAGACTCAATGGTGTCAGATTGAAGTGCATTTCCCGGGAAGATGGACAGAAGCTGTTGGCAGAGATACACGGAGGCATATGTGGTCACCACATTGGCGCAAGAGCACTTGCCGGAAAGGCGTTCCGGCAAGGTTTCTTTTGGCCAGAAGCCCTCCAAGATGCAACTGCACAAGTAACCAAGTGTGAAGCGTGCCAGTTCCATGACAAACAAATTCACCAGCCAGCTCAAGCTCTCCAGACGATCCCTTTGTCCTAGCCCTTCTCGGTCTGGGGGCTCGACATCCTCGGCCCCTTTCCCCGCGCTGTCGGGGGCTTTGAGTACTTGTACGTCGCAATCGACAAGTTCACAAAGTGGCCAGAAGTGGAACCAGTGAGAAAGGTGACAGCACAGTAAGCAGTCAGGTTCTTCAGATCAATAGTTTGCCGTTTCGGAATCCCTAACAGGATCATCACCGACAACGGCACACAGTTCACAAGTCGCACCTTCATACAATACGTCCAAGACCTTGGCGCCAAGGTCTGCTTCGCTTCTGTTGCTCACCCAAGGAGCAATGGTCAAGCGGAGTGGGCAAACGCTGAATTGCTGCGCGGACTCAAGACAAGAACCTTTGACAGGCTGCACAAGTGTGGAAGAAACTAGATAGAGGAGTTGCCGGCGGCTCTTTGGTCAATCAGGACGACACCAAATCGAGCCACCGGACAGACACCCTTTGCTCTTGTCTATGGAGCAGAGGCAGTTCTCCCCACGGAACTCGTATACGGGTCTCCTCGAGTGCTCGCTTACGACGAGCTCGAGCAAGAGCAACTCCGACAAGATGATGCATTGCTCCTTGAGGAGGAACGTCTCCAGGCTGCTGTACGAGCTGCTCGATACCAGCAAGCCTTGCGTCGCTATCATAGCCGCAAGGTCAAGGCCAGGAGTCTCGAGGAAGGCGACCTTGTTCTTCGGCGCGTTCAGTCCGCCAAGGGCTCCAACAAGTTGACGCCGAAGTGGGAAGGACCTTATCGGGTGAGACAAGTCACAAGGCCTGGCGCTGTCAGCATTGAGACCGAAGAAGGCTTACCGGTGAGCAACTCCTGGAACATAGAGGATCTTCGCAAGTTTCACCCGTAAGGCGCGGTTGCCGTGATCCGCTCCGGCAACCACCTTTTGTACAAGTCTTGCCGCTGTTGCATGTAAACCTTTGTACAAAGCCGGGCGCAGACCCCGTGCATCAGTAAAACTTTTGTGCTTCGCACCATTTGCCATTTCATGCTTTTCCTTTTACTTGCATGTGTCATCTGACATTTCGTGCAGCACACACCCCCGGTAAGCAGTAACAAGCCACAAGGCTTCGTACTTGTATTTCCTCCTCTTTTGCCTTTCTCTCTGAAACAGAAGAAGTGTTCCTCGCACACAAGTTTGCCGGGGGGAGGAGATAGAAGTATGGACCAAGTGTTGTTCAAGAAAGAAAAGTCTTGCCGGGACACAAACAATCCATGAAAGCTAAGTTACCAAAGTTTGAGCATTCAAATTTTTAAATTTTTGTTATCTTCCTTGAACAACCACACTTTGTATGGAAAACCTGTGCGCGGAGGAACCTACCCGTGGCTAGCCGCGCCCTTACTTTGTTTCGAGCACGCTCAACGGCTTAAGCGAGCTGCGACAAGTGTCGCGCCCTTACTTCGTTTTCGAGTTCGCTCAGCAATCTAAGTGTGCTGCGACTAGCTGCGGCAAGGTTTCTTGCCGACAAGGGCTTTGCTAGCAGGCTGCTAAGAGTCCCGCACTCAGCGCTCGCGGCAAGAGCCCCTTGCCGGCAAGTTCCCCTAAAAGCGTAGGGTGGAAAGCATACAAAGTGAAGGGACTAAAGCAAGGGAGATAACATTACATTGGTTACCCAAAATGAAAGTATATATTACAGAGATAACTTGCCGCTGTTCTAAACAACTGCTACCTATGATTTAATCGACAGCGGCGAGGGAAGCAAGGTGCCTAGTCTCTGTGGTCTCCGTCAATCCTCTGGATCTTGCCCACCTTGGCTACGATGTGGGCAACTTGGGCCTTCAACGCCTCTTGGTCAGCTTCGGGCGGCAGGGTCCGGAGGACGTTGACGAGGTTGATCCCGGGGTTGCGGTAGACGATATTCGACAACACCCGCTCCATAGTACCCGTGCAAAGCCGGCGCGCCCCGTCAGCCAGCTGCACGGGGATCTTCTCCCGTAACCGCGCGAGAGCCGGCGCCACTCCTCTAAGGAACAAGCTCAGCTTGGCGCTGTGGGGGAGAATCTCGTTGGGGGAGTACGCGAGGTGCTCCGCCCTCAGCGCCACCATCTCCATGTCGATGTTGGCGGCGGAGGTGATGAGCTCCTCGGTCCACTGCTCCACCGTCCGCTGAAAGTGATTTTGCGAGACGGCGGTGCTCTCCAGCAAGGCCCTCTCGGTACGGAGATCATCCTTCAGCTTCTCCGCCAAGCAAGTCGGTGAGGGTAGAGACCTTCATCTCCAAGTCAGCAATGGAGTCCCTGGCGTCGGTGAGCTCTTTGCCCTTCTCGGAGAGGCGGATTTGCAGCTCTGAGTTGGTGTGGGCATCTTCTCCCGCGCCACGTTGAGCGCGGCGACCCTATCTTCACTCGCCTTCAAGTTCAGCTCCATCTGCGCCACCCTGGCCTCCAGATCCCTCTTGGTGGTCTCTGCGGCAGCGGCGGCATCCCTCGCCTCTTGCAGAGCCCCGCCAATAGCCTGCTCTCGAGCGGTGAGGTCGTCCTCGTGGCTGTCGAGGTCGACCTTCCGCTGGTTGAGCTCTCCTTCCCGCCGAGACAGCTCCACGGCGGCCAGACGCTGCTGCTCCTCCACCTCGGCCTTCTCGAGGAGGAATGCTTGGTGTGCTCCGGCAAGCTCTTCGCGCTCCTCCGCCAAGTTTCGGAGGGCCGCCTGGTTGGCGGCACGGAGCTCCACGGCGCGCTTCTCCAAATCAGCACCAGCCTTGGCAGCCAGAGCCTCCCGAGACTCCAACTTCGCCTGCCTAGCCCGGTACAAGGCCAGGAGTCGACGCAGGAGTTGCTCTTCTTCGGGCTCGTCGCTGCTGCCGGGCGCATCGACAACCTTCAACCCGGCGGAGGCGAGAACTTCTCCGTCAAACGTCTCTCCCTCCGCGGGTGCCCTTGATGAGGACGCCCACGGGACTTGGATAAAGACCCCGTTGGCGGCCTCCAGATAAATGCCCGACCCAGCGGCGGAAGCGGAAGGATCGGCGGCAGGTGCAGCGTCCGGCGCTCCTGCGGCCTCCGGGCCAGCAGTGGAGTCGCCGGTCCCTTCCCCAGCCGCGGCGTCAGCGGTCGGGGCGGTCTCCTCGGCGGCTGGCTCGTCGGCACCAACCGTTCCCTCTGTGGCGGTGGCATCGCCAGCGTCGCCACGCACCTCCTCCTCGGCAATGGTTTCCGTCTCCATCGACTCCGGGGCGGGCGGATCTAGCAGAAGAAAAAGAAAAGAAAGAACTGTCAAGCAAATATCCAAAAAGAAGAATCCAAGAAGAAGAAAGTACAAGGGTTTACCTGCGCGGGCCTCTTCGATGACGGGGTCCCTCGCCGGGGAGCTCTCACTTGGCGGCGTAGTAGTGGCCCCGGCTGGCGGAGGGCCACTGCGCCCTCCCTTGGCGGGGTGCTCACCCTTGTCGGGCTGCTCGCCCTTGGCGGGGTACTCTCCCTCGGCGGAGTGCCCTTCCTTGGCGGAGCGATGTCCCTTGCCGGGGAGCTGATCCTTGGCGGGGAGGGTGGAGCAAGCGGCTCGTCGGGGGCGACCTCCTGGTGCTCCTGCGGCTGCGGCTCCACTTCTGCACAAGACAACAAGATATCAATAAGGATAACAACCTCAAGCGCGTCCGTCAAACAGAAAAATGAATACCAGACTTACGCTGGGGGCTGCGCTGGGGGCTGCTCCCCGGAGCAGCAGGCTGGTCCGGCAAGTCTGTCGCTGGCGCATCACCTGCCGCTGCGACGGGCTCGTCGTCCTCGATATCGACCACAGGGATCTTGGCCCTCTTCGCCATCCGCTGGGTCAAGGTCCTAGAAGCCAAAACAAGATCAGAACCAAGCAAGAGAAATCAAGACAAAATCAAAGGAAATGAAAATTGCAAGTACTTACTCTTCCTCCTCTTCGCCTGAGCTGAGGGCGGAGAAGTCAAATCCCGCCTCGCGTGCTCCAGCGCGAGGAGCTGGAGGAGAAGGCTCCCTCGGGCGCTTGGCGGGCTCCGGAGCTGTGGGCTGTGAAGACCCAGCACCGGTCGTCGCTGAGGACCGAGGAGCAGAAGGAACCCCAGAGTCACTCCGGGAAGATCCCCCTCTGCTTGTCGCTCAGGCACGGGGCGCCTCCTTGACGACCTTGCTCGTCGTGGTGGCGCGCGTCGCCCGGCGCTTCGGTTGTTGTCGGGGCGCCTGTGGCCTCACCGTCTCGGCGGCCTTGCGGAGGCGCTTCTTCTGTTGTGGCGGAGGGCTTGGTGGTGGCGGAGAATTCTCCGAGGATGAGGAGGCGTCGTCATCAAGATTCAGAGACCCACCAGAATCTTCATCGGAATCACCGGACTCGGCGACCTCCTCCTCCTCGGCGGGCCCGCTGGACTCAGCACCCTGCCCGGCAATCTCGCCCATCCCGGCAGGCTCCTCGGTAGGCTCCCCGGCAAACTCCTCGGGCGCGATCTTCAGCAACTTGAGGATTTCCTCCTCCTCAGCCCGACTCACCGCTTCCGCCGCCTCCGCTTCATCCACAGTATATCCAAATTCACCTGCCGCTGCAGCCGCAGCGGCCTCCTCCATCCTGGAGGCAATGTACGCCACATCCCGCTCGGTGGTCTCCCGGGTGAGCCCCTTCTTCTCCGCGGCTTTGCGTGGTTTTTCAACCAAGTTGTCGAAGAAGGCTTGCACGGTCTCCGCTGAAGGCTCCAGCCAAGTGGGGACGACCCCGTGGGAGTCGCACTCAGGCATTGCCGCGCGGATGGCACTAAGGGCAGTATTGTTGCACAAGGGAACTACTCCGACCGACGGTTTGAACCACTCCGGGTGCTTGGGGTCGTGCTTGAACAGCTCCCGGACCATCCCCTTCAGTTCCAAGACGGTGAAGTTATAGTTCAGCCCGGGGCGCAGCCTCATGCGGTCTGCCGCGTTGCCGAACTCCCAAGCGGGTCTCTTCCTTTCCTGCAGAGGGGCAATGCGGCGGCGGAGGAAGTCAGCCCCAACTTCACCCACAGTCAGATTGGCAGCTCGGAGACGAAGAATCCTAGTCAGGGTGATCTGCAGCTTGTCGTCCTCCGGGGCCAAGTCGCTCCAATCCTTGCCGCGCACTATTGCAGTCTGGCGCGGCAAGGTAAACTGCTCGGGCTCATCTTCCAGAACCCAGCACCAGTCAGCCCTCCACTCTTCCCACTTGCCGCGAAGCTCTCCTTTCAAGTACGCCTCCTTCTTGTTCAGCCTAAAGATCCAGGAGATGCCGCCGGAGAGTGGGGATCCGGACTCTACTCTAGGCGTGAAGAAATGGCGGAAAAGGGCTACATTTGGGTGGACCCCGACATAGTTTTCGCACAGATGTGCGAAAACGGCCAAGGTGAGAACGGCATTTGGGGTGAAATCTAAGAGGTGGAGGCCGTACGTGTTCATCACATCACAGAAAAACTCCGAATACGGAGGGCAGAGACCGCAATAGAAGAACGCAGCGAAGAAGTAGTAACCTCCCGGGAACATGTCGACGGCCACGGCGGGGAGGACTCTGGTGCGCGGGTGATACTTCGTCTCCCTCGCCTTGAACAAATAGTATTTGTCCCGCAGCTCCCTCGGGCCGAGCCTCGGCGGGAAGACCACCCTCCTTCTCCGCATGGCTGCCAGCTTCGCCGCCTGCTCAGACTTCTCCTTCTTTGCCTTATCGCTCTTCGCCTTGTCGCTCTTTGCCTGGTCGCTCTTCGGGGCCATGGCGGGGACAACGAGGGAGGACGACGGCGCTGCGGGTGGGGAAGACGGCGGAGGAAGGGTGGATCTCGGCTCTCTGTCGACCTGAGGGGAGGCAGAGAGCGGCAGGGGTTTCTGAAGATTCAAGGCGCAATGAAAGCAATGGGGAAAAACTGCCCCTGCTTCCTCTGCTTTTAAGGGGGAAGTGGGGGACGTTCCGCATTTCCCCATTAAAGAAACAAGCCACGATCTCTCCCACGACGCCGCAATCGACGCGTGCCGTTAGGGAGAGATGCGGCGAATCTGGAGTGGGAAACGGCGCGGCGTGGGCCGCGTGTGCCCGTGCACTATTCTGGGCCTGGCCCAACAGCGCTCGGCACCGTGTGTGGCCCAGGCCCGGGGGCTCCTGTCGGTGTACTAAAGTAGGGGTACCTTAGTATCCCGACTTGTGCACGGGCAGTAGCAGCGTCCCGTGGTCTGGCTCACCACGCGCCCGCCAAAGCCCACTCTAGACCCCTTTTGAGCCATTCAAGAACAAAGTATTCAAGTTAAGAGACAAGACCCCGGCAAGAGGAGCTTGCCCGGAAGGCCGCACCAGGCTCAAAGTTATCATTCCAGCATAAGACCCTGGCAAGAGGAGCTTGCCAGGAAGGCCAAAAGAGCGGCACCTCAAGAAGGTGTATCGCGGCGCATCATGCGCCTCGGCAGGACCCGGAAAGCGACAAGCTTCCGGGCCCGGCAAGGTTGCGACCCCGGCAAGGTGCTTGCCGGGGAAGCCTACACTGTGTGCCTACGCTCCAGCTCATCTGGCCACGCGTCGCCCTGGGGCCCTTCCAGGGGCACGTGGCAGATGGCTGTGCAGCCTGGGGTACACGGTGGCAAGCCGCGGTGATGAGGCCATCGCCGTGGCGAACGGAGACGCATGGACGGACACTTTTTGGGGCGACGGCGACGGGCATTCAATGCCTTTGTCCCCCACCGTCAAGGTTAGGTGAAGACCACTGTTCATACACTGTTCATGCACTGTTACAACTACCACGAGTTTTACATTTTTACCCTCCTCTACGTTGACACCTGTCGGTGACCCCTTTGAGCTATAAAAGGAGGCCCATGCACAACGTAGAGGAGGGGGGATCCCAGAAACTCGATCACCCCTACGCTCGGTGTAGCTGGTACTGTAGATCTTCAAGCTCCCGAGCTCCAGAAACTCAATACAACCAAGGCAGGAGTAGGGTTTTATGCGTACGCGCAGCCCGAACCTGGGTAAACTGCCCGCGTGTGCTCCTCGATCTGCTCTCCGTGCTCCCTCCGCTCCCTTACCGCAACGTAGAAGGGGCTCCGGTCCCATAGGTGTTCGTGGGCGTCCAGTTTCCCCGACAATCGTCAAGCTAGTTTTCCTCACGCACATATGATTCGCGTTCGTTACTTTGATAATTGGATATGTGGGTGGACCGGTGCTTGGGTACTGCCCTTCCTTGGACAAGCATCCCACTTATGATTAACCCCTATTGCATGCAGCCGCAACTACAAAAGAAGTATTAAGGTAAACCTAACCATAGCATGAAACATATGGATCCAAATCAGCCCCTTACGAAGCAACGCATAAAATAGGGTTTAAGCTTCTGTCACTCTAGCAACCTATCATGTACTTATTAATTCCCAATGCCTTCCTCTAGGCCCAAACAATGGTGAAGTGTCATGTAGTCCACATTCACATAACACCACTAGAGGAAAGACAACATACATCTCATCAAAATATCGAACGAATACCAAATTCACATGACTACTTATAGCAGACTTCTCCCATGTCCCCAGGAACAAACGTAACTACTCACAAATCAAGTTCATGTTCATAATCATAGGGGTATTAATATGCATAAAGGATCTAAACATATGATCTTCCATCGAATAAACCAACTAGCATCAACTACAAGGAGTAATCAACACTACTAGCAACTCACAGGTACCAATCTGAGGTTTTGGGACAAAGATAGGATACAAGAGATGAACTAGGGTTTCAGAGGATATGGTGCTGGTGAAAATGTGTATGGAGGTTGACCCCCTCCCGATGAGAGGATCGATGGTGATTTCCCCCTCCCGGAGGCACGTTTCCCAGGCTGAACAGCTCCACCGGAGCCCTAGATTGGTTCCGCCAAGGTTACGCCTCGAGACGGTGGCGCTTCGTCCTGAAAGCTTCCTTCTTATTTGTTTCAGGGTGAAAGACTTCATATAGCAGAAGATGGGCACCGGAGGCCTGCCAGGGGGGCCACGAGGCAGGGGCCGTGCCCACGGGGTAGGGCGTGCCCTCCACCCTCGTGGACAAGGAGTGGCCCCCCTCTAGTACTTTCTTTGCCCACTATTTTTAATATATTCCAGAATTGACTTTCGTGGAGTATCAAGACTTTTTGAGTTGCGCGGAATAGGTCTCTAATATTTTCTCCTTTTCCAGCCCAGAATTCCAGCTGCCGGCATTCTCACTCTTCATGTAAACCTTGTCAAATAAGAGAGAAAAGGCATAAGTATTGCGACATAATGTGTAATAACAGCCTATAATACAATAAATATCAATATAAAAGAATGATGCAAAATGGATGTATCACAAGTGTGCCAGCGCACCATTATAGGCCTAGCCCAACAACGCTTCGCGCTTATGTGTGGCCTGGGCCCGGGGGCTCCTGTCGGTGTACAAAAGTAGGGTCCTTTTTGTACCCCTTTACTTGTGGACGGGCAGTCGTAGCCACACCTGCGGCCATGCTTGGCGGGGCATAGGAAGGAAAGGTACGAGACTGCCAAGGCATCACTCAAGCCAGAGGCATGAAGAGCCAAAGGGCAAGATGGGCTTCCCCCGGCAACACACTTGTTGGGGTGGCCTAAAAGCCCCGGCAAGGGTCTTGCTAGGGAAACTTGCCCAACACCAGAAAGCCCGCCACCCTTGGGCCTGGGAGCTCTGACACCATCAACAATGTCAAGACCAAGACTCAGGGGCACCTACGTGGTGACATGCAGATCTTCGTGAAGACCACAGGCCTACGAATCTAGATAAGGACCAGAAGACGAAGACCCTTGCCAAGATCCTTTCCGGGGACGACCGAGGATCCCCGGCAAGATCCTTGCTGGTGACGGCCACGAGACCCCGGCAAGAACCTTGCCGGCGGCGTCTGCAGGGCCACGGCCAGGCCCGCACCAGCCAAAGTTTCGATGCCTCGCGGCCGTTCCGATGCGGCAACCAGCAGGCCAACTAGACAAGCGCCTGCGTGGCAGCATGCAGTCTGTAGGCTAACTAGTCAAGCACCTGTGGGGTGGCATGCAGCTCGTCGTGAAGACCCTGCCACCGCACCAGCACAGCGACTAGCCACCTAGTGTGGCGATGCATGCCTCGTCAGCTTGGACGCGGAACAAGGCGAGGCAGCGATGGATGGGACAAGCTATATTGTTGTCCACGATAAAGCAAGAGGGGACATAGGCAGCGCATTAAATGCATTTGTCCTATGATGTTAGGCGATAAACTTGTACAATGTAGATAATTTCCACCTCCTGTGTGCCACTGTGGTGACCCCTTTGTCATATAAAAGGAGGCCCGAGGAGTACTGTGGAAGGATTCAGACTTTTTGGAGAGGGAACGCATAGTAGACAGTTCAAGAACTGAAAGAACACAAGATGAACACAAACAAGCAGGACTAGGGTGTTACGCATCATTTGCGGCCGAGAACCTGGGTAAAAATCCCCACGCGTTGATCGCTAGACCTGCTCTTTGCGCGGCTCCTCGCGCCCCGACAATCGTAATAGGGGTCCTCAGGATCCCATATGTGTCGTTTTCCCCGATAGTTCTGAATAAGGGACCGTGTTTGATGACACCTTGTGCGCCAGTTTTTTCGCTGAACCGATTCAAAAATTTTGGCTTTAGCGGAAATATCTACCTCCCCACCCCCTCCCTCTTGCCAAAAGCCACATTCCGCTGTTCCGGCATGTCACATCCCTAGTCAGTGCTTGCATTAGGACTAGCTAGAGTGTGCATCATGTTTACTTTCCAAAGAAACTTGAAATGGTAATGACAAAAACCCTAGCACCCCTCTTCTAACAACAAGGGTTTAATAAAATCTTTTCCAATGTTCCCAAAATGCCCTTCAAAAATGTTCATCATTTCTGCCTTGGTCTTAAACCTCTGCCAAAAATGGTGCACAATTTTCTAGGACACCCAAGGTCTCTGGATTAATTCATGTGGTATTTACATTTGGGCATTTAAATGCTATAAAATATTTTATGTGCCCAAATAATCATAAACTAAAATGTTCCATACTGTTCATATTATATACAGTGGGCATGACTAGTTTCATGAGTTATAAAAATGTTCTGGCATTTTATTTAATTCAACAAAGTTGCAAAAGAAATGAAACAGAAAGTAAATAGAAAAGGCAGACTTACCTGAGCCCACCTACCTGCCTAGCCTAGACGGCCCAGCCCACCAGGGGCATCCCCGTCTTCTTCGCCGTGCCAGCGCACGAAGCACCTCGGTGGCGAGCGCCGCCGACGCGCCGGCCACCTCCTGCCTGCCTGGCTGGCCTTCAACCCTATGGATGGAACCGGACGACGCCACGCAGACCCCCTCGACATTTCCCCCTCTCCCCTGAGTCTTTCCCCTCCTCTCTCCCCTTCGCCGAGCGAGCTCGTCGCCGTCGATCCCTGCCACCGCGCCCTACGCCACTCCCTCGCCTCCCCGACGCACCATTAGCTCCGCCGCATCGCCCCGAAGCTCCCCACCGACGCACACGACGCCAGAAGCCCTGCAACGCCCTCCCCGCCGTCGTCTTCAACCTTCAGCACCGGAGATCGCCGCCGCCCGTACGCCGCCGTCCGACCTCCCCCGAGCTCGCTTCGACGCCCTCTGCGACTGTTGTGAGCTCACGCTTCGAACCCCTCTCTCCACGGGCTCGATTACGCCTTGTAGCCGCCGCCCCCTTGCTGACCGTAGCTCACCGCCGGCGGCCACCTCGCCGCCGTGGCCACCGTGCCTCGCAGTTGAGCACGCCATTAGGATCAGTAGATCACCAGCAAGCTAATGCCAGCTCTAACTTCTCCTAACGTGCACCACAATGCCGTCCCGGCCAACTCCGTGCGAGCGCCGCCGCGGATGAGCTCGTCGCCGTCGACTCCGGCGACCTTTCGACCAACCAGTGGCACCGTTGGATGCAGTGCATCACCAGGAGCACATAGAGCCCATCCGCGCGACAAATGGTCGCCGGAGCAAGGATTCCGACGAGTCACCGCCGTGCGAATTGGTCGCCGCCGGCCAAACTCCGGCGGGCTGACGTGGCCTGTTAATTAGGAGCTAACAGTAATTAGATTAACCACCACAGTCACTGACAGTAGGCCCCTTTTCTTAGTCAAACCCAGTCAACTCTAGTTTTGACCGGAATTAGCTCCAGAGACACTGACATGAGGGACCCACCAGTCAGGTTTGACCTGGATCAGGTCTGTTGACTTGCTGACGTCAGCATGATGTCATGCTGACGCAGTAAAGGATTTTCTGGGATTATTTGATTTAAAAAAAATTCAGGAAGTTCCAGAAAATGCTTTAAACTTCAAAAAATCATATAAATTCAACAGTAGCTCAGATGGAAAAGATTTATATATGAAAATTGATCAGAAAAATCCAATCTTTCCAATGGCACTGATTTCATGCATGTTTGAGCAAGTTAACCTTGCTGTATAAATTAAAACATGATATTGCACTTAAATAATTAATAAGGTTTCAATATGAATCCTTGATTCAAATAGGCTCAAACCCTTCTGGTTATAGTTGCATTAGCCCAAAACACATGCATCTTGCCATATCATGAGCATGCGTCATATTGTTGCATTTGTTTGCTTATTGATTGTATCGCCGGTATTCTCCGTGTTAGGTCCTGCTCCCGAGGATACTTCTGCGTATCCAGCTGAAGAGCAGTACCCGACAACCACTCTGTCATGCAAGCAATCATTGATCATTCCGATACAAACCCATCTTCTTGCTCCTGCTCTGTTTTACTGCATTAAGGCAATAGCGTGTGAACTGCTACTTGCTGCGGTAGTTGAACCCTATCCCCTTGCATGACCAGTCATTGCCACAGTAAATAGTTGAAACCCACTAGCATGTGTGGGAGTTGATTGAGCCATGTGATGTGTGATCCACCATGCTATTTGTTTATGTTGCCTGCTATGCTTAGAGTTGTGTCAGGTCTGATTCATCTGGGTGATGGATCAGAGTGAAATGATCATACCGGTAAAGAGAAGGAAGTGTGGAACATGTTTGGTAAAGGTATCGATGAAAGGCCATGTAGGAGTACGTGCTGGGTTGTTTCATTGGAACCGTCCATAGGACCTGAGATTTGTATGTGTGGTTCAAGTTACAGCTACTACCACACATTGGGCCCTGAAATATGACCCCGCTCGACTTATTGACTGCCCATGTTCTCTGTCCAGGAGTTGCAACTAGTTTCTGGTGTTTGTAGTTTACTGGTGGTCGTGCACAGTGCTGACCCTCGGGGTGGGCTGTGACGCGACAGGTACGTGGCACGGTGTACCGGTTGCCCGTTTGGTGACTCGGGAACCCTGTACACATCGTTTGGGGCCGTGAGCGACACCCCGGCCGGATCTCCCCATGGATGGAACCCAAATAGGCTATAAACCTGGACGAGAGACTTGAGTGGTTGGTTAGGTCATGGTCTACACCCACGTCGGCTTTCGCTTGAAGTCTGCCGAGCACATGTCGCGTGCAGACGCTAAGTGGTGAAAACATGTGTGAAGAAGTACACCCCTGCAGGGTTACCAATCTATTCGAATAGCTGTTGTTCGAGGTACGGACTACATGATTACTCTTACAGTTCATAGACAAGTTGATGGATACTACTAAAAGCCTCAAGACAAGAGTGAGTGCCGTGGATGGCCCTTTCGTAGGATGACGGAAGAGGATCCTCGGTGATGTATTGTTGTGGTGAGTAGAGGACTCGTGTACGTAGTAATATCTTGCAATCTGTTGAGAGTTGTAGTATAGGTTAGCCAAGAGTCAAAGCTGGCTTTCTGCTATGAACTCCACTACCCCCTGTTGATAATGTTGCATGTATGATAGGTTCTGTTGTAAGACTTGCTGAGTACCTTTTTACTCATGTTTGCTTAATAACTCTTGCAGAGGAGAACCCTGCCCCTTCTGATGGGTTCTACATAGATGTTGACGTCGACGAGTAGCTTGCTACCCAGACGGAGATCTGGAACTTGTGAAGGGCCTTGTAGATAGTCAGGCTGCACTAAGCCTGTTTTATTTTCTAAGTTGTCTGTACTCAGACATGTAGCTTCCGCTTGTGCTTGTATGACTGTATGACTTGAGTGTTGGGTCTTGTGACCCCTACCTGTATGGATATGTTATGTATGGCTCTTGGAGCCTTTTAAATAAAGTACTTTGAGTCATAGAGTTCTGTTGTGATGCAATGTTGTATTTGCACATATTGAGCATATTGTGTGTATGGTTGAAATGCTTGGTATGTGTGGGATCCGACACCTAGTTGTTTTCCTTTGGTAGCCTATCTTACAGGGAAATGCCTCCTAGTGCTTCCAATGATCCTTGGTAGCTTGCTACTGCTCAGAACACGTAGGCTGGCCGGATGTGTCCTTCTTCGTTCATGTGTCTGTCCCTTAGGGGAAATGTCACGTGTTGTTCCTTTAAGTCCATGTAGCTTGCTACGACTTGGATTCATACGTTGATGACCGACACATTCGTTGCTCTGTCATGGATGCCTGTCTCTGTAATTTAGTGCCACTTTTGGTTTATAACTAGCCATGTCAGCCCGGGTTCTCTGTCATATGGATGCTAGCGACACGGTCATATACTTGTGCCAAAATGCGCAAACGGTCCCGGGCCAGTTAAGGTGGCACGCGTGGGGATACCGTGCGTGAGCCCGCAAAGTGATATGACGTGTTACAGTTAGATCAGTGTGACTTAGGATCGGGGTCCTGACAGCGTTGGCATCAGAGCCGGACTGCCTGTAGGTTTCTCAAGCCAAACTGGTCGATGTTGAGTCTAGAAAAATTCTTAGTTATATGTAGGGGAATTGATTGTGGAAGGGAACGTAAGGTTCTTTTACTCCTTTACCTTATGCCCTTCTGATCTGAGTCAGTCTATTCTTTCCACGGGGATTTAGGACTAGGCCTCTTATCCTTACTAGGTTCACGTGTTACTAATCCGTAGACTCTTAGGATTGTTGGTTTTAGGCCTCAGTTCAGTTTCTACCCTTTTAGTATGATGATTTGTTGGACCCGGAACCTTGATATGATATTGTTGAGTGGCTATGCTATCATTTGGATGATGTCTCAAAATCTTTTTTGAGCATTTACATTTGTTATGCTGCCCGATTTCTTCGAGAAACACTAATGCCTTTGCATTACTTCATGTTTCAGATGTCTGGCCGCACACCTCACCAAGTGGTTCGTTTAACTCGGTGCATTAATGTGCCCGGTCACATGGCCATGCTAGTCCGTGTGTTGAGTGAGACCGGTTACCGCTGGTATCCTGAGTACACCGTGGAGGAACAGTACCGGGATTTTAATCAGAGTCAGTATTTCTGCATAGTCCAGATATACCCCTCATATCCCGGAGCTAATGACCCCATCCCTTGGTCTTATGGACTCGGGGTTACTATCGAGATGGCAGTGCAGGATGCCGCTTATTCGATGATGACCATCCTCCGGGCTAGGCATGCCCTGTTGCTGAACACTGAGTTCTGTTACATGCCAGCCTCACTTCTCGGAGAGGAAGGCTACTACACTGGACTATATACTTATGCTCCTCATGAGGAGCCACTACTTCAGACTACTGTTCAGATGCTAGAGGATAGGGACCGTGAGGTCCGTGCCCTCCGAATGGAGCTGTATAACACTCGAGACGCCCACTGGACTACTTTGACACGACTTGCACCTGTTGTGCACGCCGGATATCTAGATATGCGGGATTTGTACCCCGTGCGGACTCGTCTGCCTGATCGTATGGATTGGCGTGACGTTGGGGGTATTACACCTCCATGTGGGCGTCGGTTACCACCAGCATCAGGCCCGAGGCCACATACATTTGCCTATGGTCCACAGCCTTCGAGTGCTCGAGAGTTTCAACATCCATCTGTTCCACTCCCAGGCTACGGTGGTAATCTTGACGAAGATTACTACGGGAATGTCTGAGCTAGACCGTGGCAGAAGTAGTATCGTAGTAGTTGTATTTCCACAGTCCTGCGCGTCTTGTGGAATATGACTTAGCTAGTACTGAGTTCCGGAGGTGTAGTTAAATAATGTATAGGAGCTTGGAATGCCTCTGATGAGATGTATCGTCTTTCACCGCAGTTGTACTTTAGCCTTGGCTTGTACTAAACTATGTATGGTGTGTATGACCACTGGTGTATATATGGCAGTTTCTATATTACCATGTCGTACGGATGAACATCTCTGCATTCTGTGCCATCCATTACATTATGCACTCCTATGTCAAGTTTTTGCCATCCTTGTCTGAACCGTTGTTTTGTTTTCTAGGATGGTCAACACTCGCAGCACTCCTGCTGCTCAGGAGCGGTGAGGCTAGTGGGGCTAGAGATGAGAATCTGCCCCGGCCACCCTCCTTGGCTAAAGTTATGCTCGAGGAAGAACGGAACAAGAGAGAGACCAACCGTCTGCTGGAACGCATAGAGCAGAACACTGGGTTCCGTCAGAGGAATGACGTGGTGTCAATCAATGACTTTATCAAGATGTGCCCACCTAAGTTCCATCATTCCACCGAACCTCTGGATGCGGATGACTAGCTTCGTAGTATCACCCACAAGCTACACTCTGCTCGTGTGGCCGAATCTGACAAGGTTACCTACGCCGCCTACCATCTTGAGGGCCCTGCTAGTATCTGGTGGGAGAACTTTGAGGCTATGCGTCCTGCTGGCCAAATCACTACTTGGGCTGAGTTTAGTGAGGCATTCCGTGAACATCACATTCCGGAAGGTCTCATGGATCGCAAGCGGGAGGGATTCTGCAATTTCAGCCAGGGCCGATTAACGCTATAGTCGCGAGTTTGGCAACTTGGCACGCTATGCACCTGAGGAAGTATCCACCGATGCCAAGAAGCAGGCGAGGTTCCGCAAGGGACTCAGCCCTGAACTCCGCCGAGATCTACGTCTGGACGAGTGCACTTCCTTCCAGAAGCTGGTAAACAAAGCTATCAGTGTTGAGACGGGCCAGACTGATTTCGAAGCCACACGCAAGCATCCTCGTGACTCTGGTTCCTCATCCGGCCCTGGCTCTCACAAGCGCCGTGTGTGGGTTCCTAACACTGCTCTGCCACCCAAGTACACACCGAGGCCATCCTATGAGGCGCCTAGCCCAACTCAACAGTATGCACCTGCCAAGACTTATGGAGGACCACCTACCAACTTTGCTCCACGCACTGGCACTGTGACATGCTTCAAGTGTGGAGAACCGGGGCACTACATGCGAGAGTGTCCCTAGAACCAGCCAGGAAAACCCGTTGGCCATGGTAAGCCAACCGGCAAGGTGAATTATGTCAAGCCAATCCCCACTGAACGTGGTCATGTCAACTATGTCTCTGCTGAGGAAGCTTATGAGGATCCTAACGTCGTCCTTGGTACGCTTCTCGTTAACTGCCATCCGGCATCTGTTCTTTTCGATACTGGAGCATCCCATTCGTTCATATCTAAGAGCTATGCTCGAATGCACAACATGACTTTTTGTGACATGCCTACTTCCATGGTTATTCAAACTCCTGGTTCAAAGTGGCAAACCTCTAGGGTAAGCCATGGAAATGAAATCCTTGTCGATAGACTTGTTTTCCTTGCATCTCTAATCGCTCTCAAGTCCTCGGACATAAACATAATCTTGGGTATGGATTGGATGACAACTCATTACGCCAAGATTGATTGCTACACTAGGGCCGTTCAACTTACACACCCATCCGGCAAGACAGTCAATGTCTTGACCCGAATGGCTGAGTGTCAGCTCTACTCTCTTAATGCCAGTCCTCTACCAGAACTCGAAGATATTTTGGTAGTCCGTGACTTTCCGGATGTTTTCCTAGAAGAACTGCCAGGTGTTCCACCTGACAGAGATGTCAAGTTCGCGATAGATCTTATTCCAGGAACTGTCCCGATCTCTAGGAGACCTTATAAGATGGCACCCCTAGAGTTAGCTGAGCTTAAGAAACAACTCGATGAGTCCTTGAAAAAGGGTTTCATCCGTCCTAGTTCTTCCCCTTGGGCTTGTCCCGTCCTCTTCGTCAAGAAGAAGAATGGAACGGAACGGATGGTTGTAGATTACCGACCTGTCAATCTGGTCACCATAAAGAACAAGTATCCGCTCCCCAGGATCAATGACATGTATGATCAGCTCGCTGGATCCTCAGTCTTTTCAAAAATGGATTCGAGGTTGGGCTACCATCAAATCAAAATCAAGAACGGGGACATTCCCAAGACGGCTTTTTTTACTCGTTATGGCCAATACGAGTACACCGTCATGTCTTTCGGATTAACCAATGCCCCGGCCACCTTCTCCCGGCTAATGACTTCTATATTCATGGAGTATTTGGATAAATTTGTCGTGGTATACCTCGATGATATACTCATCTACTCCAAGAACAAGAAAGATCATGCCGAGCATCTAAGGCTGGTATTGACGAAACTTCGAGAGCACCGCCTTTATGCCAAATTCTCTAAATGTGAATTCTGGTTGCCGGAAGTGACCTATCAAGGTCATGTGATCTCTAGCAAGGGTATTGCTGTCAATCCCGAGCGAGTTCAAGCCGTCCTTGATTGGACTCCCCCTGAATCGGTCAAGCAAGTTAGGAGTTTCCTTGGCTTAGCGAGCTATTGCCGACGCGTTGTCAAGAATTTCTCCAAGGTTGCTAAACCTCTAACTGAACTCCTCAAGAAAGATAAAAAGTTTGAGTGGACCCCACAGTGCGAGTCCAGCTTTCAGGAACTGAAAAGACGCCTGACATCTGCACACGTACTGGTACCACCAGACTTTTCCAAGGATTTTATTATCTACTGCGACGCCTCGCGACAAGGACTAGGTTGCATACTCATGCAAGATCGTCAAGTGATCGCATACGCATCTTGACAGTTGCGTCCACATGAGGATAACTATCCTACACATGACCTAGAGCTTGCAGCTATAGTCCATGCACTCAAAACATGGCGACATTACCCTCTTGGTAATCGGTGTGAAATCTTCACTGATCACCAAAGTATGAAATACATCTTCACCCAACCGGATCTAAATCTCAGGAAAATATGTTCAGTTGAGTTGCTCACAGATTACGACTTAGGAATCACTTACACCCCTGGGAAGGCCAATGTCATGGCTGACGCACTAAGTCGTAAGTCATATTGTAACAACCTGATGTTACAACAAGGGCAACCACTTCTCCACGAGGAATTTCGTAAGCTTAACCTTCACATTGTTCCTCGAGGATTTCTTTCCACCTTGGTGGCGAAACCTACCCTTATGGAACAAATCATAGCTGCCCAGAAGCGTGATAAGGGTATATCCCGACTCTAGGAGAGCATTGCTAACGGAGTCGCTAGAAGTTCCTCTACAGATGATCGAGGTGTTGTCTTCTTCGAGAACCGTTTAGTGGTTCCCAAGAACCAACATCTGTGGTAGCTGATTCTTAGGGAGGCTCATGAATCTCCTCTCACGATTCATCCCGGTAGTACCAAAATGTATCAGGACCTACGCCACAGGTTCTGGTGGACTAGGATGAAGAGAGAAATCGCTCAATTTATTGCTAACGTTTGTCGTCGAGTCAAAGCAGAGCATCAACTAGTGCTGGCACCCTCCAACCTTTAGCTATTCCTGAATGGAAATGGGACAAGGTCAGTATGGACTTCATTACCGGGTTTCCGAGGACAAGGAAAGGGAATAATGCTATCTTCGTCGTTATCGACCGCCTCTCCAAAGTAGCCTACTTCCTACCTGTTCGAGAGAGTATAACCGCTAGCCAGCTAGCAGACTTGTATATCTCTCGGATAGTATCACTTCAATGTGTGGCGTTGGAGATTAACTCAGAACATGGAAGTCTTTTCACTTCACGATTTTGGGAAAGTTTCCAAAATGCTATGGGAACTCATCTCTCTTTCAGCACCGCCTTCCATCCTCAGTCAGGTGGTCAAGTGGAACGAGTCAATCAAATTCTGGAAGATATGCTTCGAGCCTCTGTCATCTCTTTCGGTATGGATTGGGAGAAGTGTCTTCCATTTGCCGAATTTGCTTATAACAATAGTTATCAAGCCAGCTTGGGCAAGGCTCCCTTCGAAGTTTTATATGGACGAAGATGTCGAACACCTCTTAACTGGTCAGAAACCGGGGAAAGACAATTCTTTGGTCCGGATATGATCCAGGAAGCGGAAGAGCAGGTTCGCATCGTTCGTGAGAAATAGAAAACATCCCAGTCTCGCCAGAAGAGCCAATATGATAGTCATCATAAGACTGTGACTTTTGAAGTCGGCGATAAGGCTTACCTTCGGGTTACTCCTCTTAAGGCAACCCATCATTTCGGTATCAAAGGCAAATTGGCCCCTCGTTACATCGGTCCTTTTCGCATTCTTGCCAAACGAGAAGTTGCCTACCAATTGGAACTACCTCCGCACCTTTCCAGAGTTCATGATGTCTTCCACGTATCTCAACTCAGGCGTTGCTTCTCGGATCCTATCCGCGGAGTGGACCACGAAACGCTTGATCTCCAGGACAATCTCACATATCAAGAATACCCCGTTCGTATTCTTGATCACACCGAGTGTACCACTCGACGTCACAATATCAAGTTTCTCAAGGTTCAATGGTCACATCATTCCGAGAGTGAAGCTACTTGGGAAAGGGAGGATCGTCTTCGACTTGAGTACCCCACCCTCTTTCCGGAGGAACCCGAATCTCGGGACGCGATTCTTTTGAGTGGGGGTGAGTTGTCACATCCCTAGTCAGTGCTTGCATTAGGACTAGCTAGACTGTGCATCATGTTTACTTTCCAAAGAAACTTGAAATGGGAATGACAGAAACCCCAACACCCCTCTTCTAACAACTAGGGTTTAATAAAATCTTTTCCAATGTACCCAAAATGCCCTTCAAAAATGTTCATCATTTCTGCCTTGGTCTTAAACCTCTGCCAAAAATGGTGCACAATTTTCTAGGACACCCAAGGTCTCTGGATTAATTCATATGGTATTTGCATTTGGGCATTTAAATGCTATAAAATATTTTATGTGCCCAAATAATCATAAACTAAAATGTTCCATAATGTTCATATTATATACAGTGGGCATGACTAGTTTCATGAGTTATAAAAATGTTCTGGCATTTTATTTAATTCAACAAAGTTGCAAAAGAAATGAAGCAGAAAGTAAATAGAAAAAAATAGAAAAGACAGACTTACCTGAACCCACCTACCTGCCTGGCCCAGACGTTCCAGCCCACCAGGGGCATCCCCGTCTTCTTCGCCGTGCCAGCGCACGAAGCAGCTCGGTGGCGAGCGCCGCCGACGCGCCGGCCACCTCCTGCCTGCCTGGCTGGCCTTCGACCCTCTGGATGGAACCGGACGACGCCACGCAGACCCCCTCGACCGTTTCCCCCTCTCCCCTGAGTCTTTCCCCTCCTCTCTCCTCTCCGCCGAGCTCCACCGAGCGAGCTCGTCACCGTCGATCGCTGCCCCCGCGCCCTACGCCACTCCCTCGCCTCCCCGACGCACCATTAGCTCCGCCGCATCGCCACGAAGCTCCCCACCGACGCACACGACGCCAGAAGCCCTGCAACGCCCTCCCCGCCGTCGTCTTCAATCTTCCGCACCGGAGATCGCCGCCGCCCGTACGCTGCCGTCGGACCTCCCCCGAGCTCGCTTCGACGCCCTCTGCGACCACTGTGAGCTCACGCTTCGAACCCCTCTCTCCACGGGCTCGATTACGCCTTGTAGCCGCCACCCCCTTGCTGACCGTAGCTCACCGCCGCCGGCCACCTCGCCGCCGTGGCCACAGGCATCGTGGCTCGCAGCTGAGCACGCCATAAGGATCAGTAGATCACCAGCAAGCTAATGCCATTTCTAACTTCTCCTACCGTGCACCACAACGCCGTCTCGGCCAACTCCGTGCGAGCGCCGCCACTAACGAGCTCGTCGCCGTCGACTCCGGCGACCTTTCGACCAACCAGTGGCACCGTTGGATGCGGTGCATCACCATGAGCACATAGAGCCCGTCCACGCGACAAATGGTCGCCGGAACAAGGATTCCGACGAGTCACCGCCGTGCGAATTGGTCGCCGCCGGCCAAACTCCGGCGGGCTGACGTGGCCTGTTAATTAGGAGCTAACAGTAATTAGATTAACCACCACAGTCACTGACGGTGGGCCCCTTTGCTTAGTCAAACCCAGTCAACTCTAGTTTTGACCGGAATTAGCTCCAGAGACACTGACATGAGGGACCCACCAGTCAGGTTTGACCTGGATCAGGTCTGTTGACTTGCTGACATCAGCATGATGTCATGCTGATGCGGTAAAGGATTTTCTGGGATTATTTGATTTAAAAACAATTCAGGAAATTCCAGAAAATGCTTTAAACTTTAAAAAATCATATAAATTCAACAGTAGCTCAGATGGAAAAGATTTATATATGAAAATTGATCTGAAAAATCCAATCTTTCCAATGGCACTGGTTTCATGCATGTTTGAGCAATTTAACCTTGCTGTATAAATTAAAACATTATATTGCACTTAAATAATTAATAGTTTGGGTTTCAATTTGAATCCTTGATTCAAATAGGCTCAAACCCTTCTGGTTATAGTTGCATTAGCCCAAAACACGTGCATCTTGCCATATCATGAGCATGCGTCATATTGTTGCATTTGTTTGCTTATTGATTGTATCGCCGGTATTCTCCGTGTTAGGTCCTGCTCTCGAGGATACTTCTGCGTATCCACCTGAAGAGCAGTACCGGACAACCACTCTGTCAGGAAAGCAATCATTGATCACTCCGATACAAACCCATCTTCTCGCTCCTCCTCTCTTTTACTGCATTAAGGCAACAACGTGTCAACTGCTACATGCTGCGGTAGTTGAACCCTATTCCCTTGCATGACCTGTCATTGCCTCAGTAAATAGTTGAAACCCACTAGCATGTGTAGGAGTTGATTGAGCCATGTGATGTGTGATCCACCATGCTATTTGTTTATGTTGCCTGCTATGCTTAGAGTTGTGTCAGGTATGATTCATCTGGGTAATGGATCAGAGTGAAATGATCATACCGGTAAAGAGAAGGAAGTGTGGAACATGTTTGGTAAAGGTATCGATGAAAGGCCATGTAGGAGTACATGGTGGGTTGTTTCATTGGAACCGTCCATAGGACCTGAGATTTGTATGTGTGGTTCAAGTTACAGCTACTACCACACATTGGGCCCTGAAATATGACCCCGCTCGACTTATTGACTACCCATGTTCTCTGTCCAGGAGTTGCAACTAGTTTCTGGTGTTTGTAGTTTACTGGTGGTCGTGCACAGCGCTGACCCTCGGGGTGGGTTGTGATGCGACAGGTACGTGGCACGGTGTACCGGTTGCCCGTTTGGTGACTCAGGAACCCTGTACACATCATTTGGGGCCGTGAGCGACACCCCGGTCGGATCTCCCCACGGATGGAACCCAAATAGGCGATAAACCTAGACGAGAGACTTGAGTGGTTGGTTAGGTCGTGGTCTACACCCACGTCGGCTTTCGCTTGAAGTCTGCCGAGCACATGTCGTGTGCAGACGCTAAGTGGTGAAAACATGTGTGAAGAAGTACACCCCTGCAGGGTTACCAATCTATTCGAATAGCCGTTGTTCGCGGTACGGACTACTTGATTACTCTTACAATTCATAGACAAGTTGATGGATACTACTAAAAGCCTCAAGACAAGAGTGAGTGCCGTGGATGGACCTTCCGTAGGATGACGGAAGAGGGTCCTTGGTGGTGTATTGTTGTGGTGAGTAGAGGACTCGTGTACGTGGTAATATCTTGCAATCTGTTGAGAGTTGTAGTATAGGTTAGCCAAGAGTCAAAGCTGGCTTTCTGCTATGAACTCCACTAACGCCTGTTGATAATGTTGCATGTATGATAGGTTCTGTTGTAAGACTTGTTGAGTACCTTTGTACTCATGTTTGCTTAATAACTGTTGCAGAGGAGAACCCTGCCCCTTCTGATGGGTTCTACATAGACGTTGACGTCGACGAGTAGCTTGCTACCCAGACGGAGATCTGGAACTTGTGAAGGGCCTTGTAGATAGTCAGGCTACACCAAGCCTGTTTTATTTTCTAAGTTGTGTGTACTCAGACATGTAGCTTCCGCTTGTGCTTGTATGACTGTATGACTTGAGTGTTGGGTCATGTGACCCCTACATGTATGGATATGTTATGTATGGCTCTTGGAGCCTCTTAAATAAAGTACTTTGAGTCATAGAGTTATGTTGTGATGCAATGTTGTATTTGCACATATTGAGCATATTGTGTGTATGATTGAAATGCTTGGTATGTGTGGGATCCGACACCTAGTTGTTTTTCTTTGGTAGCCTATCTTACAGGGAAATGCCTCCTAGTGCTTCCAATGAGCCTTGGTAGCTTGCTACTGCTCGGAACACGTAGGCTGGCCGGCATGTGTCCTTCTTCGTTCCTGTGTCTGTCCCTTAGGGGAAATGTCACGCGTTGTTCCTTTAAGTCCATGTAGCTTGCTGCGACTTGGGTTCATACGTTGATGACCGACACGTTCGTTGCTGGGTCATGGATGCCTGTCTCTGTAATTTAGTGCCACTTTTGGTTTATAACTAGCCATGTCGGCCCGGGTTCTCTGTCATATGGATGCTAGCGACACGGTCATATACGTGTGCCAAAATGCGCAAACGGTCTCAGGCTAGGTAAGGAGGCACCCGTGGGGATACCCTGCGTGAGGCCGTAAAGTGATATGACGTGTTACAGCTAGATCGGTGTGACTTAGGATCGGGGTCCTAACAAGGCCTTCCTTTCCAAGTTGAAACCTTCACTCCTTTCTTGAAGCGCCGCCTCCTCGCCAACGAACCTCCTTCACGCTGCTCGGCCTCATCTATCTAGTAAGGTAACCCACACGCTATCACCATCCTCCTCCTCCTTCCATATCCCACATGCCCCGACCGCCGGTGCGAGACCTTCCACCCAAATCACCGCCCCCTCCACCAAATAAGCACCACCCTAAGCCATGGTGCATGCAGTATAGCCAGGAGCTCAAGGAGCATATGGCAGCCGAGAAGCAAATCGCGGCCGCACGCACAGATGAGGTCGCGATGGCTTCCATTTGTGCCAACACCCAGATCTTGGAAGAGCACCTTGACATTTGCTAGCTACACCGGTTAAGCATGCTCGGTTTACACGTTGCATGTGCTGCTCCTTCCTTTCCTTACCAAATTCTAGTGAATTGTGCTATCTAATTTTACCATGCAATCTGTTGCTCTAGTGTATATGTTCTATATGTCGTGGAGTGTGGTGCTAAATTATTAACTGTTTGGTTAATTAGTTGTCATCTTCAGTTAACTATTTGGTTCAATTCTGCAAATGTTATGTTCAATTCTTTAGTCAACAATTTTGGATTGTCTTCCATGTGAGAAATAAATCAAATTTATCTTTACAAAATACATGAGAAACGAATACAATTACTATATTTCCAAGTTCTCAGGCATGCTTAGTTTGGTTATACATTGTGCAATGTGGTGCTCAGTTAATGTTTGGTTCATTTGTGTTGTGGTGTTTAGTTAACTGTTTGGTTCAATTCTGCAATGTGATGTTTGATAGTTGTGGGTGAATTCTGTTATTGTATACCATGTGAGAAGTAAATCGAATTTGTCTATACTAAATACATGAGAAACAAATACAATTGCTATATTTCCAAATTGTTAAGCATGCTTGGTTTGGTTAACTTTATGCTATTCTATTAGGAGTATGTTATATTGTGCAATGTGGTCCTCAATTAATGTTTGGTTCATTTATTGTGGTGTTTAGTTAACTGCTTGGTTCAATTGTACAATGCGATGTCCAATTGTTGTGGGTAGAATTTTGTATTGTTGTGCATGTGAGGAATAAATCAAATTTGGCTGCTCTTAATACATGGGAAACCTATACAAGTGTTATATTTCCTAGTTCTTAATCATGCTTGGTTTGCATAAATGGGTTTTCCATGTGCCTTGAATTAATCTGATGAATATTCAATGTGCTTATTTTACATCAACATATTTTACTGATAGCATGCGAACCCTTACTTAATCTGATGACTAACTACCTTATATGTGTTGCAAGGAAACAATCGGAAGCACTAAGGTTTACCATCGAGGTTAGCACGTGCATGGTCCGTTGTCTAATAGCACATTATTGTGAAATTGCAGGAACCATTCTAATATTTATGTTTTTTTACAATTTGATCTTTAAGATGTAGGTATTGTTGTTGGAGGTTTTGACCCACTGTTCGACCCTTTTTGCATATGCGGAAATGAGTTGTCGATGAATATCAATCAAGTCAAGAAACTTAGAAAGATTGCTCGGATAAAGAAATTAGCGACAAAAAACAACAAGATCTTTGTCTGCACAATGAAGAAGACATTAGTTCACTACAAGATGGTACTAACTATTATACCATGCCTTTTTTATTCCTTTACCCAATTTCTAATATAGAGAAGATATTTATGCACATCCTTGTTTTCAGGCCTTTCCAAAGCAGTTCACTAATGATTACCTCTCAAACCACCTCTATGGTCAGGAGGCGAGGAAGGTTTTCATACAACACCCACGGTTCGATATTGAAGTGTTCTTGAAGATGATGAAGGACGGACAATCAATCATCCACAGGCACTGGCCTAAAGTTGCAAAGACCTTCAACATGAATGAAGGATCAATATTCGCCTTCCGCTTCAGCATTTTTCCAGATGAGATGCATCTATCTATGTACCATCTATGATGCTAATTTTGAAAGGTTCTAGATGTTGCATGTGAAACTTGGTGCTGGTGCAGTTGTGTAATGGGGTAGCTGAGTGCTGAAGCCATATCATGTTGTACTCTGATGTATTCCAGTTATGAAATCCCGCTTCATTAATATGGAAATGAAATATATTATGTGCTTAATATGAATGTCAATTAGATTAATAAATGGATTATTAATAATTGGGCAATTAGCCTGCTAATGGCGAATTAGCCTGCTAATTGGGTTGTGCTATTGCAAACGGTTATTGAGAAAATACCATGGGCGATGTCCTCGGGCAACGCACACAATTTATAGGAATAAACCGTGTTGGATCAATGAACAATCACACACGACCTTCTCTTGAAAATTGTTTGCGTTAGGCCACCTTGCGAAAACGTTTACCACATAAAAATTATGTGTGATGGACAGCCTTTGCCACATAGTTTCTTATATGCATCATGTGTGATGCATTCAATAATGCAAATGATAAAATTGTTAATATCGTGTGCAATGGCAATGCTATCGCACATAATTTAACAGGGAAAATTGTGTGTCATGTACCTGCGAACGGAAACTTTTTCCTTCGAGCGACTGAGTGGGATGTATATACTAACAGAAACGTTTAGCTGGGACTGACTGTGTGGGATGTACTAACGACCGGAAATGATTTCGCCGGTATAACTGTATTTTTTTGCACTACTGTACGTATAACCGTATTAGATTGCTCGCTGGTTGAACACAATCTCATTTTGCCGAGCGTGTGTGCCACGAGGGCACATCCCCCACAGTTTCTATGTCATGTGGGAAGGACCTCCCTATTGTAATCACTCACTAGGTGACGGTTCAGCGTGCCGTCATGGAAAGGGGTTAAAAACCGTTTGTATAGCACCTTGATGTACTAGTGATAGTACCGGTGAAGCAGATCCGTCGCCGTGGACAAGGCTCGCACTGAATGGGTTGTGGTACCATGGTGGATGAGCAGTCTACTATTCCTAGGGAAGGTGGGAGGGATAGATGCAGCCACAAAAGCAGATCCGGCGAGGTGGACGATGCTTGCAATGAAAGGGCTCTGGTAGCCCAGTAGATGAGCGGTCTAGGGTTTTGAGAGGGAACGGGTAGACTAGCCGATGAAGTATGGACATAGTGATGTAAGATGCTCTAGTGCTGTGGAGTAGTCATTTTTGCGGGAGGGGAGAGAAAATGGGGGTGCCGCGTGGTGGGGGGAACCAGAAGTTACCAAAGCTACCCCGACCTATTATGTAAATGAGGGTCATATTGTAACTATTGTTCTCTGTGCACCAAGGACAAAAGCGGAATTTCCCATGCTAAAGTTCGATACCGGAAATTTTAGAACGAGGTGGGAGATTTTGCCGCCCACGGGATCGTTCTTATCCAGTCCCAACTAATTTTTTGATAGTGCTAGCGGTAAGCCGGTCATGCGAGACTGTGTACACATGCACACATGAGTAGTTAATTGCTGGTATGAAGTTGTCGCGGGAAAACCACGGCCACCTATGCGACCATGAGCCCCTTTTGGTTCGGCGGGGGGATAGGCACGTTGCACAAAGAGCGGAGAAGCGTACCACAGCACGGCAAAGAACATGCGGGCAGTAATTACCAACGTTCGAGCCACCGCGAGGCATAAAACCCTACTCCTGCTTTGGTGGATTGATGGTGGGAGGTGGATAAATCACGATACTCTTGCCCGGCAAGGTTTCCTTGGGGCGAGAGTGGCTACGCGTGTACGATTGTGTGAGGGTTCATATCCACTGAATCCTTTCTACAGTTGCCATGGGCCTCCTTTTATAGATCGAGGGGTCGGTGGATTAGCGCGCGGTGAAGGCTGAACAGTCGCAGGTGGAGACAGGAGGAGGTCGACAGTGGATGAACAGTAGCCTATGGAGGCTGAAGGGGGTCCATGGTGGAGATGAACAGTATCCCGTGGAGTCTCATTTTGCGCTAAGCCACACACCTCCCGATGAACAGGACCCCCGTTTCGACCGTAGCGCTCCAACACAAGTATGTTTCCTCCATTTCGCGGTACGCCACACCCCTCCCGATCAATAGGACCCCTGTTTCGACCGTAGGAGGTCTGTTTCCTCCGTTTTGCGGTATGCCAGACCCCTCCCAATGAACAGGATCCCGTTTCGACCGTGGCCAGTCGAACACAAGGCCGTTTCCTCCGTTCTGCAGTACGCTAGGCCTCGTTTCCATCGGCTGTTCCGTCCAAGCCGATTGGCTCCCACGTGTTCTGTTGCCTCCCTATGAACACGACGCATTCCGTTGCCTCCCCATGAACACAACGACGATGTAGTTTCTCCGTTCTGACCCAGCCATGTTGCTAGGCTTCTCGCCCCTCGTTGGTTACCCCAAGTGGAAGGTGTGAGATGTAGTGTTGCGGAAGTTTTTCCCTTGGCAAAGATACCAAGGATCGAATCCCCAGAGACTCCTAGGTTCAACAAGAAGGTGTCGACTGCTACGGCGCCAGATATTAGCAATCAACGTGGACCTGCACACAGATACAAATAACTTTGCTCCCAACGAGTACAGAGAGGTTGTCAATCCCTCCGGCCTTGTAGTTCACAAAGGATTAAACGCAAGTGATAGTAGTGATAGATATAATTGCAATAGTAAATAAAAGCGAAAAGTAAATAGCGGATGTGATCAATGATGGTAATATGGACCGGAGTCTCATGATGTTCACTAGTGATGTCTCTCTCCCAAAAGACGATAAAACAGCTATGTGAGGTAAACGAATTACAGCTGGGCAATTGACAGGACCATGTGCGCAAACCAATGCTGACTACATTGCAAGAAAGGTTGAGGTTCAAAGCATGGGCGGTATGCCAAAGTAAGTAGACCGAAATCCATCAATATCTACTACTAATCATCCACCTTGAGATATCTATCCAGAACATCTCGCTGGTATTAAGTTGCGAGTCCCACCCATAGTGTAAACTCAATGCAACAGACAACTGCATTAAAAGAACTTTGCGTAAAGTAAACAATCCTTGCACCCGCGGGCACAAGCACTGTTGTTTTACCCCTTGTGGCAACAGCACATCCCCTAGACTCATGTTTCTGTCACTCAAGCTAGTCATCGAGGGGCATGAACCCACAATCAAGCATAACGTTCCCTCTTGGAGTCATTACCTATTACTTGGCCAAAGCAATAAATAACAACGGAGAACATGCAAGAATTACATACGAACATAAATATAAAAGAGGTAGATCAAATATATTACTCAAGCACAATCTGAACATAATCTCATAATCCATCGGATCCCAGCAAACTCATCATAGCAACAGCATAAGGATTACATATGTGCCTCGATCATGTAGGGCAGCTCACGAGGACTAATTAGTGAAGCACAAGAACGGGAGGAGAACATCACATAGCTAATGGTCATGGACTCATGGTCCAAGGGAGACTACTCACAACTCATCCGGGAGGCGTCCATGGTGGTGGAGAGGCTACCGGTGGTGATCCTCCCCTCCGGCAGGGTGCCAGGAAGAGTTCTACTGGTGCTCCCGATCTTGGAAGCGGCGGCGGCGGCGGAACAGAGATGGCATCGTGAAAAGAATTCCTCCCTCAAGGGTTTCGGGAGACGCTTTAAATATATGCCAAAGGGGGGCATCGGAGGAGCCTCGGGGGGCCCAGGCGCCCCCCCCCCCCGGCGCGGCCCGG
>LR738711.1:324937515-325109341 GCA_902687465.1 Secale cereale | reverse complement strand
ATCGCATTGAATGATTTGTCGGTCATCCACTCAGATTTCTTCACCTGAAGAAAGGCGACCATAGTTGAGAATACTAACAGCTTATTTCCTAGGGCGACAGCCACGTTGCATTGTTCCAACATGCGGGCCCACCGTTTTTCTTCTGCAGGTGAAAGTTCACGAAATGCACGAGCATTTCCGAGCATTGCTTCAATGTTGGTCAAAGTTACTGGCTCCGCCACCACCTCCTCCTCCTCCTCTTCCACCTGAGCATCAGGCAGATCAAGATGGTGATCTGCCGCTTCCACGTAGTCAATAACATTGATGTTCACAGCTTCACCATGATGAACCCACCTAGTATATGTGACCGACATCCCATACAAGTGTAGATGATTTTGCAAGTTGACTGGGGTCTTGTAACTGAATTCATACAGCTGTTACACGGGCAAAGCACATCTGATTTCGGACCACCGTACTCAACTCTGATAAAGTTCATGAAGTTTTCAACCCCCTCGACATATGTAGCGGAGAATCTTCAAGCAGAAGTTATACAAGTCCTGTCCATCTGTTAGACATACAAATTAGTTCTTCTACTAGATATTACAGGAAAAACATATATGCTTTTTTATGAAGTCTAGAACAAAATAGCTGGGTCGATGTCTAAAGCTATGGCAAAATATTTGGACGAGCATATCTAGGAAACTAAATTTATGTAAAGCTAATTCAGCAAACAAATTTGAGTGCTAAATCATGGCAGGCTGTTTCAGCAGTAAATGAGGCCGTGCACACACCCATCAAACTCTCGAAGGCCATCGCAGCAACAAAGATTGAGTATAAAATGATGAAGAGCTATTTCACCTAACAGATTGGCTACTAGACCATGGCAATCTATGTCGCAATAAATATATGGCAGGATATTTTACTAACTAATCGGCCTTGGCATGCCATCTCAGCTAAGCAGATTGAGTGCAGAACAGGGCAAGGAAGCTTCTTAACCAGAGCATATTGACTGTAAACTACTTCGGAAAACAGTGAGATTAACAACGTCTATCAGCTAACATTCAGCGCTACACCGACATGCATGGGGCCTCAGTCTAGAATGCGCATACTTTGGGAGATGCTGACCACCGTGCATCTCCAAACGAACGTCGCCAGTAGTGGCGGCACGGACCACCGTGCGCCTCCACAAGAATATCGCCAGCGGTGGCGGCGCGGCTAGAGGACGGCAGTCTACGATGGCATACTGGGAGAGCGAGAGGATCGTCGTGCGTCCCCTCGACGAACCACGGCGCCGACGTATCAGCGTGGCGCGGAGGACGGCTTTGGCGGAGCGATGGAGTGGAGGAGTACTGGGGCGGGGGGGAGTTGGGGAATATTATTGGCTAGTTGGCTGAAGGGCAGTTCAATCTAGGATTTGGGGGGAATTTTTGGGTGAGGGGGGGAGGATTTTCGCGTGATGGGCGGGGGGAGTTTGGCGCATGGTCGGTTTCTCCTAGTGCAGTCCCACGTGTTAGTGAAGAGGCAAGCCGAAGCACATTCTGTTTGCGTGAGCCGTGTGCAGGACCGAACGTGTGTGGAGTGCAATGCAACCATGACAGGGGTGGTGTGAGCGTACCTCCTTTTTTCCTTTTAAACTAGGTGCTTCGCCCCCTAAAAAAACTTATTGCTTCGAGCGATCTATCGATACTACTACTAGTAATCCGGTAATCCCGACTAAAATGGCGTGGCCGGGTCTTTTCCCTCGCGATATGCTGGGTGGTTGGCTTAGTTGGGATTTTTAGGACGAGTAATGAAACACCTAGGTAGTCCCAGTTACTTAATTAACATAATGTGAAACGAGTGAGCTATTGAATGTATATTGGGGGGAGGGAGGGGCCCACCACCATGAAAATCAGGGGAGGAGAGAGAGAGAGGCAATTTACGTTTACACTTTCGTCGGTTCCCATCGATGTGAAATGTGTGAATGTGTATTTGCAGATAAGGCCTTCCCTCGTTCATCCTTTTCTCCCACAAGATCTTGATCTTCCGTGCAACGCACGTGCATCTTGCTAGTACTCCTACTATATACAATATTATTGTGAAAGTTTATACACACCGGCCGAGATTAATGCAAAAACGGCAGATTTTCATAACATTTTGAACATTTATAGGAAAGAAAAATAAAAGAAACCCGACCCTAAACCTATTCTATGGCAGCGACCGACGTCCTCCATCTGGGCTCTCCATGTACGGGGGCGGGGTTCAAGACCCGTGCAGTGAAGGTGCGGTCTCCGGAGATGACAAGTAGAACACGGGAGACGGACCGGCCGGTTGGCACACCATGTCCTGCCGCCTCCCATGCCCTACTCATCCTCGGAGGAGTCCCCAACCTCGGCGGTGCCGGACGTTGGACGGCGGCAGGTAGGACGCGTGGCTGACGGTGCTCCCGTCGTTGGCCGCCAGCGTGGCCAACGCTTGTGCGGCGACTTGAGCGAGGGTGGCGATCTCGAGCTCCATCCTCGAAGACAAGCTCTCCCGCAAAGCGTTAGCGCTTGCGGTCATGGCGGATGTGGTACCAGGTAGGTGGACGATGCGCTATGGTGTGGAGGTTAGCTGGGCGTTGCCGCTTTAAGTAGCTCATTCCGGTGAGGCCAAGCCTCCTGGTGCATCATTAAGTCGCCGGAGTTGGTTCCTCAGGCACCGAGCCACTTAACGACGGCATACGGATGGACAGCATGAATGCGAGCAGCTGGCGCTGGCTGGGAATGCACCGCGCAACGGCGCAAGGGACGAGGGTTTTTGGTGTGCCACGGTAGTCAGCTGCGGTCGTGGCAACGTTGGAGATGCCCTTTGCTCACATGCGATCGACGCATGTCATTGAAAAAGCAAGACGACCCGGCATGGTCTCATGTCCTGAGGATGCAGTTGGCCGCACTACACCACTACGCGGACGCGTCCCGGCGCCCCGTGCATCCTCGACGAGCCGGGTGTTGGTGTGTGTTTGGATTGTGGCCAAAGTGCACCTTACCAAAATTTTGGTCATGACCCAAAGATTGGTCTTTGTTTGGATGATTGACACTTTTTTGGCATTTCAATGAACTCTAGCCAACTCTAGTTCATTTTTTTTTGCCGATGTCGGCCAAATCATGGGCAACCAAAACCTCAACCAAAATTTTGTCTACCCAATGCTTTGATGGGGCAACCTTGGGCACAAACCAAACATACTATTGGTCGTGCCACAACACTAACGCCACCCTCGGCACACTAAAACCGATCGTGACTAGCGACGATGAACGTGTCGCTCACCGCGATCGCCGTGTCCAGAGGCGGTGCTGGAGCTGCACCATGTTGTTGGCCCCCACGACCCACATGAATGGTTACCGGTGGCGAGGAGGTCATGGGCCAGCTCCTCCATTGGACTATTTTGCGCTACGTCGTCCCGACAGGTGTGCCCCACATGTCGGTTTCCCTGTTTTCCCGGCCATATTCGAGCGTCAGTGCTCCGCGTTGCGCATTAGGCCTTTCACTATGTAGGCCAAGCGAGAAAACTTATTGTTTATTTGAGCCGTTCAAGTATAATCATGTGGCGTTTGCTTGTTTATCATTCCTCTCCAACACTCTTCTCCATTGATCATGTCACCCTCCGGTCGAGTCCAGCCTCTCGCATGCCTCATTTGAACATTCCGCCGAGTATCATTCGCATGTGGGCCTATACCATGCTTGTAATTCTAATGTTTATTTGTAATTTGTCTGACATGCATACAAACAAACGGTTCATTTGAAGTTTCACTTTGCCTCCACTACGTGTCGCTTCGCGTCTTAGTTTTGACATCCCATTCGGTTCATGCCCCGACACATGTTGACGAGATCGATAGATGACATGGCAGTTCCTTATAGCCATAGACTGGCTATATTATTAACCATGCTCTAATGCGTTTTTCAAAACCACATTTGACTATTGACAAGATTAATAGTACATGAGATGTATAATGTGAAAATTATATCATTGGAAGCTCCTTTCACCTACGTATCCCTGCCTTACCCTCCCTTTCGGTCACTTACTAGAGGACCCCATGCTTGCTGGGCCCCGCATGTCAGCTACTCAATGGCTTCGGCCACGTCAGGGGATCCTCATCCGTAGTATACTCCCTCTGTTTTTATTTACTCCGCATAAACTGATGCGGACGGGGGAGTGGGAGGGACGTCGGTTTGCTCTCAATTGCGGTCCCACAAGCAAGCGAAAACGCAAGACAAAGTGTGTTCCATTCGGTGAGCGACGTTGAGGGTCTAGCATGCCAGGTTGTAACGCGAAAGCGACAAGAACGATGTACAGTCACAACTGATTGACCAGTCATCACCAGAACCACTATTCACACCAGAACCTTCGCTGCTCGGCCTACGCCAGCCACTGCACTAAAACCACACCTAATCTCCAGCCCCTTCCCCCAACTTTCAATCCCCTAGCCCGCATCAAGCATCCCCTAGTTCGCCAGAAAGCCATGGTGCGCCGCAAGATCACGTACTACAAGATGCTGACGCCCGAGCGCCGCGCAGAAATCGCGGCGGCGGTCGGTGCCAGAGACCTCGGTTGCCAAGCTCGCTTTGCGGCGGGCCAATCTCGGAATTCTCTGGAGCCAAGCTACGAGGAGGAGGAAGCCGATCCAATGTTCATGACGGAGGTCGCGGCGCAGAAGGGCCCCGATTGGTATGTGACGATGGATATCGACTTCGTGCCGGCGTCCGAGTCCACCATGGTGTAGGCGGACCAGCGGTTCAACATGGGGATACTAAAGGAGGACCAGGAGGCAAAGGCTAAACTCGACGTGGAGCGCGCGCATGCCGCTACCATCGAGGCTCTCCTGCAGGCGGAACCGGATGTCGTGGGTGTGAACTGGGCGGCGGAGACTCAACTTGAGGCGGAGCGCGCGGATGCCGCTGCCATCGAGGCCCTCCTGCAGGTGGAACCGGATGTCCTGGACTTGAACCAGGCGGCAGAGGCTCAACTTGAGGTGGAGCGCGCGGATGCCGCTCTCATCGACGCCCTCCTGCAGGCGGAACGGGACGTCCTGGACTTGAACCGGGCAATGGAGGCTTGAAACGATGCGGAGCGCGCGGATGCTGCTGCCATCGAGGCCCTCCTGCGGGCAGAACCAGACGTCCTCGAATTGAACTGGGCGGTGGTCTCGTCCATGCAGAGCGCCTGCACGCTCCACGTGAACGAGTTGCTGGAGGCCGAGGACAACCACGGTGCGGAGACACATGTCCGCAGCTACGGCTTGTTCGCATCGGCAGCCAAAGACGACGAGGCCGTCTCGTTCCACGAGCAGTGATAGTTTTTCTGTATGTTGTTGTTTTTATGGATCTTTTGCTGTGTAAAAACATATATTGATATGCATGTCTCCTGACTTGGGTTAGTCTACCATTTCAGGCGGTTGGATGAATATCCTATGTCTCCTAACCCTTCTTCCTCACCTCTTCTTCTTCCCCAACAGACCAACGCACGGGCCGTACGGATACTCCCCAACATGCGGTTGGATAAACATACTCTATGAACAAAAATTATGTGTCAACGGTAGGATGGCTGAGCTTGGTTTGTTCACATGCGACAGCACGTGTTAGTGAGGGTGTGTTCCCTTGGTTGGGTTTGCGGCGTGCAGGAGCGATTGTGCATGTGAGGGTGCGGTGCGACCGCGGCGTGCAGGAGCGACCGTGTGAGGGTGCGGTGCGACCGCGACAGCCGTGCGCAAGTGTACCTCATTTTCATTTTGAAAACTTTAGGCAAGGTTGGAAAAAATGTGTGGCGAAGTAAGGCAATGTAAGGCCTAGACCCAAACAGGATAAGTACGTAGTACTACGTACTAGGAGTACTAGTGTTAAAAAAGAATGGCGGGGTTTTCCTTCGCAGGATTAATCGATACAAATCCTCATTTCACGTGTCAATTAATGCGTATTTTTTTCTCCAAAGCCCAAAGATCTAACCATCTCACTCCTCATCGCTTGATTAATGCAGCGCCATGCAAACCAACCTTCTCACTTCCGGATGCATGCAGGGGATATTAATGTCCTTGGTTGCTAGTACGAGGCAAACCCCATCAATGTTGCCTCCATTAGTGCTAGTGGCCTTTTGCAAATTGTAATTTTGATATACTCGCCATGTGTACAAAAAATGGAGGTAGTAACTATATTTGACTTCCTTCCTCATTGCGGTGACGTCAACGATATCTCGAACGTAGTGGTTTGGCGAAGTGCGTTCAACGGAGAACACCATTGAGGGAGACCACAGTAAGTCATTTGCAAGTGCCGCCTGCCAGCCGAGACAACCGCCTTATTTGCATCCAGGAAATCCGTTGAACCAAAGGACGCGTAAATGTACTAGTACTACTCGTACACAATAGCGTCGTCCATCCAGCTTAGTGCGGTGAGATGGTTTCTCGAAGAAGACGATGGAGAAGCGGAGTCAACGAAGAGTGAAATGATGGTTGCTTCGTCTGTGCTTTGTGATTTGACGCCTCACTGCTATGTGATTTGTGATAGAAGGGACAGGGAAGTAGACTCTGTCCTCTATACTATCCATGCATCCAAGCACGGGAGAAAGAGGAGAGACGTTGCATTTTTCTATTCCTTCAATCAATCAATCAGGGAGCTTCGGTTCCATCCTTTTGGATTTGGCAACACCGTCCACACTGGCTCCCACGATGCCAAAAGCTATTTTCACATTTGGCTACACATTGTGGATGCACTTAACCGTACCACTTGGTTTTGCTCCTATGTGCTATCTACACAAATCTCAATTATATTGATCTAAAAAATTCTAGAATCAAGATTAGTAAAAAGGAGGTGATTTTGCCACGCGGATGGAGGGGATGTTTCTTATTTTTAGAGGACGTTGTCCTAGTGGTTTGCTAACATGCGGTCCCACGTGTCAGTGCTTCACCAAGCTGATCCGCTTCCCACATGAGGCAGAACAACGGCAGAAGCAACACGTGGTTAACTTGAAGAAGATGAGGGAGAAGCGGATTCAACAACGAGTGAAATGGTGGCTGCTTCGTCCCTCCAACTTCTTCTTTTTAGCATTATTACTTCGTCCCTCCAACTTAATTGTGGGAAAGGTACATCTTTGTGATTTGATGCCTCATTGCTCATTACCACGCGGGCGCCATGACTAGGTGCTTCACCCCGGCTGCTCTGCACTGTGTTCCGGTATGGCACGTGGACCCGGTAGCTTGATGCCCAACATGTCGGCGAAAGGGACTAGAAGATTTATGAAAGCGAGCGCTCCACTCTTACGACGGAGGAATAAACAACACGATGGCCCAGTGAACTGTCACTTGTACTGTATATAGTACTATAGTTTTGCTGTTTCGCATGATCCATCGATACAAACCCGATTAAACAGGAAAGGGCGGGATTTTTCCCGCACGATATATCATAATGGCCATACATTTCAAAGGCAATTTTAATGTATGCCAGGTGAATAATTAAGTAATAATATGATATCTAGTAAAACTAAAATCAAATATGATTTATTTTGTTAGAGTGTAGTAGTAGTGCTGTGTTGCATAGTTGTTAGATGTAACATGCGAGAACGTGTAGAACTGTAGTTTTGGAAGGCCTACAGAGAGAAAAGCGTAATGTGTTCACCGAACTTCAGAATAAGATGATTACGGTCACTATATACATTTTGCGGTGATTATACGGTCACTTGCTCACGGTTTGGCATCGGATTGCACTCTATTGACCGACCAAATAGTCTACCTCGCACCAACTAGTTAAATTGAACACGTTCCTAGTGGGTCCCACCTGTTAGTTCGCATAGGGAAAAGGTTAGATAAGCACAAATTTAGGCACGCGCGACAAGACTCCACCCCGTGCGCGGGAATCACCTGGTTGTGTATGTGTCTGTCAGGGCCTGATGTGTGCGCATGCACTTGTAGGTTGAGCACTTGATCGTGAGAGAGTGTGTTGGTCGTGTGGTGTACTGGTGTGTGCATGCATGCGTGCGTGTGTGCGTGTGAGTGTTGCGTGCGTGCGTGGCTGCGTGTTTACGTGTGAGTGTTGCGTGCGTGAGTGGGTGCATGTGTTCGTGTGAGTGTTGCGTGCATGCAGTTCGTGTGCAAGCGTGTGTGTGTGTATAATCACCACACCATCTCCTTTGTGTAAAATAGATTGGTCAGAATACCAATACAAGGCCACCTTGTCCGATGTACCTGCGGTCATGACTTCGAAGCACCGTCCAATATTTGTTTGTCATTTGTTTTCATTCTTACTAGCAAGATGCCCGTGCGTTGCACGTAACATCAAGATGCATTTGTATGACTAGTTTATCTTGTGAGAGAAAAGGATGAATGAGGGAAGGCCTTATTTGCAAATGTGGAGAGGTGTGTGGGTACCTTTTTGCAAAATTGTCATAGTTTCTTTCCTATCTGTCAGATATAAATCGGACGGCCTATATTGCAGGATGGCACGCACACCATCATCACGATAGAAGGCTTTATATTACATTTGAATTCAACTTAAGGTGGTTTAAAAAATCGAATTCAACATGCAGTCCATTCAATTATTTGATTTTGATATCATGGCATTTGTAAATCACACCTAAATTATGGGGGCACCAATATTTGCTCTGATTTTGTACATAATAGCATATGTCCTCGTGTACAAAATAGATTCTAATTTAGCTCCTCCATTCCAAAATTATCTTAGTTATAGGATTTTCAAGTGTCAAAATTTCAAAAACAAGCGGATAATTTAATGAGGTTTTCAAACATGCAAGGTCAAATTTAACGTTGTCTATTGAAATCAATCCTCAAAGTACAAGTGTACTCTAAACGTGAATGCTTGGGTTTCAAAATTTTGAACGAAGCACCAAAATCGACCGAAACCGCGTGAGACCAATGTTTGGTAGTACAAGGAAATTACTTTTCTAATAACTCTGACCCGTGAAACCTACCGGCCCGACGTCCAAAGGTCTAAACTGGGGTAAGTTTGTAGCTTCATCTAGACGCCACGCAACCGCCTCCGAAAAACATTCATACACGCCGCCTAAGCACACATGCGTGGGGCCGAAATCGCTCCCGCCCACTATTTGGGACACCTGGGATACCATCCTTCCCCCGACCCGTAGTAGGTCCGAAATTTAAGAGGTGGAAAAAGTTTGTACTTTCCCCAAATTTCAAACAAGCGTGTCCCTTCTTTTGTTAAAAAAAAGCCAAAAATAAGCGCGTCCCAGACCCGAAACATGGTTCTCCCACCTCCCCCCTGCCCACCCGTCTGATTCCCCATTCGTACTCCGTGGGCGCGAAAACTACATCTCCACCAGCCGCGAAACCCCGACGTCCTCCGTCCGCCACCCCATTCCACCCACCAACCGCCGCCCTCCTCCAACACGCCAAGCCGATACCCCGACGTCGTCGTCCACCGCAACCTAAACGGAAACGCCCTCCACGATAGTAGTTGAAGCCGGGGCCGAGCCGTCCGTACCCGGGCCAGTTCAACCACGCCGTCCTGTGCCTCACCGCTGCCGCTCCAACTTCGCCACCCTCCACCGCAACGGAGTACTTCCTACTAAGCCGTCCTTCACCGCCTCGGATCTGCTTCCCCTCAGCCAACATACGGCCATGACAACACAGTCAACAATTTGGCAATGGGATCGTCCAAGCCTACACCCTCCTCCAGAACATCGGTTTCCCCGGCAGAAAGAAGAAGATCGGCGCGACATGTGGAGGCGACCACACCGGCATGCGAAAAATGGTACTCATCTTCCCTTATTCGTGCAAATCTTATGTGTCTTCTTGCATGGTATTCATCCCACAGAAGACACTAGTTGAGCACTTCTTCTTGATACTAGATGTTCCTAGTAACTCGCGATGCACAAGGTTTCTCCTCAAATACTTTTTCACCTTAGCTAGAGGTCTGTCGCCCCCCCCCCCCTGAATTTCAATTCCTGGTCAGTTGATTCCCGATTAACAGAAGCATTCCCCTGCATAACAGGCGCTAGTCCACCTATTACGCCGAGGAAGCAGCGCCTTGGTGTTTATCTTAGGGGCGTGTGGGGCCTAGAGCTACTAGCGACCGATCTGTAGGTCGGCAGGGATTGAAAGGATGGCCTGGGGGCGCTACCAAGCACGGCGGTGGTGTGAGGTCGAGGGGAGGGCGGGGCGGTGGAGGCAGGGTCTGGGCCGGTAGTCGCTGGCAGTTCTAGAAAGATCGTCAACAGTGACTGGCGGGAGGTAGACGAAGCCCATCTGCCCGTTCCTTATAGATCGGAGGTTCATTAAAAAAATCGAATGACCTATTTATTTTCAGTCGACTGTTATCTTGATATGACCACATGTGGTGGTGTGCTGGAGGACTACCTGCATTTCCTATGCTCATATGTTACAAAATCATACGTAGTAGAATCTAATTTTGTTTGCCATGCAATGTTGTAGAGCTATCATATGTCTCCTGTCGTTTATTTTCCAGCCACCTGCTATCTTCTACTTTTACAATGCACTAGTTATGCACACACTTCACCCATACTCTCACTATTGTGTTTTTCTACAAGGGTATTTCAGACTCTACTGCTATGAGAGAAGCAAAAAAGAAAAGAGAAAAGTCGCTCCAGCATCTTAGGCGGATAGGCCAGACACGTTTCAGCCTTATAAAATGTGTAGTGTCAGCAGATGGAGACGGTAAACGTAGCTCTGAAGTTGATGACCTCGCTCTCAATGAACCATCATCCCAGGTGCTTGCTTTAACTTTGCGGTGTCATATGTGGTTGTATGTTCCATATGGTGTCTAGCTTGTATTCGAAAGGCTGAAGTCGGTCTTTATTAAGACAAGGAAAGATATTTATTTACATGAACCACCATCCCGTGAGCACCAGAAGAAAAATAGCTAGTCACGGCACTGGCCCAGCCATTGACAAGCCCAGCAAAGAGAGGCATCACCTGGAAGCCAACTAAAAAGCCACGATGGTGGCGAAGCAGCCCGCCTCCCACCAGGCTCTCAGGTCCTAGATGATCATGCTCACCACTCCAGCCGGATGTCTAGCTTGTATTGCTTCCAATTTGGTTAAATTGCATCTACTTAGCTTACACATTATACCTTTGAATATGGCATGCCTTTCTGTTTTTGGTACATACTAGTACATCTGTGTATTAACCATGTTCTTACATCAAACTAATGTTCTTGTGTATCCCTCATCAATCACTTATGATGAGGCAGTCAGCCAAGTCAATTACTCCACATTTAAAGAATGCAGCGTCTGCCTTCCGACATGATTCGCAAGAAACAGCAAGGCTAGATGAAGATAGTGAACGTAGCTCTGTTGTTGATTACCGCATTTCCCTACACTAGCATCGCAGGTGCTTGCTCAAACTTGGCAGCGTGATATGTGGTTGCATGTTGCATATGGTGTCTAGATTGTAATTTTTTCAATCTGGTTAAATGGCATGTGCTATTCTGCTTAGCTTATACATTATACCTGTTAATGTGACATGCCTTCCTGTATTTAGTACATAGTACATCTGTCTATTATGCATGTCCTCACATAAAATTATTGTTTTTTTGCATCCCGCATAAATCAATATGACGAGACACCTTCACTGTATGCCATGTGATATTACTTGCATCTTTGAAATGATGGGACACTTTTAACTTCGCAGAGTCATATTGGTTGCATCTTGTAATGCCCAGTATGCGGCTATGTCCCCCACGTGTCGAGGCACGACTTAAGGACATAAACGCATACTAGAATGATCTCAAGTATGGTATCTTTGCACGACTTATGTAAAATCAGGGATGAAAGTGTAAAATGATAGTTGGCTTACACTCGCCATGTCCCACAATGAAATACATTAACATACATCATCCAAATAACATCAGAGTCCGACTACGGACAAAATCCAAACGAAAAGAGACCATAAGTAACACAAGCCCGGATCATCCTAGTAAGAGCCACTACTGATCGTCGGGATAAGACACATAGTAACGTCCAAGCTCTTCATCGACCTCCCAGTACAGCTCTGAACCACCACCTGTATAGTTTACAACAGTACCTGCATCTGGTGTGTGTTGAATCTGTGATCCACACAGGACTCAGCAATCATGTTCCCTGGTAGCAAAACTATCAAAGCCTTAGGTGTGGAAAGGCTGTAATCAAAGGTTGCAGCAAGCACTAAGCACTAACTTACGAGTTTAGAGCGAGGAGATAACAAATGCCAACGATTGCCAAGTTGATCACGAAGTGATCCTAACTACTCACGATCAAACATAATTCCACCGTGTTCACTTCCCGAAGCCCTTCTGAAAGAGACCGTCACGGTTACTTATGCAGGTAGTGTATTTATGAACATGGTGTCAAGTTATCTACAACCGGATACTAACAAATTCCCATCTGCCACATAACTGCGGGCACGGCTTTCGAAAGATCAAACCCTGCAGGGGTGTTCCAACTTAGACCATCACAAGCTCATGATCTACTCTCAGGAATCCCGTGTGCAGTGGGAAGACCAGAGTATTCTCGGAATTACGTGCTCAAGATATTTAGACAAAGGTAAAACTAACCTAGCAAGACCTCCCGGCATGCCGACACCCTGACAGTAGCCGCTCGTATCTACTCTCAGGCCACGACCGGATGGGACAAGCTATGGGTGTATACCAGACCCTGATTTTCCCCGAGGTGGCCCCGCAGCACGCCCAGTTTCGACCAACACTCATGAGGAGCACTGGCCCGAGTTGTTAATTAAGAACTCGGGTTTGCAACACCCTAAGCAAGTTTTAGTTATAACGCAAATGTAAAACCAATGTTGGGCCTTGCTGCAAAAGCTTTAGCATTGAGCGAATTATCAAGGGGGGGCCATAAACCCCAACAGTGTTAGGGATGCAAAATCAAGGAACATAACACCGGTTTATCGGTTCCTAGGGTGGCATGAGTGGAACAAAACACCAAGCATGAGGCTTAGCCTGCCACCCATTACCAATATATAGGTGATTTAGTTTAACAGATTATATATTGTGATATCCCAACAATAACTTCATCACGGGGCAAGAATCTTCAAAACTTCACCTACACCTAACAATGCTATAAGAGGTGCTGAGCGAGTCTTACTTAGCCAAACAACGGTTTGCTAGGAGGGTGGTTAGAGAGTTTCATGGCAACAACAGGAGGGCTGACAAGCAAGAATAGGCATCGAGGCAATATCTTAAGAGCGATACATCTAGCATAGGCAAAGATAGTAGTGATATCTGGGAATGTTCATCTTGCCTGTTGATTCCATGGAGGGATCATAACCTTGCTCCTCAAACTCAGCCTCGGTAGGAACCTCGTACTCCGAATCATCACCAGGCTCTAACCAACACAGCAAGCAACATCGGAACAACAATCAATAATCATGCAATGCTCAACCACATGATGCATGATCATGATGCATATGGACATGAATAGATATGATGCATGGCCTAGGGACACAAGAGTGCACTAACATCATAGCAAACAAGATCACCCACATGAAAGAAAAAAGCAAAAGAACAAAACTAACAAGGTCATGTAGATTATTCAAAACTAACAAGATCACCCACATAGAATAAGTTCTGTATATAGACCAAAGCTATTTTGTTTGGTTTTGCTGCCTCCTTAGTATCTTCTATTCTGGCACTACTAATGTAAAACCTCAACTTTGCAACGAGCTATGGAAAAATGGTGGAACCGCCACCTTCTGAAGGTGGCGAGGCAACTATAACCACATTGTCAGCTCTTGCTGCAGTGGGTTAGTACATGTCCACTAACAGTGCCAAAAGCACGTTCATGCGCAATACTCGCATGGTTGTTAAGGAAATCTCGTCCAAACTGCCTCATGATCAAGATATGCAAGATCAAAACAATGTTGTATATGCGCTCCAGACACAAGTACATTCCCTAATAGGGACCCTTTGTGAAACAAGGAGAGACATTATTCGATGTTATCAAGATATGCATGGTTTTGAAACCATACTATCACACATTTGCTATGTTGTTCAGGAGCCTAGGAGAACTGAAGGCGAAGGTTATGGTGCTCCATCGGACAATACAACATGAAAACGTAATAGTCAGGTCAAATGAACTAAGCTTCTGAATTTCTGGTTGTGCATTTATCTGCTAGACTGTTAACTTTTATGCCAACCTTCCTTTATTTTCATAGTTGTAATTTGTTTTGGTGCGATACAAAATTTGTTCTTAACGTGCAGCCACGGGCTGAAGAAAACAGCAACCCATTTTTGTATAGTGTAGGGTGTTCCCTATATTTGCACTGGTGGCGAACTTTGATGCCTACCAGCTGTAGTCAACATGGGCCTCCTACGGGCCGTAGAAACAATGGGCCTTCTAAGGGCCGTAGAAACAATGGGCCTTCTTTCTTTCAAAAAAACAATGGGCCTTCTATGTGGGGTAGAAACAATGGGCCTTCTATGCGCTGTATCATCAATGGGCCTTCTACGGGCCGTATGATCGGTTGGCCAAACATGGGCCAATAACAAACCACATTATGGCCTTAAATGGGCTAGTTGAAATCGTCCATTCATGGGCCGACCATAATGGGCCGTCGTTAATCGACCGTATTTTGATGATGCTATGAAAATGGCCCAACGTACTAACGGGTCACAAATGGGCCGACTGTAACCAAGGGCTGAATTTGGACCACAAGCAGAAAATGACATTAACGGCCCGTAACTAAACGAATGTGGAAATGAGCCAAAGAATAAATGGGCCGTTAATGAGTATAAAGTGATACACTTTTCATTACGGGCCAGTTTCACCACGTGCCTTTAATGGGTATAAAGTGATACATTGTTCATTATGGGCCAGTTTTACCACGGGCCGTTAACGGGCCGAGAGTTATAAGGGCCTCATATGGGCCGAAAGACGTCATGGGCCATACCTGGGCGGGAAGTTAAAACGGGCATGAATTATATTGGACGGCCCAGATGACGCTACCGGGCCTAATTCGGACAGGCCTTAAATGGGCCCTGGGTTAGCGGGCTGTAAATGGGCTATATGCGAACATGCCATTAACATGCTTGCCGTGGGTGGGCCCGCCACCTTTTGACCAAGTCAAACAGGCCAGCCTTTTCACAGGAATGGGCCTCTGTTGGGCCGTGCCACGTGTAGGTGTATCATAGGCGCTTTGGGTGCAATGAGTGGATGACATGTGTCCCAAAGGTGAGCCGACACATGTTTCCTCCAGCCAATGATGATTTTGCACGTGGAAAATCCCCATTGGTCGAGGCTCTTCGTGGGTTATCGGATCCAAAGCCGGATCCAATTGCTTAACGGCGTTCCGTTACGATGGATGCCACGTGTTGGTAACCCTTGACGAAAGCACTTCTATGACGCGTGATTTATCATCATGGAAGTGGACACTTCCGTGATGATAATTTTGGAAATGTCATGGAACACTTCTACGACAGCACAAGTATGACTATCTTGATTCTGTCATAAAATTGTCTTGGATGTACATGCATGACAAAAACGCGACCTACTGGGACAAACACATATCATCACGGAAGTGTATTTTTTCGTAGTTTACCTAACTCTGCAGGCTGAGAGAGTGCATTAAAAGCACCACTTGGTGTCACTTCACGGCTCGCTCGGCAAGCCTTGCCGGGCAGTTTTGCCAGCTTCGTGCATGCTTGCTTGACACGTCTCAAGACGTGTGTCACTTGGAGGTTCTTTCTGTAGGAATTGGCTGTCATGTGGCAGGGGGCAACCACTGAGCCGCTTAGGAGCTTGACCCCACACCGATCGATGATGGGTGCTGTTGTGAGGTGGTGGTTGATGACCCACAAGTGTAGGGGATCTATCGTAGTCCTTTCAGTAAGTATGAGTGTCGAACCCAACGAGGAGTAGAAGGAAATGACAAGCGGTTTTCAGTAAGGTTTTCTCTACAAGAACTGAAATTATCGGTAACAGATAGTTGTCTGATAGTATAATTCGTAATGAGTAACAAGAAACAAAAGTAACTAAGGTGCAGCAAGGTGGCCCAATCCTTTTTGTAGCAAAGGACAAGCCTGGACGTACTCTTATATAAAGCGAAGTGCTCCCGAGGACACATGGGAATTACTATCAAGCTAGTTTTCATCATGCTCATATGATTCGTGTTCGGTACTTTGATAATTTGATATGTGGGTGGATCGGTGATTGGGTGTTGTCCTTCCTTGGACAAGCCTCCCACTTATGATTAACCACTCTCGCAAGCATCCGCAACTAAAAAAGAAGTATTAAGATAAATCTAACCATAGCATGAAACATAGGGATCCAAATCAGCCCCTTATGAAGCATCGCATAAACTAGGGTTTAAGCTTCTGTCACTCTAGCAAGCCATGATCTACTTATTACTCTCTCCGTCCCGAAATTAATATCGTACGCGTAGTTCACTAGCGAATTTGAAAAAAAACTCGTTGTTTCAAAAGTGCCTCAGTCAAGTCCATCCGCCCCGTCTTCTTCCTCCGTCGTTGCCTGCGCGTCGCCAGGGGCCAGCGAGCCCAGCTGAGCTCCTCCTCCGTCTCCAAGTACCTGATCTCGCTGCCGTCGCCAATTACCTCCTCCTGCGCCACAGTCACCAATTACCTCCTCCTGCGCCACCGCCCAGACCTGCGCCACCGCGGTCCCCTCCTGCTGCCTGCGTGCTTCGCCGGAATCTCCTACCACATCTTCCTCTAGGCCGCGCGCATCCCTCCTGGAGCCCCTGCGCATCCTCCTCAAGCTCGTGTGCGTCCTCCCTCGTGCTCCCGTGCATCCTCCTGGAGCTCCCGCGTGTGCGCCGTCACGATCCCCTACCGGCATTGCCGGAGCTTGCCTGCACAATCTGGTGGACCAGGAACTCACGCGCGTGATCCTGGATCTCCAGTGCGCCCTCATCGATCTCCCAAGCCCGTGCACCCGTGCTGCTCCTTCTCCCCTGCCAGCGCACCCGTGCAACTGCTTATCCCATGTCGCTGGTGGAGATCTGCCCATGCCGCCGCTACTGCTCCTTCTCCCCTGCCCGTGCTACTGCTCCTCCTCTGATCCTACCCATGTTGCTGCTCCTCCTCTGACCCTGCCCGTGCTCCTCCTCCTCCTCTGATCCTGCGCGTGTTGCTGCTCCTCCTCTGACCCTGCCCGTGCTGCTGCTCCTCCTCTAATCCTGCCCCTATTGCTGCTCCTCCTCTGACCCTACCCATGCTGCTGCTCCTCCTCTGCACTCTGTAGAAGGTACAGTGCTTGTTCATCAGAGTACTATTTATTTATTGCTGCTGATCAGAAAATTAAAGAGAGCATGATTAATTACGACATCAGATGATGCTAATTTAGAGTGAAACAGTAAAATTCAGATGATGCGAATTCTTGTTTCAATCCAATGTAAATTCAGATAATGCAAACTGTAAAATTCACTCTGCTAGTTCATTGTTAGGAGTATCTATTTAGTTTGCAAACTGTAACATTGCTGCAGACTGTAAAATTCAGAGCATGTGTATATATTCTGTTTGTGATGATGCAAACTGTAAAGTACTCCAGGGCAGAGCATGTGTAAAATTCAGAGCATGTTTATATGCATGTGTATATATTCAGAGTACCCAGTTGGCTCATAACAGAGTGAATATCTTGGGAATATGCTCCTCTTTCATAACAAGAATTCCAAACTTGTATTCTCATAAATGGAGAAGGAAAGGTTGCTAACCAGGAAAGCTCAAGGACATATGTCCTCCAGTGCTGCACTTAAGATATCCTCAGGCCAGCTTTCCTGAACTTGTAATACATGATTTGAGAAATTATGTTACTTAAAAATCCTAGAAATAAAAGAATGTGGTAAGTGATCATGTCCAAAATATCTTTAACCAGATGAAAGCAGGTGTATAAAATTGAACAAACTGATGATATTTTTATTGAGACTAACACATCAACATTTGGTACATTGTCCATCTACATGCTTTTAATTTATTGAGAGCAGATTAAGCCTATTATTTATATTAAATGAAATAAGAAATGGTGCCATGGCACCCATTTATTGTTTGTCTTACATACTCCTTTTTTGTGTATTCTTCTTATGGTACCATGGTGTAATCATCTTTTGTCATTGATAGCAGGAGCACATAACTTGTGGCACCCCGACTCAGAGAAACCGGAACGCCCCATATTCCAGCCCAGAGATCGAGATGAAGTCTTCTGGAATACGTCACTTCTTAGCATAGAACAAACCAACACTTTATTACAAGTTATATAGATACAATGGGATTACATCGGCACGGCGACACTACGTCTGCCACGGTTTCTCTATGCAAGCAGCAGAACAACACGATGCAGCGGAATGACATCTAGCATCGGAACAACGACGACGATGGTGAACTGCACTCCGCAGGGACTCTGGCTAGGACGCTTATCCTAGCTCGCACACACATGTTCCACGACGAACAAGCAATCAAATCCGGCATGACCTGCAAACAGGCATGACACGCTAGGTCAGTACATTGAATGTACTTGCAAGCTCACAATAACCAGAAGCATTCAAGACAAACAACAGCATGGCAATTACAGGTCATCAGGACAGCATAGCATGAACAACATGAACGTGATACAGTTAGACAATATGAGCATGGCATGAACATATAAATCTGACGATACTAGCATGCAACCTGATGTCACTATATGCACAATTTATACTACTCGGGTTACCTCATAACCATCAAATGCATCACTTACCAACCTTGGACCTCACACGATCATCTCAGGATCAAATCAAGCTTGGTATAAACAATATCGTAGTAATCATTGAATGACCACAAGGAGCTTGATCTTTACCTGTGATTCTCGCATAACATCACAATCATCCAATAACTCGGTATCCTCGATACCAAAGTGATCATCTCACGATCACATCCAACAACACGGTATCCTCGATACCACAGTGATCATCTCACGGTCACATCCAACATCTTTCTCATCATCGAACCAAGGTTGTTATTATTAAGTACATTTTTATTATTATTGTTGACTCATAGTGTGATCGACATGAACTGGGCCCTTATCCGCGGGCACGACTATCGATAGATTAAGACACACACTCTGCAGAGGTAGCGCACTGTACCCACACCACAGAACCCATGGCCACGCACTCTCATTCAGGTGGACCAACGATGTTCCGACAAAACTGTCCTACTGCCATGACACTCTCCCGGCCACTTCGACTTACTCCCCACTAGGCTAGTCCTGGGTGGCCCCATGTCTACCAGAGACACAAATACCAACGTCGTGGCCAAACATAAACGGTCCCAAACGGGGACCCGAGCTCAGAACAACAACAACGGGCACACAAGGTTATGTCTGCTTACCGGGCCAGGATACCGCACGCCCATAACCTTCCCTCGTTGTAGGCACCGGTGAGAGGCATGACAATAGGCCCAGTTAGGACCTTCCCATAAAGGTGGGTGTGGTTGCACTGGTCAGCTCAATATGGTGGCACCATGACTCAGCCAACAGTTGTGCAAGTTCATTATTATCCAGTTAAACTTGAATGCAATGAGCTGAGTCATATTAAAATAACCTGATGCAATTATAATGCATGAGCATGATACTAACATGAGCATGGATGTGCAAACATAATCAATGAGCAGAACAACAACACTTAATCATTTATTCAGATGAGTATGGCATACTGACGAGCATGAATATTACGAGTATAACACTTTAGCAACAAATCGTGACCACTAGCATCAACAATAAATATCATGCAAGAACATATTAACAATGCTACCATGCAAGCATTTAATAAACCGGATGCAAAGCAACATGTATAACAATGATACTCAGAACAGACGACAGTCATGCACCGAACACCATCACCAACATAAACATATACTATTACCAAGCATAGCATATGACAGAAATACTAGCAATTAGTACATGATAACTAGGTGCATAAAGACATAGCATGAAAGAGAACAAAAATTCATAAGCATCACCGAAACAACGATAGTCGTATCAAAACAAGCAGACATTTATTAAATATTCAAGTTGAAAACTATAGATACTGCATGCAATCATGCAAGTGGGTATTGTGGCTTACCTGGGAAAGAAGAATACTCCGGAAAGAAGTGCAGAAAGCATGCAGAAAGATTTGTCGGAACAGTTCTCTCTCGGTGGGGGCTGATTAAGAGCAAGGGAAAATGGTCATTTCCAGTATTTCAAACCACAGTCAAAATGATACCAACAGAACGGGCTCGACGAGTCGAAGACGTGGGCTTTGGAATCACCTCAATCGAAGTCTCGAGCAAAAAGTTATAGCCCGACGAATTTCAGGGACCATTCTGTATAAATAACACTACAAATAGGCTCATGGAGGATAAAACAGAAAACGCACTAAGTGCAATACGCTTACATAACTGAGGAAACGTATTTTGTGCCGAAGTAAGAAGAAGTGCGCTTTCAGAATAGGGAAGTGTATTTTGTGGAATACGTGTCCACTTACTCCACGTCAGCAGCGGCGGGGCCGAGCTCCAGGGTCGCTGATGAGTGGGCCATGCGGGCGTTGACCCCCTCCTCCTCGTCTCTTCTTCCACCTCCCGACGTACAGAGGCAGGGGCGAGGCAACACGACGCCGGTCGCCGGTCTGGCTACCTCCGGCCACCCCCGGCCAGGGAGAGACCATCGGGAGGCGCGGTACGGCCGGCTGCATCCATCTCGGGGGAAGGGGCATGCTGGGGAGGGCAGGGGAGGCGGCGATGGGAGAAGGCAAGGGAGGTCAGAGAGGTGCGGGAGGAAGTAGAACTCGACGAAGCAGGGTGCTCCGACGATGGCTGATGGGGTGGGGCGGCTCTACAGGAGGTGGGGAGCGCTTTGGTGGTGTTGGAACGGGGAGACGAGGCGCGGCTCGCCGGAATTTAGGCGGGGCACTACGGCGGCCATGGTGGACACAGAGAGCTCCTCTTGCTCGAATGAGAGGCTGGGGAGGGGTAGTGGAGGACGTGGAGGGTAGTGGTGTGGTCGAACGGGCTCGGGAGCCACTTATATAGGCGGGGGCGGGAGTGTCGCGCTGGCATCGCCGCGGACGCGTGTGCACGTGCTCGAGCTCGGAGGCAGGCGATGGGAGAGGCACATGGGAGAGCTCTCACGGGGCAGAGGGGGCGCAGGGAGGAAGAAGAAGGCGACGAACAGAGCCAAACCACCACTGTGCTCTCGTGGGCGTTCGACGGCGAGGGTCGGTGAGGGGTTTTACTGAGAGGGAGAGAGGTCCAGGAGGACGGCGACGACACGGTAAATCTATTAGACATGCTGGTGCTCGCTGAGATGCCGAGCAGAGGAGGGGCTCGAGCAAGAAGCCATCCAGCTCGCGTCCATGGCATGCCAGAGAGGTGGTCACCGCGTGAGCTGGAGAGGAGAAGGTGCCAAAGGTTGTAAAACGATGTCTAGTGGTAAGATCATCCATTGTAGGTTTTAATTGCGGTGGTAGATCGGTTAAAGGTGATGTGGTTAAATGGTAAGTGAGCTCTGAAGTTTACTGCAGTAAACTAGGGTGAGCACTGGTGATCAACAGGAAGATGATTGGGAGCAAAGGAGTTGTCTGTGAGGGTTAGGGTAAGAGGGACTTTCATCCTGGTAACTTTGAGGTGATCTGGACCAGTGTTTAATATAGTTGCTTTACAACTACATAACTTGGTCCAGAGATAAGATCATGAAGTATCACTCACTTGGGCTAACCACTTGAGCTGAATTTTGGCAAGGCTTGGTCATTTGGACATATAGAGATGTTGTAAAAATTTCATACCAATTGGACAAGCCAAAATGACACTTGCCTAACAAACATCCCCACTGAACAGAAACTTAGGAAAAATCCTGAGGGAAAATGGCTACATAAAATGTGCCCAAAATTTGTGGAGGTAGGTTCTATGGGTGGGAGAAGGTCCTGGAAAATTTTCAGCCATAATGGAGCAAGATAAAATATACTTGCTTCACAAACTGAAAATTTGGATAGAAACAAAGATTTGAAGGTGTTCTCACATGGATGCAAGTAATGAGCTCAAATTTGGTGTAGAGTCATGATTTGATGATATAAAGGTCATACAAATATTTCTTCTCATTTTGATATGCCTAGCCTGTACTTCCTTCACAAAGTTTCTTTCTGGACAGAAACTTTGGAAATTAGCTGAACAATATTTACTTGGCAAATGAAGTTGAATTTTGGCATGAGGCAATTATTTGGACATAAAAAGGTGTCCAAAGAGTTTGGGGCAGTTGGGCAAAGATAAATAGCACTTGCTTCACAAAGTGCCATTTAGGGCAGAATAGGAAAAGGAATATTGGAGGATTATTTTTGAACATGGCAAGGAAAGGTGTTGCCATATTTGATGAAGATATGACTCAAACAATTTATGAGAATTATTTGGGAATTTTAGGACTGATGGAAATATAGGTTGCTTCACAACCTAGGGGCAGGCAGGGTTATTCCTTTAATTGAAAAAGGAATATTCCCTAGAAAAATAATATTGGGGTTGGGCCAAAATGGAAATGGCAAGGTCTAGGGATAGATATGAGGATGGCAAGCCACTCTGGAAAGAAAGAAGAGGTCATCATCTTCAGTTTCCAGACCACATAGCCACGGAAAAAGAAAACTCAGGCAAAAATCTCAGAAAATCCAAAGAAAAAGAATGGGCCAAAAATCAGGCTGTGACAACTCTTCCCCCCCTTAAAGAAATCTCGTCCTCGAGATTTGGTTGCTCAGGGAACAAGTATGAATATACTGATTTAAGGAAATTGTTTCCAACTCGGGTATCCTTTTTCTTTATTGATTGTTCCCACTAAATTTCATATGAGTGTCTGTCTGGCTCGGGGTGGTTTGCTTTACTGCATCCATATGTCGACGGATCTTACCTCACATGTTCATGTTGATGCTGGATCCAATTATTTTTATACCGCCTGACTCGGCTGAGTGTGATATATTATTATGACTGAAATATATGTCCGTCTCACAAGTCCAAGAGTGATCTCCGATTGATGTGTCATCCAGCACCGACAACCTTTCATGAAATTGTGAACTAATTTTTCCTGGTGGCCACCCAATCTTTTTCTCCTTGCATTGGGTTTCTCGACTAACTGTGGATCCTCCAGGTTTAAAATAGTGAAGTAGCTCATAACCGTTCACCTGACGTATTCTAACTTATTGCAGGAGTTTCTGAATTATCTTGACTGGCTCCACTATCTTGAGTGTCATATCTATACCAAATATTTTACTGACTCTTGTCGTGGCCAACATAAAGGGATATGACCTTATATGATAATATCCGCAGATTGGACTGATGGCGGAGGGCTTGGCCATATCTCTTAATACTTCGCGTGACCATGAGTTCTGCCAAGGGAATTATTTTGACAGGCATATATTTATCCTTATCTCCTGGCATGGTAACATTTCTTCAATGGCAGGTTTGTCGTCTCTCAGTTTTAATCATAGGGAAATGATCATCTAAACCCTTGTAAGAACTAGGCAAATAAATCAGTAGCCACCAGAACGGACTTTACAACTCAAATCTTGGACATTATTGAAATAACTCTACCACGGCTCAAGACGGTCGAAAAGCAGCTCAGAGCATGAGACCGTGTTGATAAGAAGAAAGTGACAGCTCCCTAAGATGGCCGAAAAGCAGCTCAAAGCATAGGGCCACTGTCACAAAAATAAACTCAACAATTGTCCGAGACAGCCGGAAAGTAGCTCAGACTCATGACAAATTGTTGAACAGCGAGAAATAAAGTCGGCATCCACCCTGAATGGCCCAAACAGCACAGAACACAGGCATGGTGCCCTTACTGGACAAAAATAGACAAGGGCTCATCAGGATCATATACCAGGTTCACTGGTACTTGTACAGAGCTTAGTGTTGTCATCAAACTTGATGGTCATTTGTCACACTGAGGTATATATCAGGCTTCCTTCACATATATATGAGAATCTAATTCCCGGGGCAGACTAATTTTCTGACAGATTCTTGCATATGACCAATCTGTTTCGGATCCGATTCTTGTACTAGCATTTACTGTCAATTCCCAATTTAATATTTTGCACAAATGTCGTACTGAGGGAGATTGGATGGCTTATACTGGAAACCATCGAGAGCATCTTGCGGAGGAAGACTGTCTACCGTGCTTCAGAAGCTTCCCCCATTAAAGAATTGCTAGGGAAAACATGGTACCTTATGTCGGAAGCTTTTACGGTTGCTTACTGCAGAAGATAGCGTACCTTGCACGGGAAGTCGTCTATGTATCGTACAGAGGAAGATGGAGGAATCTTGCATTGGAATCTTCTCTGGTAGCTTGCGAGGGAAGACTGGATTGATTATAGCGGAAACTTCTCACTGTGATATGCGGACTGATTACCACATATATATCTCCCTAATATTTCTGCTGTTGACTACCTTTGACTGATAATATATTGTCGATCTTGCACACAATTTATCTTTTTGCTGATACAGTTATGAAGAGTGCATAATGAGGTAGACTTGATCATCTGTACTATTGTCAGGAGTGCATATTGATGCAAATTTGATTATCAACAACCAGATCGGATATTCCCCATTTCACTGCAGTCAGCTGAGAATTCCATTTTATTTATCTGGGTTTCCAAATATTTGATTTCCCTGTTGATTCTTCGGGTCCGATGTCGGTTGACGAGCAACTTTAATAAAGGGAAAATAATGCCACACCGAAGGCCCAAAGAAAGAAGCAAAAGAAATGACTAAAATAAAAGCACACAAGCATATTAATAAAATCATGCAACATCACATAGTACTGCTACTTACAACAATAATATGCATGCATACCTAAGCACACAAATCTTGCGAAAACTTCGGTATTGCGGTCTAATATGCTGTGGCGGTGTGCACGAAAGTGAATCCACATGTGGAATGAGTTGGTGTAACCAAGGTTATACCAAGTGATGGTTGAACACCGGTTGGAACTAGATAAATACGGATGCGAGGACAGACTTGGTGATCCTGTAGCGAGACACAAGTACACGACCACATCATCATCAAGCGTACGGAAGGAGATCGTACATGTCCAAAGAATTGGATGACAGGGTAAGATAGCGGTGGAAAACTGGGTTTGCTAGCATTGCCCTTTTTCTAACGACCAAGATCAGTATGGGTTGCCCAAGGGACATGATCAAAGGCATTGTTCACGATAGAAACAAGTCTATCACCAAAATAATATGGGTGGATGGCGGAAAAATATCGAAGCGATACCTGAGCATAACCCATACAAATGGTGTCTGGAACACTCAGTACTAGGGCATCACTCTGCTGGGACAGAGGTGACGCCAAACACCAAAAAACAGGTATGCAAAGAGTGATGGTGCATGTAGTGGATGAAACTGATACCACCTATACTCACAAGATAAACTGCTAACTACCAAATAATAATCTATATGCATGCTATGCGACAAACAAATGTAGAAATCAAATGCAACAAACCAACTGGGGTCTATACTACTGCTTTCTAACGTTCGCGCGGGCTAGGGCATCCTACAGCCAGACCTGCTCTGATACCAAGCCTATGGCACCCCGGCTCAGAGAAACCGGAACGCCCTGTATTACAGCCTAGATATCAAGATGAAGTCTTCTCGAATACGGCACTGCTTAGCATAGAACAAATTAGCTCTTCATTACAAGTTATATGGATACAATGGGATTACATCAGCACGGCGACACTACGCGTGCCACGGTTGCTCTATGCAAGCAGCTAAACAACACGATGCAGCGGAATGACATATAGCAGCGGAACAACGACGACGGTGGCGAACTCCACTCCGCAGGGACTCTGGCTGGGATGCTTATCCTAGCTCGCACACACATGTTCCATGGCGAACAAGCACTCAAATCTGGCATGACCTGCAAACTGGCATGACACGCCAGGTTATTACATTGAATATACTTGCAAGCTCACAATAACCAGAAGCATTCAAGACAAACAACAGCATGGCATTTACAGGTTAAGCAGGAACTATCATGAGATCATCATGATAACATAGCATGAACAACATAAAGGTGATACAGCTAGACAATATGAGCATAGCATGAACATATAAATCTGACGATACTACCATGCAACCTGATGACACTATATGCATCATTTATATTGCTTGGGTTACCTCATAACCATCACATGCATCACTTACCAACCTCGGACCTCACACGATCATCTCAGGATCAAATCAAGCATGGTATAAACAATACCGTAGTAATCATTGAATGACCACAAGGAGCTTGATCTTTACCCGGGATTCTCGCATAACATGACAATCATCCAATAACTCGGTATCCTCAATACCACAGTGATCATCTCATGATCACATCCAACATCTTTCTCATCATCGAGCCAGGGTTGTTATTATTAAGCACATTTTTATTATTATTGTTGACTCATAGTGTGACCGACACGAACTGTGCCATTATCCGCGGGCACGACTATCGATAGATTAAGACACACACCCTGCAGAGGTAGCGCACTGTACCCACACCACATATCCCATGGACTCGCAGTCCCATTAGGGTTGACCAACGGCGTTCCGACAAAACCGTCCTACTGCCATGACACTCTCCTAGCCACTCCGACTTACTCCCCACTGGGCTAGTCCTGGGTGGCCTAGTGTATACCAAAGACGCAACGACCACCGTCGTGGCCAAACATAAATGGTCCCAAACGGGGACCCGAGCTCAGAACAACAACAACGGGCAGATGAGGTTATGTCTGCTTACCGGCCAGGGTACCGCACGCCCATAACCTTCCCTTGTTGGAGGCCCTGGCGAGAGGCATGACAATAGGCCCAGTTAGGACCTTCCCATAAAGGTAAGTGTGGTTGCACTGGTCAGCTCGATATGGTGGCACCATGACGCAACCAACAGTTGTTCAAGTTCATTATTATCCGGTTAAACTTGAATGCAATAAGCTGAGTCATAATAAAATAACCTGATGCAATTATAATACATGAGCATGATACTAACATGAGCATGGATGTGCAACCATAATGAACGAGTAGAACAACAACACTTAATCATTTATTCAGATGAGCATGGCATACTGACAAGCATGAATATTACGAGTATAACACTTTAGCAACATATCATGACCACTAGCATCAACAATAAATATCATGCAAGAACATATTAACAATGCTACCATGCAAGCATTTAACCAACTGGATGCAAAGGAACATGTATAACAATGATACTCGGAACAGACGACAGTCATGCACCGAAGACCATCACCAACATCAACATATACTACTACCAAGCATAGCATATGATAGAAATACTAGCAATTGGTACATGATAACCAGGTGCATAAAGACATAGCATGAAAGAGAACACAAATTCATAAGCATCACCGAAACAACGATAATCATATCAAAACAAGCTGACATTTATTAAATGTTCAAGTTGAAAACTATGGCTACTGCATGCATTCATGCAAGTGGGTATTGTGGCTTGCCTGGGAAAGAAGAATACTCTGGAAAGAAGTGCAGAAAGCACGCAGAAAGATTTGTCGGAATAGTTCTCTCTCGAAGGGGGCTCATTAAGGGCAAGGGCAAAATGGTCATTTCCAGTATGTCAAATAATAGTGAAAATGATACCAACAGAATGGGCTCGACAAGATGAAGACGTGGGCTTTGGAATCACCTCAATCGGAGTCTCGAGCAAAAAGTTATAGCCCGACGAAGGGACCATTCTGTAATAATAACTCTACAAACAGGCCCCTGGAGGATAAAACAGAAAATGCACTTAGCGAATACTCTTACGGAACTCAGGAAACGTATTTTGTGCTGAAGTAAGAAGAACTGCACTTTCAGAATAGGGAAGCGTATTCTGTGGAATATGTGTCCACTTACTCCACGTCAGCAGCGGCGGGTCCGAGCTCGAGGGTCGCTGACGAGTGGGCCCTGCGGGCGTTGACCCCCTCCTCCTCGTCCCTTCTTCCACCACCCAACGGAAAGAGGCAGGGGCGAGGCTGCGCGACACCGGTCGCCGGCCTGGCTGCCTCCAGCCACCCCCGGCCATGGAGAGGCCACCGGCAGGCGCGGCACGGCCGGCCGCATCCATCTCGGGGGAAGGGGCACGCCGGGGAGGGCAGGGGAGGCGGCGACGGGAGAAAGCAGGGGAGGTCAGAGAGGTGCGGGAGGAGGTGGAACTCGGTGAAGCAGGGCGCTCCGGCGAGGGCTGATGGGGTGGGGCGGCTCTACGGGAGGTGTGTAGCGCCCTGGTGGTGTTGGAACGGGGACAGGAGGCGCGGCTTGCCGGAATTTAGGAGGAGCACCGCGGCGGCCATGGTGGCGATGGTGGACACAAAGAGCTCCTCGAGCTCGAATGAGAGGCTAGGGAAGGGTAGTAGAGGATGTGGAGGGCAGTGGTGAGGTCGAACGGGCTCAGGAGCCACTTATATAGGCGGGGGCAGGAGTGTCGCGCTGGCGTCGACGCGGACGCGTGGCCGATGCCGCGGACACGTGTGCGCGTGCTCGAGCTCGAAGGCAGGCGACGAGAGAGGCACATGGTAGAGCTCTCACGGGGAAGAGGAGGCCAAGGGGGCGCAGGGAGGAAGAAGACGACGACGACACAGTAAATCTATTAGATATTCTCGTGCTTGCTGAGATGCCGAGTAGAGGAGGGGCCCGAGCAAGAAGCCATCCAGCTCGAGTCCATGGCATGTCAGAGAGGTGGTCACCGCGTGAGCTGGAGAGGAGAAGGTGCCAAAAGCTGTAAAACAATGTCTAGTGGTAAGATCATCCAAGGTAGGTTTTAACTGTGATGGTAGATCGATTAACGGTGATGTGGATAAATGGTAAGTGAGCTCTGAAGTTTACTGCAGCAAACTAGGGTGAGCACTGGTGATCAACGGGAAGATGATTGGGAGCAAAGGAGTTGTCTGTGAGGGTTAGGGTAAGAGGGACTTTCATCTTGGTAACTTTGAGGTGATTTGGACCAGTGTTTAATATAGTTGCTTTACAACTACATAAATTGGTCCAGAGACAAGATCATGAAATATCACTCACTTGGAGTAACCACTTGAGCAGAACTTTGGCAAGGCTTGGTCATTTGGACATATAGAGATGCTGTAAAAATTTCATACCAATTGGACATGCCAAAATGGTACTTGCTTCAGAAACATCCCCACTGACCAGAAACTTCGGAAAAATCCTGAGGGAAAATGGCTACATAAAATGTACCCAAAATTTCTAGAGGTAGGTTCTATGGGTGGGAGAAGGTCCTGGAAAATTTTCAACCATAATGGAGCAAGATAAAATATATCACAAACTGAAAATTTGGACAGAAACAAAGATTTGAAGGCGTGCTGACATGGATGCAAGGAATGAGCTCAAATGTGGTGTAGAGTCATGATTTGATGATATGAAGGTCATACAAAAATTTCAACTCATTTTGATATGCCTAGCTTGTACTTCCTTCACGAAGTTTCTTTCTAGATAGAAACTTTGGAAATTAGCTGAAAACTATTTACTAGGTAAATGAAGTTGAATTTTGGCATGAGGCAATTATTTGGACATAAAAAGGTGTCCGAAGTGTTGGGGGCAGTTGGGCGAACATAAATAGCACTTGCTTCACAAAGTGCCATTTAGGGAAAAATAAGAAAAGGAATATTGGAGGATTATTTTTGAACATGGCAAAGAAAGGTGTTGCCATATTTGATGAAGATATGACCCAAACAATTTATGAGAATTATTTCGGAATTTTAGGAGTGATGGAAATATAGGTTGCTTCACAGCCTAGGGGCAGGCAGGGTTATTCCTTTAATAAAAAAGGAATATTCCCTAGAAAAATAATATTGGGGTTGGGCCAAGATGGAAATGGCAAGGTCTAGGGTTAGATATGAGGATGACAAGCCACTCTCGATAGAAAGAAGAGGTCGTCTTCTTCAGTTTCTATACCACATATCCACGGAAAAAGAAAACTCAGTCAAAAATCTCTAAAAATCCAAAGAAAAAGAAAGGGCCAAAATCGAGGCTGTGACATAACTATGGATTTGAACTTGATACCTCATGAGGAAGAACATGAAGCTATTGATTTGAAATCGTTGCCTCAAGAGGAAGAGGTTGAAGGTATTGATTTGAATTGGGTCCCTGAAGGGGAAGAAGCTCAAGAGTGAGAGGATGGAGCTATGGATTTGAACACGACGCCTTAAGAGGAGGAAGATGAAGCTATTAACTGGATGCCTCAAGAAGAGGAAGAGGAAGATGATGAAGTTATGAATTGGATACTCCAAGAAGATGAACAAGCTCAAGGAGATGAAGAAAATCAAGATGTAGCAGCTAAACAAAAAAGAAGAGAATTGTCAGATAAGGAGAGGCATAGTGTTTACTTCGCCTTGTTAGTAGTCGAGCTCGAAGATGGATCTGTTCAACCAGACGACCAGCTGCTACTCTCAAACCTGTTGAACATAAGTGTACGATCTGTTGAAACAATCTGGGAAGACGCCAAAAATCAGATTGCTGAGGGCAAAGAAGTAGATGTCTGAAGCAAGAAGCCAGGAAGAGCTGGCCGAAAGAGAAAATAGTTGGATCTTGCAAGGACATAAAAAATCCCACTGAATAGAAGAAGGACAATTTGATCTCATGCACAGTTTCTAAGTGTGGTCCAATCAACCCTACATAAGAGGTTCCAGTTGAATGAGCTCAACTGCATCACAAGCACCATGAAGCCTCACCTCAAGCCAGAGAGCAAGCTTACGAGATTGAAATTTTGCATGTCCATCCTCGATGACAATTGGATCTCAACTTCCCGAGCTATTTTCAAACCAATGACCAACATGGTTAACATTAATGAAAAGTGGTTTGACATGATGAGATTGAAGAATAGTTACTATGTACTTCCAGGAGAACCTGAACCCCAGCGCAACGTGTCAAACACTCACAACATTGGGAAGGTAATGTTCCTAACAGATGTGGCCTAGCCTCGATATAACAATGAGGGGGAGCTAATATTCAATGGGAAGATCAACACTTGGTCATTCATCGAAGAGACTGAGGCGGCGCGGTCAATTCAGAACAGAGCAAAGGGAACAAAAGTGTTGACATCAGTGAAAGTAACTAGGCATGTATGTAGAGATTATCTCATCAATAAGGTTATCCTGGCAATTCAGGATAAGTGGCCTTGCGATAATGAGGGAGCATCAATATACATCCAACAGGATAATGCAAAGTGCATGTCTTTCCCAATGATGTAGCTCTTCGAGAAGTTGTCGAACAAACTGATCTTCACATCCGATTGCTACAACAGCCCCCCAAATAGCCCTAAGTTCAATTATTTAGACCTCAGCTTCCATAACTCTCTCCAGTCTCTAACCGACTGCAGGTGACCTACAAACATCTAGGAACTGGTACATGGTGTGGATGTGGAATTCGAGAAATAAGATCCCCACAAGTTTCATAGAAGCTTTATCACATTAGAAGCAGTTATGTTTGAAGTTATGAAAGACAAAGGAGGAAATTAATATAAGTTGCCACACTTGCACAAGGATCGTATGCAAAATGCTGGTAGGGAATAATCAGTGTATATTGCAACAGTCAGGTAGTTTTTGATACAAGGGCCATTATAGAAGAAATGGAAATTGCAATAGGAAAATAAAATGAAAGGAAAGAATTAGCTATAGAAGGCAAAAGAAATAAAAGTAAAAGGAAGGGAAGAAGTTGCAATAGAAGGTAAAAGAAAGAAAAGTAAAGGGAAGGGAAGTGTATGTCCTGTGAATGTCATCTGCATGTCACGTGTATTTGAGTATTGTAATTATTTGAATCTATTATTTTTTGGAATTATTTGAATTTATTTCAATTATTTTAATTTATTTGGATTTGTTTGAATTATTTGGAGTTATTTGAAAAAAAATTATTATGGGAAAATAGTCCAATATGGTACAATGTTCAGTGAATAAAATTTGGTGAACAATATTCATTATTTTTCATAAGATTCTCTGCAAAATGTTTAGTGTACAAAATTATCTGCAAAATGTATAGAGAATGTTCAGTAAACAAATGAATTCAGTGAACAAAATTCCGTGAACACACATGGAGTTATTTCCTAGAGCATTCACTACTCGATTATAATAGCATATGCTTTATAAATTTTCTGAAAACAAAAAGTTACTCACTTATGAGCAGGGAGTATTTGAATCTTTGTAGGTTGCAGTACTATTTATGCTTGGGGTCATCCTTTCAAATGCTGCGGAGTTTCTATGTTTTGAATTGTACTAACAATCATCAGGATACAAACTTAACCGATTGAACTCTCTGGAACTTGATGTTTTCAGTTTCTAGTGTAGTAGGACTGGAATTGAGAAGATGAATGATGGTAGGGAAGGAATGGAGAAGATGAATGAATTGAGTGGGAGCTTCATGGAGTTTCCAAATGCAAACCTACACTAAAACTGAGTTGGATATTGACACAGTACAACTGAGTTGATCCAGACTCAAATCTGATCCCTCGCACTACATGACAAGGCGCATTTAATGCATCTTGCTTAGGTGTCCTTGCTTTATCGGGGATGGGGGAGAGATCTGTCTTGTCCGTAGCCACTCCTTCTTGTGTCGACACGCGCCGTGGCCAGCGATGCCTGAGATGCCATGTAGGTAGGCAGGCAGCTGAGGTGGCGCAATGGTGGGTCTTCATGAAGATCTGCATGCCGCCACGCAGGTGCCTGCCTAGCTGGTTGGGTCGGCAGCTGCATAAGGCGGTGGAAGTTTTAGTTGGCGTGGACCTGATGGTGGCCGTGCGGATGTCCTCGGCAAGGGCCTTGCCGGGGCCCCGGCAAGGGTCTTGCCGCTGCGCCTGCTGCCATCCCCGGTAAGGTGCTTGCCGCAGGTCTTGTGGTCTTCCTTGGCTGGGATCCCGCCAAGGGTCGTCGTCTTCTTAGTGCGTATCTGATCTTGACTGTCTTCACAAAGATCTGCATGCCACCACGGGGATGTCTCCCGAATCCTTGCCCCATGGGGGCAGTGGTCTCAAGGGTGATTTGCTCCGTAAGCGTGGGGCGAGTTGCCGCAGCAAGGGTCTTGCCGGGGCTTCTAAAGCCGGCCCCGGCAAGGATCTTGCCGGGGCTGCTAAAACTGGCTTCCGGCAAGGATCTTGCCGGGGGAACCCGCTTCGTCCCTTTGCTCTTTGTGGTCTTGGCTTTGGTGTTGCTCTAGTTCTCTTGAGCTTCGGTCTTACCCTGGCTTACCTCCCTTGCCTTGCTTGGTGCGGCGGTGCCCGTGGCTCAGACTACCCGTGCACAGTCATAGGGGTCAAAAAGTGTACCCCCCTTTTTGTACACCGACAGGAGCCCCCGGGCCTGGGCCACACATAAGCGCGACGCGTTGTTGGGCTTGGCCCAGAACGGTGCACGGGCAGGTGGGACGGTTTTTACCGTGGTAAGACATTTCGCGCGCTGCGCCTCCCACGATCCACGCGCGTGGAGCGGTGTGGAGGGGTGTGCGTGACGTGGGCGGCATGCGCGGGGTTGGTTGCACGCATGCGTCACGTCACAGTTAATGTGAAAGGTGGCGGCCCGCGTTTTCCCCCATAAGAAGGAATAACCGCGGGCGCACTGATCACTTTCTTCTCTTTCCTTGCGCCTTTTCCAATCTCAGAGCCGTCGTTTCCTCTCTTCCTTCCTTCCTAAGCTTCTGCCGTCGCCTGCCGTCATTGCTCCGCCATCCCCTCCCTCAATCCTCTAACTTTCTTAGCTGCCATGGCGTCCAAATCCGTCAAGGGCAAAGGGGTGGCCAAGGGTGCTGGTACTATGGAGCCGCCGGAGAATGCGCTATTGGGGGACCGGACGAAGTCCGCCTTCTTCTTCCCCTTGACGGTTGATGTCCACGAGCTCCGGGCCTCCTTCAAGCCTCTATGGGGAGTGAATACGGGGGAGAGAATTCGGGACATCCGGCGAAGGGCATCATTCCTGTCGGTTGCGCCGATCCTAGCCCAAATCGATATCCCTTTATCGTCGATTATCTTTCGTGCGCGTTTTGTCCCCCTTTTTCCGATTTCTTCTACAACATCATGCATACCTTTGGCTTTCGCCTCTTGGATTTTACTCTGAATGCGGTGGCCTGCATGGCTTTCTTTGCGCACCTTTGCGAAGGCTTCGTCGGGGTGCAGCCCAACGCGGCGCTTTTCCGCCATTATTTCTCCCCTCGGGTCCGGCTGGGAGGTGTCGTCTCTGGATGCATCACCTGGATCCCAAGATCCAAGGGGGCGTACCCGGACGGTGCCGTGAAGGAGAGGTGGGATGAATGGCGTGGCCGGTGGTGCTGGATTGAAGACGAAGACCCGCCAAAATTCTGCAAGGTCCGCCGAGTGCCGCCGGTCCGTGGCAGTGATTGGAGCGATGTCGATGTTGCCGACGGGAGGCTCACTGTCGCCACTACCAGGATTCTCCGGCTCACCCAGTCTGGAATCACCCTTGAGATGATCGGGGCGGACTTTATTCGCCATTGGATCGCCTCGTTGCACAACATGGGGAAGCCAGCCTGGCTCTTTACGAATCCAACTGACATTATGCGAATCCGTCCTGGCCTCGACTGTACCGCGCACGGTGATGGCACATGCCCATTTTTGCCAGCAGCTTTTCCAGCTTGATGTCGGTCGCGATGGTGAGGTTGAACGGACCGGCAAGGCCGCGAGGGCTGCCGCAAGGGCCGGCAAGGCCCTCAAGCGGCCGTTTTTCAAGTTGCCAGCGGGGGTGGTCCCATTGTGCAATAATTCACGTCGGTCTGAGATCATCGCTATGATGCCGGACTGTAATGCGCACGGCGTTGTCCCGAGCTAGAAGGAGCCGGCGGATGCGGATGTGCAGCAATTCTTTGACACCCTGACTAAGGGGTATGTCAATGCTGACGCTGAGCGGTAGCTTGTCATGGACACCACCCAGGCAGAGCTGGACTACATTGCCACTAAGGCGAGGGAGGCGCAGCTAGCCATGGAGGCTGGCAGTGCCGGGGTGTGGAGGACAAGGCCGCAACGGCTGCGGAGGAGGAGGAGCTCACCTGGTGGGCAGCGGCCGTCGGGGAGGCTAGCAGCGCTGGCACTGGAGCTCCGCTTGTTGAAGATGCGGCCGACGAGTCGTCGGAGGAGGAGGACATGGCGGCGGGCTCTACGCCAGCCAGGGGAAGAGGGCGAGTCCTGCGGCGGGCTAGTTTCGGCGAGCTGGTCCGGCCCGGTAGGGCTACGCGGCCTCAATTGACCCTGGAGGGGTCCGGGCGTCACACGAGGGCCACATCAGCGAAGAGGCTGACGAAGGCCGATGAGAAGAAGAAGGCAACAGCCCCTTCCCCATCTGGGTGCGCACAAACCCCGCCTTCTTCGCCTCCTCCGGCAGATGTCGACTCGGATGTTGACGCGGAGCTCCCTTTTGATCTTGGGCCTCTCAGCCCAAAGAGGAAAAGGAAAGTGGTGGAAGAGGAGGAGATGGATGACGAGTAAGTACTCCGTTCCTTACTGCCATTTCCATTCCCCTGAATTAAGTCACACATCTTGACCTGTTTTTGCTTTTGGAGGGATGCAAAGACGTTGGTCCGGAGGGTGAAGAGGGCAAAGGCCTCGGCGAGCAGTCAGCCCTCAGCTGGGGCTTCAGAGACGCCACTGGTGATGTTGAGGAGCCCGAACAGCAGCCCCTGGCACAGCCCCCAGCGTAAGTTCGTCACCCTCCTCTTACTCGACATGTGGTAGGTGTCCGATGCTATGGTGTTGACCTTGTCGGGTTTGTAGGAAGGGAGCGGCAGCAGGAGGAGCCGCAGAGGGCTACCCCCAACACTCCACCCCCATCGACTACGCTGCCGCAAGGGGCGTCCCTGGCAAGGGCATCAACCACGGAGTCCACACACATGGAGGAAGAGGGGAACTTGGGCGCTGGTGACTCTGCCACGACGCCAAACACTGGCGGGGAGGGGACTTCTACTTCACAGCCTGGCACTGGTGAGTCGCCTGTCCTCCGTCTCTGTTTTTCCCTTATTCTTTTTCTTGGTTTCATTGTTCCCATTACTGCCCAGGCCCTCCTTCAACATATATGGAGGATGTGGATACCGTTGTTGGGAATATTGCTGAGGAGGCCGCGGCGGAGGCCGACAGGATTGCCGCCGAGGAGGCCGCCAAGGATGCTGACGAGGCCGCCGCCGATGAGGCCGCCAGGGATGCTGTCGAGGACACCACTGCGGGGGCCGCCAAAGCGACCGGCGAGGCTTCTGTCGAGGGTGCCAGCGGTGGGCCTGCCGGGGAGGCCGGCAAGGCCACAGCCAAGGAAGAGGTGGTTGATGATCAGCCTCCTTCCTCCACAACCTCGGGCCCAGGTAGATATCAGATGGTGCGCGACGATCTTTTCGTCCATCTTCCAGGGGCGTCAAGTTCCCGAGCGCCCGCCGGAGGGGAAGTCTTCGACGACGAGGTGTGCGCCGCCACCGGACTGGAGGTGGTCGATGAACCGGGCGTAAGCATCGATGGTCCTCCAGAAGAGCAGCTTTTTCGTGCTATGGGGGCCAATTTCCGAAAGCTCCATGTGCTCTACCGTGCCCGTCTGGACAAGGTTAAGTCCAGGATGGCAACGGTGGACAAGGCGGAGGTGGACTTCAAGGAGCGCGTTGCTGAGACGCATGCCTGGTGTCACCAGACTTGCGAGGAGCAGAGGGCCTTTCAGGGGGAATTGTCCAAGCGCGATGTAGAGCTCACCATGAAGATGGATGACATCGAGAAGTCCCAGGAAGAGGCAGCCAATTTGGATGCCGCGGTCGAGGCCGCCCGGAACCAGCATCAAGCCGCATTGGATTCCCAGGAAGAAGACCTCTCCGCGCGTGAGGCGAAGCTTGCCACAACGCTCCACGGCAAGGATGCGGAGCTCGAGGCCCTTGTCGTGCGTCGGACTCGCGAGCTGGAGCAGAGGCACAAAGAGGCACTCGATGCCCAGGCTCTGGACCATGCCGGCAAGGTGAAGGAGTTGAAGGTAGAGCGGGACGAGCTGAAGGAACATGCCCTCAAGCAGTCCAACGAGAAGAGCATGCTCAACTGCGCCTTGGTAGAGGCGCAAGGAGCGGTCATCGGCAAGGCTGGGGAGCTCTCTAAAGCGCAAAACTCCATCAGAGATATAAAGCTAAAGCTGGAGAGTCTCGAGAAGATGTTGTCGAAGAGCACGGCTCGGGAGGAGACCTTGACCAGGAGCCTGGAGGAGGAGAAGCAGCTGCGGGCGAACGAGGCCGCCTCCCACCAGGAATATGTGGCGGGCGAGAACAGATGGATCAGCCGCCTGGAGGACGTCGCTGGCAGGGTCACCTCGCAGCTGGCCATCATGGGGATGCCAAACGTGAGGTATGCCCCTGAGCGAGCGGGACTGTCAATGCCAAGCTGACCTAGTTCTTCGAGGGCGTCCTTGGAGCCTTGGCTGATCTTCACTCCAACAGAGCGGACACGTTGGCCGGGGAGGCCCGGCGACTTTGCCGGTGGGTCGTTACCAAGGTCCTCACCAAGATGGCGCATTGGAATCCCGACCTTGACTTCGAAGCCACGATGGATAGCTTGCCAGAGGGTACTGACCTCACGGTTCTCAAGGAGCGCATCAAGCCGGTCATCAGCTGCATCGACGAAATCAAGAGGGCCGAAGGCCAGCGCCCGGATTAGGCATCCTGTTCTTCTTCACCGCTGCGGGTTCACGACCAAGACAAGTTTTATCTTTAGTTAGAACCGCAGCAATGATGTGATGTAACATAACTTTGAAGCACTTTTAGGACTATGCATGCTATTTCCCTGTTTGTTGCCTCTTTGTACATCCACCCTACGCTAGCTGGGTAGGCTTGCCGGCGCGGAAACCTAGGGCGGCATCTTAGGGACGGGTCCCCATTGGCCTGCCGGGTGAACGTGCTACCGGATGAGCCACCATACCACCCTTGTCGGTGTACTAAGATAGGGGTACCTTAGTACCCCAACTTGTGCACGGGCAGTAGCAGCTTCCCGCGGCAGGGTTTACCACGTGCTCGCCGGAAACCTTTATGTTCCCTATAAAGCCATTCAAGAACAAAGTATACAAGTCAGAAGATCAAGGCCCCGGCAAGAGGAGCTTGCCGGGAAGGCCGCACCAGGCTCAATATTATCACGATAGCACAAGACCCTGGCAAGAGGAGCTTGCCAGGAAAGCCAAGGAATGCGCACCTCAAGAAATGCCTCGGCGCGTCACGCGCCCCGGCAGGACCCGGAGAGCGACAAGCTCCCGGGCCCGGCAAAGTCACGGCCCCGGCAAGGTGCTTGCCGGGGGAAACTTATGCTGTGTGCCCGCGCTCCAGCTCATCTGCCCACGCGTCGCCCTGGGGCCCTTCCAGGGACGCGTGGCGGAAGGCTGTGCAGCCTGGGGCACACGGTGGCAAGCCATGGTGACGAGGCTACCGCCGTGGCGAACGGAGAAGCATGGACGGACACTTTTGGGGTCGACGGTGACAGGCATTTAATGCCCTTGTCCCCCACTGTCAAAGTAGGTGAAGACCACTGTTCATCCACTGTTCACGCACTATTCCCGCACTGTTACAACTACCACCAAAGTTACACTTTTACCCTCCTCTACGTTGACACCTGTCGGTGACCCCTTGAGCTATAAAAGGAGGCCCATGCAATACGTAGAGGGGGTTCGAAACCTAAGCAACTCTCACGCTCGGTGTAGCTAGTACTGTAGCTCTTCAAGCTCCCGAGCTCAATACAATCATGGCAGGAGTAGCGTTTTACGCGTCCGCGCGGCCCGAACCTGGGTAAACTGCCCGGGTGCGCCCCTCGATCTGCTCTCCGTGCTCCCTCCGCTCCCTTACCGCAACGTAGAAGGGGCTCCGGTCCCATAGGTGCTCGTGGGAGGACAGTTTCCGCCGACATCTTTGGCGCGCCAGGTAGGGGGCGTCGAGGTTGTGCGAACCTGATCCGGTGCTCACGCGGGCGCATTCTTCATCAACCTCTCCAGCTTCATCAACTTCACCAACTGCAACAACATGGCCCCGAAGAAGAAGGCTTCGGAGGTCGCAAGCCCGTCTGCGTCGATCCCACCACCACCAGAACCAACGGTTGGTGGAGGAGATGCCGGTGGAAGGGTGGTCGCCGGCGAGGAAACTCACGGCGCCACCAAGTCCAAGGACAAGACGGACGACCGGGAAAATTCCAAAGCCTCGGTGTCCGTGGACGCACCACGTCTCTCTCAGCAGACGCCAGGCCAGCAGCGCCGTGGTACAGGAGGTACCATTCGCTTGCTGGGGCAAGGACAAACCGGAGGATCGCGGGACGCTCAAGGCCACCGTCCTGGTACGAGCAAGGCGCGGTCGCCGGGGCGAGAAACTGCTCCTTCTAACCCTGTTAGAAGTCCGAGCATATCTCGCTCCTCGCACCGCTCGCCGTCGCTCCCCTCCTCTCCAGCAGAAGCTCTAGCAAGAGCACAACTGCTCCTCGATTTCCCTCCAGCGGCAGATAAAGCCGAGGACTGGAGGGCGACGATCCAAAGCCTCATCGCCTTCGCCAACAACGACACGCCGCAGCAGCCGGCGACATCGCGGCCACGGCAAGTCGACCAGACGAAGGCCGATGGAGACAAGACCGCCGGGGGTGCGACCACCGTGCACTCCCCGCCGCGGAAGCAGAAGACGCCACCCCGCCGGATCAACATCGACGACGACTCCACGGCATCGTCGGACCCGCGGGCTCGTCTGGACCAGCGCCAAGTCCTCGACGATCGGCGACAAGAAGATTCTCGGACGCGCATCGAGCGCCGACGAGAAGCCCGGCGACAATCGGATCAGCGCGCTGGGACCGCTGTCGACACGCACGCGCCCGGTGAACCAGGCGACTTGCCGTACGCGGCAGGTTGCCCTGCATTCACCCGTGAGCTGCGGCGCGTCCAGTGGCCCAGCATGAAAAACTTCAAGCCCGACGTACCCGAGAAGTACGACGGCAAGACGCACCCCTCGGAGTTCCTCAGCATCTACACCATCGCGGTGCAGGCTGCCGGGGGACGCGACGAGAAGATACTAGCCAACTACTTCCCACTGGTGCTTATGCCAAACGTCCGCTCTTGGCTTATGCACTTGCCTGAGGGCTCCATTTCTTCGTGGGCAGATCTGTGCCACCAGTTTGTTGGCGCCTTCACGGGCGGCCACAAACCCCACGGGCAGGAGAGTGATCTCCACATCTTGGCCCAGAAGGAGGGAGAATCCCTGCGCAAGTATATCCAGAGATTCAGCCGCGTGCAACACAACATTCTCGACGTCCACCCCGCCGCGGTTATCAGCGCGTTCCACCAGAACGTGCGTAACCGCCGCATGAGGGAAGAGATGGCCATGACCAAGATTCGGGATGTCAACGAGCCATACGCTCTAGCTGACAAGTGCGCGCGCGCCGAAGAGGGAAGGAGACTCCCCGGAGAGGATACTGACGCAGGAGGAAGCGACAGTGAGGACGCCGCCCCGGCAAAGAAGAGCCGGCGGCGGAACAACAGGAGAAAGAAGAGCAAGGAAGTGCTGGTCGTCGAGCAGTCCGGCAAGGAGGCTCCCGCCAAGAAGGCACAGGCTGGCGGTTCCGGCAAGGAGCCTGCCCCTGTGGCGGCAGCCGACAAGCAGGACGGCTCCGACAAGCAATACTGCAAGATCCACCGCACCAAGGGCCACGATCTGCAGAATTGCAAGCGAGTCGAGTACCTCGTAGAGCAACAGAAGGCTGAATACGAGCGGCGCGACAAGGAGAAGGCCCAAGGTGGCGGAGGTGAGCCCAGCAAGAAGCGGCCGTTCAATGGCCGGGGAGGACGCCGCGGCAAGGCCAAGCAGCGGCAAGGTGATCGACCTCCCCGGGGCCGCGACAAGGATGAGGAAGAAGACGACGACGACGATATGGAGGAAGGAGATAACAGCGAGCAGGAGTTCCAGAAGGCCACAGAAGTTCTGTGTGTCGACGGAGGCGCCTCTCTGCATACTTCCCACCGCCAACTCAAGCAGTGGGTGCGGGAAGTAAACGCAGCTGAGCCGCCCGTCGAGTCACGCAGGCTGCTGAAGTGGTCCAGCACGCCCATCATTTTTGATCTTGAGGATCACCCTGACCGTACAACGGCGGTCGGGTGCTTGCCGATGTTGGTCTCACCAACCATCCGCAACCTCAAGGTCACCAAAATGTTGGTTGACGGCGGGGCCGGCCTGAACTTGATCTCCTCGGCTGTGATCAAGAAACTCCAGATCCCAGACGGCGAGCTCGAAGAAACCGGGTCGTTCCAAGGAATAAACCCGGGGAGGAGCAAGCCAAAGGGGAAGATTACTCTGCCAGTGACCTTTGGCGGGGAGCTCAACTTCAGGACGGAGAGGATAACCTTCGACGTGGCCGATATCCCGTTGCCATACAATGGGATACTTGGACGTCCTGCCCTCGCCAAGTTCATGGCAACTTCCCACTATGCCTACAACGTACTCAAGATGCTGGGGCCGATAAGCGTCATCTCTGTCTCTGGCGACAAGAAGGACGCGCTTATCTGCGCCGACAAGATCTACCGGGACGCAGCAGCCGCAGCAGAAAGCGACACACTTGCCGCTGAAGCTCCCGGGGGGAAGACCAAGACCAAGTCCGGCAAGAGCTCTGGGGCCCACTCCGGCAAACGCACCTCTTCGGAGTGCTGCGCTGCCGTCGAGGACGCTCCATCGAGCTCCACCGGCAAGTATAAGAAAGGAATGGCGGCTCCACCGGCAACCAAGAAGGTGTCCGCCAAGGAGGACGGCACTGGTGGTACTTTCACCATCAGTGCTACACTCGATGACAAATAGGAAAGCGCGCTCGTTACCTTCCTGTGGGCGAATGTCGATGTGTTTGCATGGCAACCATCTGACATCCCCGGCGTTCCCAGGAAGGTAATTGAGCACAAGCTTGTTGTTTGTCCTCATGCGCGGCCCGTCAAGCAGAAGGTCAGAAAGCAAGCCGTGGAGCGCCAAGAGTTCATCGCCAAAGAGATAAAGAAGCTAGAAGCAGCAGGCCTGGTTAGAGGCGTAATCCATCCCACGTGGTTAGCAAATCCAGTTGTCGTGCGTAAGGCCAACGGGAAGTGGAGACTTTGTATAGACTTCACTGATGTGAATAAAGCATGTCCCAAGGATCCATTTCCCTTGCCGCGCATTGACCAGATTGTTGACTCCACCGCTGGATGTGAGCTGCTTTCCTTCCTTGATGCATACTCAGGTTACCACCAGATATTCATGGCCAAGGAATACGAAGAGAAGACTGCATTCATTACTCCATGCGGCACATATTGCTTCATATGCATGCCCTTTGGATTGAAGAATGCAGGATCGACGTTTGCAAGGGTGGTGCACACTGCTTTTGAGCCACAGATACACAGAAATGTGGAGGCATACATGGATGACATCGTGGTCAAGAGCAAGAGAAAGGATACTCTGATCCAAGACTTGGAAGAAACATTTGCAAATCTGCGCAATATCCAGCTTAAGTTGAACCCCGAGAAGTGCGTCTTCGGAGTCCCCTCCGGCAAGCTTCTCGGGTTCTTTGTGTCCCAGAGGGGGATTGAAGCCAATCCCGATAAGATAAAAGCCAACGAGCAGATTGAAGCCCCGAAGCGCGTCAAAGACATAAGGAGACTTGCTGGTTGTCTGGCTACCCTCAGCAGGTTCATTTCAAAGTCCGCAGAACGCGCCCTGCCTTTCTTCAAAATCTTGAAAAAGGCAGGTCCTATGAAATGGACTCCGGAAGCGGAGGCAGCGCTGCAGGACTTGAAAGGATACCTGTCCTCCACTCCAATACTTGTCGCACCTAGGCCGCAAGAGAAGTTGCTGCTGTACCTAGCAGCAACCAACCAAGTGGTTAGTGCTGCGTTAGTAGCGGAAAGGGAGGCAGAGGAAGAGTCCACACCTCCGACAAGCGAATCCAGCGACAAGCAGGGGGCTCCACCGACAAGCTCTGGCCCCGACAAGGACAAGTATGCACAGGAACAAGGAGAAGTGCGAAGGAAGATGGTGCAGCGCCCGGTGTATTTTGTAAGTTCCCTCTTGCAGGGGGCTAGATCAAGATACTCTGGGGTGCAGAAGTTGCTTTTCGGTCTCCTCATGGCCTCGAGAAAGCTGCGCCATTACTTCCAAGCACATGAGATAACAGTGGTCACTCGCTTTCCGTTGAAGAGGATATTGCAAAATCCCGAAGCAACAGGCAGGATCGTCGAGTGGGCACTGGAGCTGTCAAGCTTTGGTCTCAAGTTTGAGAGTACTTCAACCATACAGAGCAGAGCTTTGGCAGAGTTTATAGCAGAATGGACCCCGACGCCAGATGAAGAAGTCCAAGAGACAAGTGTCCCCGTACAAGAAGCGACCAGCGAATGGGTAATGTACTTTGATGGTGCTTTTTCGCTGCAAGGCGCCGGTACCGGCGTGGTACTCATAGCGCCCACCGGAGAGCACCTCAAGTATGTTGTCCAGATGCACTTTCCCAAGGAACAAGCGACAAACAATACTGCTGAGTATGAAGGCTTGCTTGCCGGCCTCAGGATTACGGCCGAGCTTGGGATCAAGAAGTTGATTGTGCGGGGAGATTCACAATTGGTGGTCCGACAAGTGAATAAGAGTTACCAGAGCCCTTTGATGGAAGCTTATGTTGATGAAGTGAGGAAGCTTGAAGAACACTTTGAGGGCCTGCAAATGGAGCACGTCCCAAGAGCTCAGAATGATATTGCAGATGGCCTCTCAAAGTGTGCTGCAATGAAGTTACCTGTGGAACCAGGAACCTTCCTGCTCAAGCTAACTCAACCATCCGTTACACCATCAGTTGGGCAGAACAAGAAGAGGAAGTTTGTCCCCGGCGACTACTTGCCGGCGGATCTTCCCGAAGCCGCCGCCAAGGTCCCCAGGATCAGCAACCAAAATGTTGAGGGACAGTTTGCTCCTGCAGATCCAAGGGTCTGTACAGTTGAAGCAAACGTTCCCGACAAGCCCTGCCCCGGATCCAAGGAGCTCGGAGGCGCCGCGGATGCGGAAGACGGCGGAGGAAGGGTGGAGGCAAGGAGCAGCGGGGGTTTCTGGAGAGTCAAGACGCAATGAAGACGAAGGAGGGAACTGCCCCTGCTTCCTCTGCTTTTAAGGGGGAAGTGGGGGACGCTCCGCATTTCCCATTAAAGAACAGGCCACGATCTCTCCCACGATGCCACAATCGACGCGTGCCGTTAGGGAGGGATGCGGCGGATGCGGAAGGGAACACGGCTTGCCGTGGGCCGCGCGTGCCCGTGCACTGTTTTGGGCCTGGCCCAACGGCGCTCGGCACCGTGTGTGGCCCAGGCCCGGGGGCTCCTGTCGGTGTACTAAGATAGGGGTACCTTAGTACCCCAACTTGTGCACGGGCAGTAGCAGCTTCCCGCGGCAGGGTTTACCACGTGCTCGCCGGAAACCTTTCTGGTCCCTATAAAGCCATTCAAGAACAAAGTATACAAGTCAGAAGATCAAGGCCCCGGCAAGAGGAGCTTGCCGGGAAGGCCGCACCAGGCTCAAGATTATCACGATTGCACAAGACCCTGGCAAGAGGAGCTTGCCAGGAAAGCCAAGGAATGCGCACCTCAAGAAATACCTCGGCGCGTCACGCGCCCCGGCAGGACCCGGAGAGCGACAAGCTCCCAGGCCCGGCAAGGTCACGGCCCCGGCAAGGTGCTTGCCGGGGGAAACTTATGTTGTGTGCCCGCGCTCCAGCTCATCTGCCCACGCGTCGCCCTGGGGCCCTTCCAGGGACGCGTGGCGGAAGGCTGTGCAGCCTGGGGCACACGGTGGCAAGCCATTGTGACGAGGCTACCGCCGTGGCGAACGGAGAAGCATGGAGGGACACTTTTGGGGTCGACGGTGACGGGCATTTAATGCCCTTGTCCCCCACTGTCAAAGTTGGTGAAGACCACTGTTCATCCACTGTTCACGCACTATTCCCGCACTGTTACAACTACCACCAAAGTTACACTTTTACCCTCCTCTACGTTGACACCTGTCGGTGACCCCTTGAGCTATAAAGGAGGCCCATGCACAACGTAGAGGGGGTTCGAAACCTAAGCAACTCTCACGCTCGGTGTAGCTAGTACTGTAGCTCTTCAAGCTCCCGAGCTCAATACAATCAAGGCAGGAGTAGGGTTTTACGCGTCCGCGCGGCCCGAACCTGGGTAAACTGCCCGCGTGCGCCCCTCAATCTGCTCTCCGTGCTCCCTCCGCTCCATTACCGCAACGTAGAAGGGGCTCCGGTCCCATAGGTGCTCGTGGGAGGACAGTTTCCCCCGACAACCCTTAACGCGGCCGCTCGAACAGTCGAGTTTGACTCTAGTCAGAGTCGAGAGCCTTGCCAATTGCGGAAGGCTACCCTACCGTTTCCAACGCAGCCATTCGAACCGTTGAGCGGACTCGAAACAGAATAAAGGCATTGCCGATCGGGAAGGGCCCCATTTGCGTACAGGTTTCTTTTTGTAGAAAGAACGACAGCTCCTAGGATAATAACTTTATATAATAGAATGGAAATATCCGGGGTTCAATGTAACTTAGCTTCTGTTTGCATCCGTTCGATTGCTGATCTTCCGGCCTCCTTCCTTCTCAAAGAGCCACGAAGACGAAGGAGTGCTGGGCTAACTGCTAGAGGCGATTCTCACAACTGCACCCCCCTACCTGGCGCGCCAAAGATGTTGGTGTATTGGGAACGACACCTATGGGATCACAAGAATCCCTACTACGGTTAGCGGGGCGCGGGGTTGAGAGAAGAGCGGAGCAAACAGATCGCACATGGTTCGTTTATCCAGGTTCGGGCCGCGAGGATGCATAAAACCCTACTCCTGCTTTGGTGGATTGTATATCGGTGTTCCTCAGCTAGCTATGGGGGCGTGAGGAGCTCCAAAAAGCCAAATCCTCCTCCTGGTCCCCTCGGGCCTCCTTTTATAGAAAAAGGGGTTGCCACAGTGGCACACAGGAGGTGAAAAGGTTACAGTGATGCGAGCTTATCCCTCGCACTACATGACAAGGCACATTTAATGCGTCTTGCTTAGGTGTCCTTGCTTTATCGGGGACGGGGGAGAGATATGTCTTGTCCTTCGCCGCTCCTTCTTATGTCGACACTCGCCCTGGCGGGCGATGCCTGAGATGCCATGTAGGTAGGCAGGCAGCTGAGGTGGCGCAATGGTGGGTCTTAACAAAGATCTGCATACCGCCATACAGGTGCCTGCCCAGCTGGTTGGGTCGACAGCTGCATAAGGCGGTGGAAGTTTTACTTGGCGTGGGCCCGATGGTGGCCCTGCGGATGTCCTCGGCAAGGGTCTTGCCGCGGCGCCTGCTGCCATCCCCGGCAAGGTGCTTGCCGGAGGTCTTGTGGTCTTCCTTGGCTGGGATCCCGCCAAGGGTTGTCGTCTTCTTAGTGCGTATATGATCTTGACTGTCTTCACAAAGATCTGCATGCCACCACGGGGATGTCTCCCGAATCCTTGCCCCATGGGGGCAGTGGACTCAAGGGTGATTTTCTCCGTAGGCGTGGGGCGAGTTGCCGCGGCAAGGGTCTTGCCGGGGTTGCTAAAGCCGGCCACGGCAAGGATCTTGCCGGGGCTGCTAAAACTGGCTCCCGGCAAGGATCTTGCCGGGGGAACCCGCTTCATCCCTTTGCTCTTTGTGGTCTTGGCTTTGGTGTTGCTCTAGTTCTCTTGAGCTTCGGTCTTACCCTGCCTTACCTCCCTTTCCTTGCTTGGTGCGGCGGGGCCCGTGGCTCAGACTGCCCATGCACAGTCATAGGGGTACAAAAAGTGTACCCCCCTTTTTGTACACCGACGGCAAAGATAACATGTTGTTTCTTCCTGTGTAACCAGCTATAATTAACTCCGGACAGAGAGACACTCGAGCTCGCGATCGAAAACACCACCGAACTCAACAACACGACACATGAATCAGACTGATGCCTACATTCAGTAACAATCAGTAAATTTAAGTACTGAAATATAAAAAATTTAGTGAATCAAAGTGGAGCATATATGCACAAATTGGAAGCGATAGTGGCAAAAATTGACAGCGGGGAAGCAAGGGGAAGATGGGCCAGGGGAACAACCTGAGGGGAGATGAGACATCGGGCTCGGTGGCTGGGTCGAGGAAGGGGAGCTCGATTTACTGTGCCTCCGCCTCCTTCCCTCGGCGCGGCGACCACGGTTGAGGCCGTCGCCATGCACTCCAGATCGAGCACCCAGACGCGCTTCTCGCAAGAGTAGAAGCAGCACTCAGCGAAAGCAGGCCTCCTCCGTCCGTCGCCCGTGGACCCGCAGCCTACTCGCTGTCGTCCACAAGAACCGCGGCATGCTCACCGTTGTCCACGAGAACCTCGGCCTCCTGCACGGCCACATTGGCAGCCGGTCTCTGTGCATCGCCACCACGCGCTGCCGCACCACCGCAAAAATTGCATTTTCTCCATCCTCTATGCAAACCGCGGTGAGAAAGTTGGCCTTTGTGAGCGTCAACGGTGGCCAGGGTTTGTTGGGGGCTGCCAATTGGCGGGCAAACGGATTGGACGGAGGTAGGGGAAGGAGGGGGTGGCGACAAAGCTCGACAGGGCAGGGATTGGCTGGAGTTGGCCGGGATCTGGCCGTGGACCGTGGTGTCCGACAGGAGAAAGGGGAAAGAAAGACATCGTCACGAGTGAACACTGAAGAGAGGGAGAGCGGGTTGTGTCGGGAAACACTAGAGTTTTTTTTTTCGAAAATTGTCATCGCGACATTAATTTCAGGACATAGGGAGTACTTCCCAATGCCTCCCCCAAGGCTCAAATAATGGTGAAGTGTCATGTAGTCGACGTTCACATAAAACCACTAGAGGAAAGACAACATACATCTCATCAAAATATCAAACAAATTCCAAATTCAGATGATTACTTATAACAAGACTTCTCCCATATTCTCAGGAACAAACGTAACTACTCACAAAGCATGTTCATATTCATGATCAGAGGTGTATTGAATAGCATTAAGGATCTGAACATGTGATCTTCCACCAAATAAACCGACTAGCATCAACTACAAGGAGTAATCCACACTACTAGCAAGCCACAAGTACCAATCTGAGGTTTTGAGACAAAGATCATATACAAGAGATGAACTAGGGTTTGGGAGGAGATGGTGCTGATGAAGATGTTGATGGAGATTGACCCCCTCTTGATGAGGGGATCATTGGTGATGATGATGGCTTCGATTTCCCACTCCCAGAGGGAAGTATCCCCGGCAGAACAGCCCTGCCGGAGCTCTAGATTGGTTTCACCCAGGTTCCACCTCGAGACGGCGGCGCTTCGTCCCGAAAACCTCCTTCTTATTTTTTACAGGTCAAAACACATTAATATAGCAAAATATGGACGTCGGGGGCCTGCCAGGGGGCCCACAAGGTAGGGGGCCACTCCTAGGGGGTAGGGTGTACCCCCCACCAAAAGGATCAAAAGATAAAGGTGTGATGGTGATACGATACCGAGGCACCTCCCCCAAGCTTGGTAGTTGCCAAGGGGAGTTCCCATACTCAAGTATTTATGTTTATTTCTTATGGGGTGGTGGTGAATGAGTTGTCCATGAAGTAGGATTGTCATTCATCTTCCAAGGCATATGTGCTCCATCATAGAAGGGTGAACGAATCTCCGGGATCCTCAAATCTGGAGCCATACTCATCCTCCTAAATCTGAATTCGTACTCACAATTTTGGATCTGCGGGTCATAGATCTGGGCTTGGAGATGCTTGATTTTCTCTTGCAGCTTGAAGATGATCTCCCCAATGTCCAGGGCGTCTAGCTTGTGATTACGAGTGAATTCGGCGATCATCATGTGGTTGGTGTTAAGTCCACGATCCACCATCCCTTGACACATGAAAACTTGTTGTTCCATTGCTTCGAGTCTTATCTCCATGCTTCCGGTCTTCTTTGGCCCCTCTACGTCGCGGATGTGCAGCACCCCCTCATGCATCTAAATAGTTTGAGGGTGTTGCAGCACCTCCGCAAGGTAGGGGTTCATGACCTTCTCGGAAAAAATACCTTGGGGGTGCTTGGAGACGTCATGACGATCTAGATCTGTGAGAAAAATAGCTCGAACCAAAAATAGAAGATATTTTCGTGGTACGGTGGTCAAAACCTTCTGGAGATTATATACAGAATATTTTCCGACAGAAAGAAGTATCGTGCAAGAAAACGGAGTCCGAGAGGCGCACGGGGTGGCCACACGGTAGGGGGGCGCGCCCAGGGGGGTAGGGCGCACCCTCCACCCTTGTGGTGGCCCCGTGTCTCTTCCGGACTAGTTTTATTTTTCAAAAAAAATTTAAATATTCTCAAATGGAGAAAAAATGTTGTTTGGAATGTTTTGCAGTCGGTTTACTTACCGTACCACATACCTATTCCTTTTCGGAGTTTGAAACATTTTGGAATGTGTCCCTTATGTACTCCTCGGTTGTCACAGTGTCAATTATATCGATCTCAACATTTAATGGGGTGCCTGAGATATAGTTTGTGATTCTTTGACCGTTTGCCACCTTCGGATTTGTGCCTTCAGTGTTTTTCATTTTTATGGCACCGGAGCGATAGACCTCCTCTATAATATAAGGGCTGCCTTCCCATTTAGAGAGAAGTTTTCCTACAAAAAAATCTTAACCAAGAATTGTATAGCAAAACATGATCACCTGCGTTAAATTCTCATTTTTGTATCCATTGTCATGCCATCTTTTAACCTTTTCTTTAAATAACTTGGCATTCTCATAGGCTTGGGTTCTCCATTCATCGAGTGAGATAATGTCAAACAACCTCTTCTCACCGGCAAGCTTGAAGTCAAAGTTGAGTTCTTTAATAGCCCAATATGTCTTATGTTCTAATTCAAGAGGTAATTGACATGCTTTTCCATAAACCATTTTATACGGAGAGATACCCAAAGGATTTTTATAAGCATTTCTATAAGCCCATAATGCATCATCAAGTTTCTTAGACCAATTCTTTCTTGATATATTAATAGTTTTTTGCAAAATCTATTTAATTTCTCTATTGTTATATTCTACTGACCTCTAGACTGAGTGTGATATGGAGATGCAATTCTATGGTTAACATCATATTTAACAAGCATCTTACGGAAGGCACCATGAATAAAATGTGAACCATTATATGTCATTAAATATGTAGGGACTCCAAACCTCGTAAAAATAACTTCTTTAAGCATCTTAATAGAAGTGTTATGATCAGCACTACTAGTTGGAATAGCTTCTACCAACTTAGTAACATAATCAATATGAACTAAAATATGTGTATACCCATTAGAGGAAGGAAAAAGGTCCCATAAAATCAAAGACCCAAATATCAAATGGTTCAATAACAAGTGAATAGTTCACAGGCATTTCCATCCGTCTACTAATAATAACAATTCTCTGACATTCATCACAAGACAAGACAAACTTACAGGCATCTTTGAAGAGAGTAGGTCAATAAAAACCAGATTGCAATACCTTGTGTGCAGTTCTATCTCTACCATGGTGTCCTCCATAAGCTTTGGAGTGACACTTGCATAGGATTTGTTCCTGTTCATGCTCAGGTACACAATGTCAAATAACACTATCTACTCCTTCTTTATGTGTGGGTCATCCCAAAAGTAATGTCTTAAATCATAGAAAAATGTTTTCTTTTGTTAGTATGTGAAGCTAGGTGGTATAAATTTAGCAACAATATAATTAGTATAATCGGCATACCATGCAGCACTATGAGAAGCATTTATGACAACTAATTGTTCATCAGGGAAGCTATCATCAATAGGTAGTGCGTCATCAAGAACATTTTCTAACCTAGACAAGTTATCTGCAATGGGGTTCTCAGCTCCCTTTCTATCAATAATATGCAAATCAAATTCTTGTAGTAAGAGAACCCATCTAATAAGTCTAGGTTTAACATCTTTCTTTTCCATAAGACATTTAATAGCAGCATGATCGGTGTGAATAGTAACTTTGGAATCAACAAGATAAGATTTGAACTTATCACAAGCAAAAACAATTGCTAAGAATTCTTTTTCAGTAGTAGCATAATTTCTCTAGGCATTGTCTAGAGTTTTGCTAGCATAATGAATAACATTCAATTTTTTATCAACTCTTTATTCTAGAATAGCACCAACAACATAATCACTCGCATCACACATATTTTCAAATGGTAAATTCCAATCAGGTGGCTGAACAATAGGTGCATAAATCAAAGCTTTCTTAAGTATTTCAAATGCTTCTACACAATCATCATCAAAAACAAAAGGAACATCTTTTTGCAAGATATTAGTGAGAGGACTAGAAATTTTAGAGAAGTCTTTAATATACCTCCTATAGAAACCAGCATGACCAAGAAAACTTCTAATACCTTTGATATCTGTAGGACACGACATCCTTCAATAGCATCTACTTTAGCTTTATTAACTGCAATACCTATTTTAGAAATCGTATGCCCCAAGACAATACCTTCGTTAACCATAAAGTGGCACTTCTCCCAATTCAATACAAGATTAGTTTCTTCACATCTCTGCAAAACTCGATCAAGGTTGCTTAATCAATCATCAAAAGAAGTTCCGTAAACAGAGAAATCATCCATGAAAACCTCAACAATATTTTCACAAAAGTAAGAGAATATCACAGTCATACATCTTTGAAAGGTAGCAGGTGCATTGTATAAATCAAATGGCATATGTCTATAAGAAAAAGTACCCAAAGGGCAAGTAAAAGTAGTCTTTTCTTGATCTTCTTTTGACACATGTATTTGAGTGAAACCAGAATAACCATCTAGAAAGCAAAAATGTGTATGTTTGGATAGTCTTTCTAGCATTTGATCAATAAAAGGTAGAGGGTAATGATCTTTCTTAGTAGCTTTATTCAATTTACGTAAATCAATTACCATTCTATAACCTCTAACAATTCTTTGCGGGATCAATTCATCTTTATCATTAGGAACAATAGTAATTCCTCCTTTCTTATCACACAATGAACATAGCTTACCCACTGACTATCAACAATAGGATAAATAATACCTGCCTCCAGAAGTTTTAGTATTTCTTTTCTTACCACCTCTTTCATCTTTGGATGTAATTGACGTTTGTGACCAACAATAGGTTTAGTATCTTGTTCCAACTTAATTTTGTGTTGGCATAAGGTGGAACTAATGCCCTTAAGATCATCAAGAGTATATCCAATAGCAGCACATTGCTTCTTAAAAGTTTTAATATTCTCTTTTCTTCATACTCCAAAAGGTTAGCACTAATAATAACATGATATATCTTATTTTCATCAGGATAAGCATATTTCGAAGTATCAGGCAGAGGTTTAAGCTCAAACACGGGATCACCCTTAGGTGGAGGAGGATCCCCAAGGATTTCAACAGGCAAATTATTTTTCAGAATAGGCCCTTGCTTAAAGAAAATTTCATCTATATCCCTTCTTTCATTCATAAACATATCATTCTCATGTTCAGTAGGAGGCACGATAATAGAAGCAAGGCCAATAATTTCATCCTTACTAAGCAATTCTTTATCACGGGGTTGTCTGCGATATTTATAGAAATTAAAATCATCAGAAAGGTCTACCAAACAGTAATAATATCCTAGCACATATCCCCAAGACAAACAGTAATAATATCTTTCTCGCAATCTACCCTAGCATTGACAGTGTTCAAGAAAGTTCTACCAAATATAATGGGACAAAAATCATCTTGTGGGGAACCAAGAACAAGAAGATAAATAGGATATTTTATTTTCCCACACAAGACTTTGACATCTCTAATGATACCAATTGGTGATATAATATCTCTATTAGGAAGTTTAATAGCAACATCAATATCTTCTAACTCAGCGGGTGCAATTTCATTCATAATTTATTCATATAAGGTAAAAGGAATTGCACTCACACTAGAACCCACATCACATAAGCCATGATAACAATGATCTCCTATTTTAACAGAAACAATAGGCATGCCAACAACAGGTCTATGTTTATCTTTAGTATCTGGTTTGGCAATTCTAGTAGCTTCATCACAGAAATAAATAACATGCCCATCAACATTTTTAGCCAAGAGATCTTTAACCATAGCAATATTAGGTTCAACATTGATTTGTTCAGGTGTTCTAGGTGCTCTAATATTACTTTTATTAACCACAATTGAAGCTTTAGCATGATCCTGTATTCCAACAGGAAAAAGGTGGTTTATCAATATAAGCAGTAGGAATAACAGGATCAACATTATAAGTGATAGTTTCTTCTTCAACTTTAATTGGTTCAACTACTTTAACTTCAATGGGAGGATGATATTTAAACCACTTCTCCTTAGGGAAATCAACATGAGTAGGAAATGATTCAAAGAAAGAAGCTACTATCTCAGTGTCAAGTCCATATTTAGTGCTAAATTTATGAAAAGCATCAGTATGCATAAAATATTTAATACAATCGAACTTAAGGCTCATACCTGACTCATTACCTTTGTCGAGATCCCAATCTTCAGAGTTGCGTTAAATTCCTTGCAATAAATCACATTTGAATTCAATAGTGTTATTCATATAAGAGCCAGCACAAGAAGTATCAAGGATGGATCGATCATTATGAGAAAGCCGAGCATAAAAATTCTGAATAATAATTTCGCTCGAGAGCTCATGATTGGGGCATGAGTATAACATTGACTTAAGCCTCCCCCAAGCTTGAGCGATACTTTCTCATTCACGAGGCCAAGAATTATATATATAATTCCGACCACGGTGAACTAGATTCATAGGATAATGTTTTTGATGTAATTCCAATTTTAATCGGTTATAGTTCCATGATCCAATATCATCACATAGCTTATACCATGTCAATGCATTTCCCTTCAAATATAAAGGGAATACCTTCTTCTTCACAAAATCCTCTGGGATACATGCAAGCTTAAATAATCCACAAACTTCATCCACATAGATTAGCTGTAAATCGGGATGCATTGTTCTGTCTCCTGCATTAGGATTAGCTAGTAGTTTCTCTACCATACCCAAAGGAATTTCTCTGTTGGTGCAGTAGGTTGAGGAGCAATTCTTTGTTCTTCTGGTTGGGGTGAAGATACCCAGAACAAACCTCATAAACGATTATTTTTGATAGTAACAAGTGCAAGTAAATTTCAGCACACTATATAAATTTTTCCTTACCAAAGGAGCTGCACTCCTCAGCAACGGCGCCATAAAATAGTCTTGATGACCCACAAGTGTAGGGGATCTATCGTAGTCCTTTCAAACAGTAAGAGTGTCGAACCCAACGAGGAGCAGAAGGAAATGACAAGCGATTTTCAGCAAGGTTTTCTATGCAAGTATAATTCGTAAGGAGTAACAAATATCAAAAGTAACTAAGATGTAGCAAGGTGGCCCAATCTTTTTTGTAGCAAAGTACAAGCATGTACGTACTCTTATATAAAGCAAAGTGCTCCCGAGGACACTTGGGAATTACTTTCAAGCTAGTTCTCATCATGCTCATATGATTCACGTTTGGTACTATGATAATTTGATAAGTGGGTGGACACGTGCTTGGGTGCGGTCCTTCCTTGTAAAAGCCTCCACTAATTAATGATTAACCACTCTCACTAGCATCCGCAACTATGAAGGAAGTATTAAGATAAATCTAACCATAGCATGAAACATATGGATCCAAATCAGCCCCTTACAAAGCAACGCATAAACAAGGGTTTAAGCTTTTGTCACTGTAGCAACCCATCATCGACTTATTCCTTCCCAATGCCTTCCCCTAGGCACAAATAATGGTGAAGTGTCATGTAGTCGACGTTCACATAACACCACTATAGGAAAGACAACATACATCTCATCAAAATATCGAACGAATACCAAATTCACATGATTACTTATAACAAGACTTCTCCCATGTCCCGAAGAACAAACGTAACTACTCACAAAGAATGTTCATATTCATGATCAGAGGTGTATTGAATTGCATTAAGGATCTGAACATATAATTTTCCACCAAGTAAACCGACTAGCATCAACTACAAGGAGTAATCAACACTACTAGCAACCCACATGTACCAATCTGAGGTTTTTAGAAAAAGATCGGATACATGACATGAACTAGGGTTTGGAGAGGAGATGGTGCTGATGAAGATGTTGATGGATATTGACCCCCTCTCGATGAGAGGGTCGTTGGTGATAACGATGGCTTCGATTTCCCCCTCTCTGAGGAAGGTTTCCCCGGCAGAAGAGCCCTGTTGGAGCTCTAGATTGGTTTCGCCTAGGTTCCGCCTCGAGACGGCGGCGCTTCATCCCGAAAACCTCCTTCTTATTTTTTCCAGGTCAAAACACATTGATATCGTAGACGATGGACGTCGGGGGCCAGCCAGGGGGCCCACAAGGTAAGGGGGGTTGCACCCCACCATTGCGGATGGTTGGTGGCCCCCCTCTAGTGCTTCTGTCGCCTAATATTTTTTATATATTCCATAAATATTCTCCATGAAGTTTCAGGACTTTGGGAGTTGTGTAGAATAGGTATCTCAGATTTGCTCCTTCTCTAGTCCAGAATTCCAGCTACCGGCATTCTCCCTCTTTATGTAAACCTTGTAAAATAAGAGAGAAAAGGCATAAGTATTGTGACATAAATTGTAATAACATCCCATAATCCAATAAATATCAATATGAAAGCATGATGCAAAATGGACATATCAGTGGTTTTCCTCCGCGAGCCCCGGCAAGCCAAGCGATTTTCGAGGCTTGCTTCCAGGGTGATCCAACCTTGCCAGGCTCGCATGCCTGGCAAGGAAGGCCCTTCTTCTGGTGATATCTGGCCTCTTCGGCTAGTCTTGGTTGTCCTTATTTCGTTGACCAGCTCGCTGATTCCTCAAAGAGTTGATCCCTTCGTGTCTTGGTATAATCGTAGTGTTGCATGCTTGCCCTTGGGCCTGTTGGCTTGTCCTCTAGGCACGGGTCAGGAGAAAAGATACACCCCTACTTGTGTACCCTGACATAAGCCCCCGGGCCTAAGCCATACATGCCGCTGGGCACGTTGGTTTAAGCCCTAACAGTTCACAGACACATGGTAGAAAAAGGCCATGCACGTGGCGTTTCGTCATGATGACCAGTCTACCCAACGTACACTTCACGTAAGTACCGCGAATTGTGGGGGCGTGCGACTGTAGTAGTTAATGCAAAAATGGTAACTTTTCTGAAGAGCCACACTGTCTCCCCGTCGCATCCCATAAGAGGGAAAAACGTGGAATGGCGCTGCACATTCGTCGCCTGCCTTGTCTCCGCATCATCTTCCTCTGCAAGCCAAGCAACCTTCATTCTTTATTCCAACATTCGCCACGGATCCCCTTTTGATCTCCTTCCCATGCCTCCTGCTCTAACTTAGCGATATGGGGAAGAAGACCACGTCCAAGGGGAAGCCAATGGCCACCACAAAGGATGCGGCCACTGAGGGGAGCAAGAAGGCGACGAAGCTGGACAAGAAGCGAAGAGGGGAAGTCGTCTTCTTCTTCCCGTCGAATCTCGACGGCGACATTCTACAGGCGAGGTAAGGATACTTGTGGGGGAAGGTCGTCCACTAAGGGCATGGCGCTCCCAAGATTATGGCGAAGGGAAAAGAGGACCGGCCAGATTCATATAGTTTTTTCTGCGCACACTTATTTGCGGTCTCCGCCCTCCCTTCTCGAATTTCTTTGAAGCAATGATGGCGGTCTATGGATTCCACCTCTTGGATTTCACGCCGAATGCAATGGCGTGCATGGCGATCTTCACCCATCTATGGGCAAACTACGTTGGGGTGGCCCCAACATTGATCAATTCGGGGATTACTTTGTCCCATGGGTTGAGAAGAAATCCCACCCCTCCGGCAATATAAGCTGGATGTCGTGGGTAGTGTCAAGAGAGAACTGGGATTACATCTCTGGCAGTCAGCATAGCAGATGGGAGGAGTGGAGGGGAGATTGGTGTTGGTCTCTTGGGAGTATGGGAATGCTGGGGATATGATGAGATTGCTTCCTGGCCTGGCCAATAACTTAATAGTTTATGGCCACGCCTGGTTGTGCGATCAGCTATTCGGCCGCTTTGGGTTGTTCCCGTTGCCGGCAAACATCATCCTGCTCAACATAACCTGTGCCAGGAGTCAGATCTTGCAATGGTTTCCGTAGTGCAATGATGACGGCATTTCGGGTGGCTGGCAGTTACCCTCTATTGACGAAGAGCTGGCGTGGTCTTCTACCTTAGTAGAAAGGGTCACTAAGGTGGAAACTAAGATGTACAAGTGCACCTCCGCGATGGAGGTTGCATACATTAAGAAGCGGCTTGAAGAAGACAAGGCGGCCCGATCTGCAGCAGCGGTGAAGGCCGGGAAGGCAGCAAAGGGAAGGGGGGAAACTGGAGGTGAGAGCTCTTCCCATGGCAAGGGCGGGATGCAAGTCTTGGAAGAGGTTGCTGGGGAAGAGCATGCCGGGGTAGAGGCTGCCGGGGATGGGCTTTGCAGGATCAAGGCTTTGTATACCGCGGTAACAGACTCCCTAGAGGAAGAAAGGGCTGGGGAAGTGGTGGTACATGAGGAGGTATGGCCTCCAAGCCGCCGAGCCGATCCTGGACCCGCGTCCCCGACAGCGGGCAGCCAATCGAGGAGTGGTAGCCCCCGATCCTGCGCTAGCCGCTAGGAGGGCGAAGAAGACCGCCTCCAAGCCCAACATTCCCAAAGGCGTGCGCCAGCACTCTCCTCGGCTCTCCGGGGCCGGGGCCCCTCCCTCTAAGAAGCCGGTAGCCACCGAGGGCGACTCTAGAGCCCTATCAAGTTTGATCTCTTTGTAGAGCTCGTCTTCACTTGAGCCTCTTGTGTAACGCCCAGGATGCGGCTATATCACCTACGTGTCGAGGCACGACTTAGAGTTATAACCATATTCTGGAATGGTCTCAAGCATGGTATCTTTACACAACCCATGTAATGAACAGGATGAAAGAGAGTTTAATAGTTGGCTTACACTCGCCACGTCACACAATTAATACAATAAACATATATTCATCCAGAGAACACAAAGTTCGACTACGGATGAAATCAAATGAAGAAAAACATACCACACGGGCTAATCCTGATCGGCCCTAGTAGGAACCACTACTGATCATCGGGGTATGTCACATACATACGCCCACGCTCTTCATCGAACTCCCACTTGAGCTATTGCACATCTCCTGCGTCAAACTCTCAGGTACCTTCATGTGTGTTTGTAGTAAACCGGGAGTCACGAGGACTAAGCAATCTCTTTCGCTGGTATTAAAACTAACAATGTTGTTTAGGTGTGGCGAGGCTATAAACTAGCTGCAGCAAGCGCTAAGCATTTCATGAAACTAGCTTACGAAGTCAGAGCGAGATGAGAATATGTGCCAACGGTTGCAACTGGTAGTGATCAAGAAGTGATCCTATCTACTTACGTTCATACAGAACCTCACCGTGTTCATTTTCCGAACCCCTTCAAAAAGAGACCATCTCGGTTACTCACACACATAGTGTATTCTTATTGAGATATAGTGTCAAATTATATACAACCAGATATTAACATCTCCAACTGTCACAAAATCACGGTCACGGCTTTCGAAATATCATAACCCTGTAGAGGTGTCCCAACTTAGTCCATCACTAGCTCTCACGATCAGCGGAGTAACAACTCTAAATTGGGAAGACGCGAGTGTTCTCGGAATCCCGTGCACCAGATAGTTTGACAAAGGTTAAACTAATACAGCAAAGCCTCCGGACGTGATGTCACCCTGATAAGATCCTGGTAAAAGACCTGTGGGAATCTCATACATAACACAACCATTCATTCACGGGTGATCGTCTTGGCAATTATACCTTCGAAGCATGCGTTTTCGGGGTGAACGAGTCGTAGTGGAAGTAATGGTACATGTTTTCTTGTCAACCCATGGCGGCGGTAGACGTACAATGTTTCGTAGACGTTCGGGTCATCGGGAGTGGAACTTGACAAATCCGAGGTCTTAGGGCAACGGTTGTGGTACACGATCTGTAGATGTTCGGGGTCGGCGGTAGAGGTAATCGTCTCAGTTATCCTTGGACTTGGTGAGTTGTGTCTTTGACGAATGCATCCATGGCAACACATAGCACAAGTGCGCCAGGCAACAAATTGGTGTGGTTCTGACCACACAGGGTGGTCTCATCCCGCGGCCAACATGGCAGCTCGGGACACGGGCGCGGTTGGAGTAGGATGAGCAAGGCGGCGAGGAGGTGACAGAAGGAGCTGAGCGAGCCGAAGTGGCAACACAGAGGGTTGTGCCGTGCGGAGAAGAGGTAGGCTGTAGGAGTGGGAGGCGGGGCGCTGGTGCTGCGCAGGGGCGCAGCCGGAGCGGTGGTGGCCATGGGCGCCAGAGGCGGAGAAGAGGAGGGGGCAGAGCAGTAGAGGGATGGCGGGAGCAGAGGAGCGGCCGGACCGGCGGTTGGGAGCTCGGGCATAGAGTAGCTTGGAGGCGGCACTCGCTGTTGCGGCACACAGCAGTGCCGGCGATGAAGAGGCCTCGCGGCGCGGATGAGGACGAGCATAGGAAGAGCTCCGGTGGATCTAGTTGACAGCAGAGGAGTGCCAGCGACGGAGGGCGAGGCGGCAAGGTCCGACAACCCGGCGGCTGTGCGCGATGGAGCCAAACCCGAAGAGGAGAAGGACGGGGAGAAGCTCGCCTGGCGAAGTGCGGGGGTCGACGGCGTGAGGAGCAGAGGAAGGGAGAAATAGGGCGGAGGTGTCCCGCGACGGGGTCGTGCTCGATGGCGGGGCCATGGTGGAGGAGAGGCATGGCATGAGGGGAAGGGGTGCGGAGGAGGAGAGGTCGGGATGCGGGCGCTCGTGGGAGGGAGGGGGTCAAGGGAGCGGGCCAAACGAAGGGAGGAGGAGGTGCGGACGGCGGGTTGGGCGAGGAGTGGCAGCGCTGCTCGATGGGAGTGAGGAGGAGGGGGTCAAGAGGAGATGAGGACGGGATCGGGCTGACTAGGGTTAACAGGCAACAGCTGTGCCTTGAGGAGCAACTGGGCCGCGGGGAGGCAGGCCAGCCAAGCTACTCGGCTTTGTCCTCTCTCTCTCTCTTTATTCTCTTTGGCGAAAAAATAGAGAGAGATCAAAAGAATTAAGAGAAGAGACCATGAACAAGAATAAAATGGTGGAACATATTTTGTAAGGCTTTATGGAATATTTCCAAACCGACAAAGTGGTTCCGACAAAATAGGGGAAGTTAAATCCAAAATTATTTGAATTGCACAGAAGGACTTTGAAAGGAGTCTAGACTTTAGGGGTGCCCAAAAAAATTGAGGTTTTTGGTGTACCCTCGATAAACGGGAAAAGAATTTTGAGGAAGGTTAGAGAGTGAAAACTTGAAGTAGAAAAGTCATGGGAGTATTTGCAAGTGTGTTTTGGTGATTCCAAATTAATGGAATATTTATAATAGATCCATAATTACTAGGAGGATATGTTATAAAGAGATATCACCATGTGAATTCCCTCGATTTAACTTGATCGAAGATCCAAACAATTTATTTAGTTGAGTTTTAAAATTTAAATGACATGATGGCATGATGACACAATGCAATGCAAAAAAATAAATAGAGCAAGCACAAATGAAATACATGGTCATCATGAAAAATATAGAAGTCTTCTGGAGCGTCGGTCTTGGGGCGTCATATCCTGTGCCTCGGCAATGCTCGAAGTTGGCGGGAAGCTCCGTTCCACCGCACCAGAAGAGTAGCAGGACCCCCACGCGGCCCATGGAGTTCAAGCTGAACTCCATGCTGATCGATGAAGAGTAAGAGAAATTTCTTCCTCCTTCTCTTCTTTTCTAACATCTTCTTTAGTATGCTTGCTTCCATTTGATGACTGATCTGGTTTGCTGGTTGTTACAAGGGAAGAGTAGGAGGAGACGGAGACCCTCATACACCGGTCCAAGTGGGTCAACCGTGCAGAGCCATCGACAACTGTGGAGGGGACGCGCCCGCAGGGAGCAACACGAGCGCCTCGACGCCAAGCCCCCAGCTCAGCCCTCGGCTCGAAAGCTTCATGAGCGATATGAGCTCACAAAAGAGAAATTTATTTTGAATTTATAGTTGGCACATACAAATTTGAATAGAACGGCAAGGAAATATCGCATATAGGTAGGTATGGTGGACTCACTTGACACAACTTGGGTTTTAGGATTTGGATGCACAAGTAGTATTCTACATAGTACAAGGTGGAGGCTAGCAAGATATTGAGAAGCGACCAACTGAGGAACGAAAACCATCATAAGAGAACATTAAACATAACTAACACCGAATAATGAAACACAAGTAGGATGTAATTTCATTTCATGACTATTGACTTTCTTGCTTGTATAGGGAATCACAAACCTTAACATCAATTTTCTTACTAAAAAATAATTACTCATTAGCATGGATCACATATCACTATCATCATATCTCAAAACTATTACAAACAATCAAGTTTATTTTGTCCAATGATCTTCATGTAAGTTTTTATTATACCCCCCTTGGACATATAACACTTTGGGACTTGTTTCATGTGTTGCTTTTGATAAGCGCAAACAAATCTAAGTGAAGAACATGAGAATAATATTTTCTTATTTCAAATTAGTCTAAGTGAAGCATGAGATAATTTCTTAAAAAATAACAAAGCACACCGTGGTCAAAAAGTTATAAGTGAAGGACTAGAGCAATTCCATAGCTCTAAAAAAATAAGTGAAGTATAAGAGCAAGCATAGCATAATTTGGCTCTCTCAAATTGGTGTGTATAGCAAGGATACTTATTAAAAAATAAAAATAAAAACAAACAAAGACTCATATCATACAAGACGCTCCAAGAAAAAGTCATAATATGTGACGAATAAAAATATAGTCTCAAGTAAAATATCGATGGTCGTTAGAAGAAAGAGAGCATGCCACTCAGAGTCATCCCCAAGATTAGTTGCTTGATAATTCTTGAATATTATCTTGGGGTGCCTTGGGCAGCCCCAAGATTAGGCTTTTGCTACTCCTTATTCCTTCATCCATCGCGATCTCACCCATAACTTGAAAACTTCAATCACACAAAACTTAGCAAAACCTTGTAAGATCCGTTAGTATAACAAAACATATCTTTACTCTAAGTATTGTAGCGAAGCAAATCATATTTTATAATTGTATTATATCTAATGTATTCTAACTTTTCTATGGCAAAAACTCATCAAAGGAAACCATAGATCAATCAAAACAAGCACATAACAGAAAGAAAACAGAATCTATCAAAAACAGAAGAGTCTGTAAAGATGCGATGTTTGACCATAATTATGTAGCTCCGAAAAAATTTCTAAAAAATTAGGAAACGTGGGAAATTTGTATATTGACAACGTGAAAAAAATTAAAGAGTTTATCACGTTCCAATAATCATCAGAAATTCCGAGTCTAGATGCGCAAGTTTCAGAATTTGAACGCAATCAAATCAACTATCAACCAAATCATCCCAAAGGCTTTGCTTGGCACCAACATTTATTTTAATGAAAAAACACATCAAACCAGAGGTATTATTGGGTAATTTTTTAAAAGAGCAAGAAAACCAAAAATCAAGAAGATACAAGTTGGGTCGCCTCCCAACGAGCGTTGTTTTACGGCCTTAGCTAGGTATAATACCAAGATCTTAAGTGTTGTAATATTTGGTCTTTTCCACTTTAGTAAGGGTCTTTTCAAATCTTGGAGGCTCTTTGTGTGTCCCCAAATTTTGCGGAAAATAAACCGTCTTGACATCTAAAATATCCAACCATTTTTCGCAAAGGGTAATTAAAGTATTCAGGAGATTGGTACTCCCATTGATATGTTTGAGAGGTTCATTATGTTTTTGTAATTGAACCATATGTTTGTGCAAGTCACCGAGTTTGTCCAAAATTTGAACACCCTCTTGAGTGAAAGAAAATCCTTTATTTTGTGGTGGAATCCCCAAAATTCCTTGTAAGATTTCATAGGCAGCATTAGCATCAAGCTCAATAAAATTTCCTTTAGCGGCAAAATCTAAGAGTTACCTATGATGCAAAGCTAATCCTATATAGAAATTATGAAGAAAAATCTTTCCATCCCCCTTTAAATTTCAAATGCGATAGGATTCCAGTAACCTATACCAAGCATCCTTCATATTTTCTCCTTGTTTCTGTTTGAAGTATAAAACTTCAAAATATGGTAACAAAGGAGGAGTAGTAGTAGTCATTGAAACATGGTGAGCGAGATTGCACTAAAAAACAGACCTGACAAGAAAAACAGCGAATGAAAAAGAGGGCGAATAAAAACAACAAATTTTCGTGAAGTGGGGGATATGAAAATGAGAGGCAAATGGCAAACAATGTAAATTGCAAGGAGAGGAGATTTTTGATTAGGAAGCTGATAGATGTTGATGATGTCTCCGTGGCAACGGCACCAGAAATTCCTTTGACGTGCGCTTGAGATGCGTTGGTATTTCCCCAAAGAGGAAGGGATGATGGATCACATCAACGGTAAGTATTTCCCTCAGTTACGAAACCATGGTTATCGTACCAGTAGGAGAACCACACTACACTATGTAAACAGTACCTACACACAAAAAACAAATACTTACAACCCGACGCGTTAAATGGGTTGTCAATCCCTTTCGGGTAACGGTGCCAGAAATTGACGATTAACGGAATAAAATTGTAATAGATTGAAAGTTGCAAATAAAATGGAGCAAGGTGTTTTTGTGTTTTTGATAATATAGATCTGAAAATAAAAGTTGCAAATAAAGGAAAAGGCAAATGGCAATACAAATTTGAAAATATATGATTGGAAAATAGGCCCGGGGGCGTAGATTTCACTAGTGGCTTCTCTCGAGAAAATAGCATGCGGTGGGTAGCATAATTACTGTTGGGCAATTGATATAAAAGCAAATAATTATTACGATATCCAAGACAATGATCATGTATATAGGCATCTCGTCAAATATTATTAGACCGACACCTTCCTGCATCTACGACTATTACTCCACACATAGACCGATATCCAGCATAAGAATGATGACATGATGCATAGAAGATCTATTTATGTAGGAATAGACCCAATCTTTTTATGGAAAATGGAGTAATGCAATAAGAATGATGACATGATGCATAAAAGATCTATTTATGTAGGAATAGACCCAATCTTTTTATCCTTATTAGCAACGATACATGCGTGTCTTGCTGCCCCTTCTGTCACTGGGAAAGCACACCGGAAGATCGAACCCATTACAAAGAACCTCTTCCCATTGCAAGATAAATAGATCAAGTTGGCCAAACAAAACCCAAAAATCTGAGGAGAAATACGAGGCTATTATAATCAAGAATGGATATTAAATCATGGCAAATCTGATCATAAACTCACAATTCATTGGATCCCAACAAACACACCGCAAAAAGTCATTACATCTAATAGATCTTCAAGAGACCATTGTATTGAGATACAAAGAGAGAAGAAGCCATCTAGTTTATACTTACAGACCCGTAGGTCTGTGGTAATCTACTCACGCATAATCGGAGAGGCACCAATGAGGATGATTAATCCCTCTGTGATCGTGTTCCCCTCCCTCCTGGAGGAGAGGCAACATTGACATATCACCCACACACACACACTTCCCAACACCGAATAGTAGGGTGACACATCGACTTTGATATTAATCAATCTCCTGACTTCTCTATCAAACACACACACACACACACACACACTCAGTATTTGTGCCTCTGTCCCTACTCTTGAACACTCTCGATACGGCGTTCTCTACATCCCCTCCCCCTCCAACAATGACAGCAGAAGCGTGACACCTCGATCTTGGTCTGAATCTATCAATTGGCTTTTCTCTCAAACGCAAAAACACACTCACTAGTTGTGTGTTTGTGCCTTGCTAGCACTCACTACTCAATGCCTCTTTCTCTCTGTCGCCCCCCTTGTTATGTAGATTTCTCGCACGCGCACAACTGTAGTTCTGATGATGCAGAATCGTATGTGCCTTGTTTATACCGGCATCATGTGATAGTTTTCGCCCTCTTTTTTGTTAATTAGTAGGGCAACCTTTTCTTTGTTACTACTAGTGAATTTGAGATCATTCGGGGCAGACATAAAAGAGTAAAATTTATCCATGGTACTTCAACTTGCGCTGAAAGCTCACCTTGGTCATCGTACATACGAAGTTAGTCAATACGGTCATTATGTACATGTCTAGGTGATTATACAGTCATTAACTTGCCGTATAGCTTTGTATTTTCATGAGTTGATTGGGCAAACATAGTTTGCGATGTTTTCTATTAATTAATAGAGCAACCTTATCTTTGTTACTACTAGTGAATTTGAGATCATTTGGGGCAGACATAAAAGAGTAAAATTCATCCAGGGTACATAAACTTGCGCCACGAGCTCACTTTGGTCATCATACATAAGAAGTTGGTCAGTACAGTCACCAAATTGCCGTATAGCTTTGTATTGTCACTAACTTTCCATATGACTTCTTATTTTTTGAGTTAACTGGTCAAACATAGTGTGTGACAGTGTTTTCTCTCTCTTCACATGCGGGTCCCACCCATCAGTGAAAGGAGAAAAGAAGGAGAGAGAGAAGAAAACTTTGAGCAGCTCTGGGTATTCGTACTTGACACCTCCCGTTGAGCCTCGTATGCGAACTTGACGCTGTCTATATTTTGCGGTAGATTACCTCTATTATTTTTGGAACAGAAGAGCACACACCACTATTTTGCGGGTAAACGACCAAGCAATGTAAAATATGCTTCGTATATATGTTTGGATATAACTCACTAGTTGGCATAGCGCGGTAGGTGCCGCAACATGTCATCTTGAAGCCTAAGTTCAAGGCGTTGTACTAACTATTGTGGAAAGATAATCCAAAATACCCGAGATTGTGATTTTGTGCACGGGTCACGCTATGCGTGCTCCTCTTTGATTGAGGTGCCATAGTTGCATGCATGAACGGACGTGTGGCCGGAATAGGTTTATCGGTTCACATGCGTGTTTAATGGAGGATTTTGATGGAGGCGAGGAGGCGTGTTCAGCAGGGCATGCAGTGGGCGTCACATTACTATTTGATTTGACAACTAGTAGTAAACCAGGACAGTAAAAGTAAATTGATAAATGGATGGTAAACTAGTAAACCAGGACAACTCCTGATACAGCTTTAATGCAGACAAGAAGGGAAAGGGTAGCGGTTCCCAAAATGTCCAAGGACCAATGATGCATCCTCCTTCAATTAGCTTGTTGATTGAAGTAATGTGAGGAGGACGGGGAAAAGAGGCGGCACGATGTGAATGCAACGCAGTTTGCACTCATATAAAGGAGCCCCTCCATTCCAATGCATCTAGCACATTGTACACACCTACGCACCTACACTAAGGTCAATAGTGCTCAATCCAGACACAGGGCGGCGATGTGCTGGAACGGCCAGCGACTGAGCCTGATGGTCCACAACGTTGTCCTTCTGCATGGCACCGAGGATGTCTCCAGAAGGTGTTGGCAACAGGTTGGCTCATAGCCATCGTCGCCGCTAGCTATGAGTCTCAATTGGACAAAATGATCGTTGCCACCATCAACAAGTTCACTGTCCTCAAGAAGCTCGCGGACTACATTGCCGTACTTCTCTAGCCCCCGCGCCCAGGCTCCATGTTTCCTATCACCCTCATCGACTCGAATAACCATCACTACGATCGCGTCGTCGTGGCCTTACTTCATATTGTACTATTGCAAACTCGTTCCAGTGGATAAAGACATGTGTGATCCCTTTTACCTCAACTTCTTAATTTATGTTTGATGCTTGAACTGACCCATGTACTACTTATAAATTTAAAAACTGAGACCGAACTTATAACTTCAAAACTATTCGTGCCACACGCCTATTACGTCCACAAGTTCAAAACGAGAAACTGGAACACGCACTTGAAGCATGTCCCTTCCCCGTTGCATACCGCACTGTCGGTCTGTACCCCCTGGTTAACGTGCACTGGCCAGGCTTTATATCACTACAACATGTGGGACTGCATGCGACCAAAGCGACGTTGTGCCAACCTAGCTACTACACCCTTCTTATCGAGCGGGAAAATACCTGCCCCGTTGTGCAGTCTAATCGACATCTCGAAGGAGCAAAACCAAATGTTTCAACTTATACATGTTTAAAAGGAAAACGCTTGCCGCGTTCGCGTCTCACTCCTACACGCCCGGGACTCGGGAGTACTCCATGGTCCGTGCGCGCACGCCACATAGCTAGGGAATGCGTGTTGCCTAGCATTTTCATTACACATGGGACCACGGCTGAGCAAACCGCACCCCGCGACCGTGTTAAGACATAAGTGAGGAGGGGAAGACATAGGTGGAGCACGGAAGCCAAAAAAAATGATGTCATATGGGACTCGTTGATCGAGTAGGAGCACTCAGTCCTACAACTACGACCACTATACAACTAGGTACGTGCACGTCACATCACTGTCGGAACAAAAAATGGGAAGATCTTTTTTTCAGTCAACATAGTATGAATAATATGACGTCAGGAGCACCCATGAAGCCACATGGCACGTCTAGAGGTCTTATTGAGAGCTTCTTCTATGGATCGATCACACTGTCGTGCTGCTCGTTTGAGAAGACAGTGTATGGGTACAATTAGGTTATGGTAGATCCAAATTACAGCCACCTAGACCATTGGATCAACATCAATCAACAGTTTATATCATGTACATGCAAATACAAGCATTGGCTGCATAAAAATAAATGAATATGGAATAGATAATACATAATACCACATATTGGGTTTCTCTAAAGTCCAACATTGTATATTTTCAACAAGTTTGTAGGAAAATACATTAACATATACACCTCCAAATATATGTCATTTCATTCATCGTTGCTTTTATTTCCACATCATGTAAATTTGTTACTGTAAATGTTCGTATTGTTTTCACCAAATTTGGTCAAGCTTTATGAAATTTGGCTGCAGTCCAAGCTATTTGCGGAGTACATTACAAATGGAGGGAGTGGAATATATATAATATAATTGTACAAATAAAAAATATAGTATTATAGTCTATAGATATAGATAAGGCTACCACTTTTTTTCTAGGTTAGAACTCGCGCGTTGTTGTGTACACATTGTTTTGCGTCGCTATAATTTGCATTCATGGGGTGTGTAGGAATACGGCCTCATTCAGATCCTATATTAACAACCCTGCCATTATCCATAATTATTTCATCTTGGCAATTAAGATTACATTATCTTAGTTCTAGTCACTTCTTCAGTTGCTTGGACGAACTCCATCTCGCTATTCAGGTTGATTTTATGCATACGACAAGATCAGCAACCACCGAAGATTGATTTAGTAACGATTGTCGATTTGTATCACTAGGTATGATATTGTTAGATCATCAATGTCAAAATCTACAAAATTGATACTTATCCCCACTCTCATAGAAAGATTGGGTCACCATCATAAGACTATCACCTAGACAATTCCTTCCCTATAACATACACATGAGCACCCATCTCATTATCCAGGTCCACGCCTCCCTGTGTCCCTCGAAACACACACACCTCTCCACACGATGCGTGTCTCTTGGTCTCCCTCCACTACTAGGGAAAACCTTATACACAGAATCATAGCAGCAGCGCGGTATAAAAAGAGGCGCTACTGCTAATTTTCAATAGCGCGGGTTCAAAACAGGAGCTACTGCTACCGAGTTAGAAGGAGCGCGGCCTAGTGGAACTGCATTGCTAGTAAAATACACCGACAGTACCCACAAACCTAGGTTTAGCAGCAGCACGCTGCCAGGACCCGCGCTACCGCTAATGTAATAATAGTAGCGCGCTTTTTCCTCTAGTCGCTGCTGCTAATTTTGAAACTGGCCAGATGGCCGGGCACGCTTAGCAGTAGCACGTACACAGAAAAAGCGTTGCTGCTACTCTGTTATGAGTAGCGCGCTTTACAGCCTGCACTCACGCCAAGACGCAGCATAATACCACCTTTCCCACTCCCCCTCCTCCCCCCGTCTCCTCTCTTCCTCACTTTTCCCTACCTCCCACCTCCTCTCTTCCTCATTGCTTCTTCCTCAATACTTATCCCTCCATTACTCACCCTCTTCTACCTACCTTTCTCTCTCTTTATAACTCCTAGCTAACTCCACCACCTCCTCTCTCCCTCATTGCTTCTTCCTCAATACTTATCCCTCCATTACTCACCCTCTTCTACCTACCTTTCTCTCTCTTCATTACTCCTAGCTAACTCCACCACCTCCATTAATGCATGTCCTTCTCTTTTTCCTTCCTCCTCCACTAGTTGAAGTTGTCTCCTCCCAAATTAGCTAGATAGGTAGATTTATCACTTAGTGAAGTGACCTATGTGCCCCTAACTAGACCTAGCTTTGTCAAGAAGAGCTTTGTCCACTTTTGATCTCCCTACATGCATCATCATTTCCATTGTGTGCTCGATTTTAAGACGATAGGTGATTACAAATTCATGCTTTTGCAAGTATGGAAATATGTGTATGTGTGTGCGATATGATAATTGGATGATATGATGGAAATTGTGTGTGTGGCATGAGTTGACACCGAATTGTGCTTTTGAGTTGACTATGTTTTGCCGAAATGTCGATTTATTTCCGTTTCGGCGAATTCCGGGCAAACTCTAGATCTATATGTCCTATTTTTAGGGAAGGTCCTGCCGAATTTTTGTATGACTTTGATGCATGCACACATTTTTATAATCAATTTGTTTATTATTACCGTGTAGACATTCTTGATGGTAAGTGGAACGATGGTGGACAGGTGGTTGCGGTCGGCGGTGCAGGAAATGAAAGAAAATAACATGACAGAGGTTTTATGTCCATGTCAAAAATGCAAAGGAATAGTTTGGCTCGACCCATATGACGATGGTCGTGTCAATGCGCACCTGCTCATGACTGGTTTCATGGATGGCTATACTCGATGAATAATTGAATATGAGGATGATGATGGTGAGGACGCCGACGGGGCAGGCAATGACGACATGGGGCAGGACGAAGAGATGATCAATAATGGCGGCGGGGAAGAAGCCGGACATGGCGGCGAAGAATGGGCCGGACATGGCGGAGGAGAAGGGGCCGGACATGGCGGCGGAGAGAACATGGACTCCACGTGACAGAGTTCGTTGGTACTAAGTTCAATCATGCGGGACCCTCATGTTCAAGCACTGCTTCGCAAGGAGACGACTATTGAGAGAGCTGCTTCTAGAGAGGACGCTAAGCTGCAGCAACTGGTGGTAGACTCTAACACTCCATTGTATGATTGTTGCAATCCTGAGGTGACCCGCTTGAGTTTCACGCTCCAACTCATGAAGACGAAGGAAAAACAAATGGACCGACACTAGCCTTGATGAGCATCTCAAGTACCTAAAGGATTTTCTTCCTACGGGGAATCTATGTCCTACTAGTGTGGATGAGGCCAAGAAGATCGTGTGCCCTCTTGATCTGACACATGTTAAATACCATGCATGCATCAATGATTGCATAATTTATCGGAAGGAGCACACCGAAAAAAAAGATGTCCGGTATGCATTGCTTCTCGATACAATAAGGCCGGGAAGAAATGTCCCCAGAAAGTTGTATGGTACTTTGCTACTTCTCGAGCTTGCGTTGTATTCCCTCGAAGAGGAAAGGGAGATGCAACACGATAGAGTAAGTATTTCCCTCAGTTTTTGAGAACCAAGATATCAATCCAGTAGGAGACCATGCGCGAGTCCCTCACACCTGCAAAAACAAATAAGAACTTTACAGCCAACGCGATAAGGGGTTGTCAATCCCTTTACGGTCACTTACGAAAGTGAGATCTGATAGAGATGATAGTTTATATTTTTGCTATTTTTTATTATAAGAACAGAAAGTAAAAGCGGAAAAACTAAAGTAGGTGTAGATTGATATGTTGAGAATAGACCAGGGGGGCATAGTGTTCTCTAGTGGCTTCTCCCATGATAGCGATATTGTACGACGGGTAAAGAAATTACGGTCGAGCAATTGATAGAAAAGCGAATAATTATGAGACTATCTAGGCATGATCATTGTATATAGGCATCACGTCTGAGACAAGTAGACCGACTCCTATGTGCATCTACTACTATTACTCCACACATCGACCGCTATCCAGCATGCATCTAGTGTATTGAGTTCGTAAGAACAGACTAACGCCTTATGGAAAATGACATGATGTAGAGGGATAAACTCAAGCAATATGATATAAACCCCATCTTTTTATCCTAGATGGCAACAATACAATACGTGCCTTGCTGCCCCTACTATCACTTGGAAAGGACACCGCAAGATTGAACCCGTAGCCAAGCACTTCTCCCATTGCAATAACTATAGATCTAGTAGACCAAACCAAACCAATAATTCGAAGAGACTTGCAAGGATATTATAAGCATACATAAAGAGTTCAGAAAAAAACCAAATATTTCTCATAGATAATCTTGCTCATAAACCCACAATTCATCGGATCTCGACAAACACACCGCAAAAAGAGATTACATCGAATAGATCTCCTCGAAGACCGAGGAGAACTTTGTATTGAGATCCAAAGAGAGAGAAGAAGCCATCCGGATACTAGCTATGGACCCGAAGGTCTGTGGTAACCTACTCACAACTCATGGTGAGGCGATGATGATGATCTAGAAGCACTCCGTGATGGATCGCCCCTCCGGCAGAGCTCCGACACAGGCCCCAAGATGGGATCTTACGGGAACAGAAGCTTACGGCGGTGGGACTAGGGTTTTCTCTGTTCGTCTGATGGTTTCGGGGTACATAGGTTTATATAGGAGGAAGGAGGGCACCGGGGGCCTTACGTGGGACCCATGAGGCAGGGGGCGTGCCCTAGGGGGGCGCCCCCACCCTCATGGGCACCACGTGCCCCCTACTCCGTGGTTCTCAAGTCTCCCGTGCGTGATTTTCTACAAAAATATCTCTCCCGGAGGTTTCATTCCGTTTGGACTCCGTTTGATATTCCTTTTCTCTAAAACCCTGAAACAGGAAAAAAACAGCAATCTGGACTGGGCCTTTTGGTTAGTAGGTTAGTCCCAAAAATAATATAAAAGTGTATGACAAAGCCCATTAAACATCCGAAACATTATAAATAATAGCATGGAACAATCACCAATTATAGATACGTTGGAGACGTATCAAGCATCCGCAAGCTTAATTCCTGCTTGTCCTCGAGTAGGTAAATGATAAAAACAGAATTTTTGTTGTGGAATGCTAACCAACATATTTTTCAATGTAATTCTCTTAATTTTGGCATGAATGTTCAGATCTGAAAGATTCAAGACAAAAGTCTATATTGACATAAGAAATAATAATACTTCAAGCATACTAACTAAGCAATTATGTCTTCTCAAAATACTATAGCTAAAGAAAGTTACCCCTACAAAATCATATAGTCTGGCTATGCTCCCTCTTCATCACACAAAATATTCATATCATGCACAACCCCGATTTCAGCCAAGCGCTTGTTTTCATACTCTATTCTTTCAAACCTTTCAACTTTCACGCAATACAAGAGCGTGAGCCATGGACATAACACTATGGGTGGAATAGAGAGGTGGTTGTGGAGAAGACAAAAAGGAGGGAGATAGTCTCACATCGACTAGGCGTGTCAATGGGCTATGGAGATGCCCATCAATATATATCAATGTGAGTGAGTAGGGATTGCCATGCAACAGATGGACTAGAGCTAAAAATGTATGAAAGCTCAACAAAAGAAACTAAGTGGGTGTGCATCCAACTTGCTTGCTCACGAAGACCTAGGGCATTTGAGGAAGCCCATCTTTGGAATATACAAGCCAAGTTCTATAATGAAAATTCCCACTATTAAATGAAAGTGACTAAACATGAGACTCTCTATCATGAAGAACATGGTGCTACTTTGAAGCACAAGTGTGGAAAAAGATAGTAGCAATTGTCCCTTTTTTTGGGCCTTTCTTTTTTTTGGCCTTTTTTTTCTTTGTGGAGGGGCTTTATTGATTAAGCCTGTCCTCACAAGGGACAATGCTCTAATAATGATGATCATCACACTTTCATTGAATTACAACTCGATATTACAACTCGATACTAGAACAAGTATGACTCTATATGAATGTCTCCGACGGTGTACCGGGATGTGCAATGAATCAAGAGTGACATGTATGAAAAATTATCCATGGTGGCTTTGCCACAAATACGATGTAAACTACATGATCATGCATGGCAATATGACAATATGATGTGTGTCATATGAACGGAACGGTGGAAAGTTGCATGGCAATATATCTCGGAATGGCTATGGAAATGCAATGATAGGTAGGTATGGTGGTTGTTTTGAGGAATAATATGGTGGCTGTTTTGAGGAAGGATATATAGTGGGTGTATTGTACTGGCGAAAGTTGCGCGGTACAAGAGAGGCTGGCAATGGTGGAAGGATGAGAGTGCGTATAATCCATGGACTCAACATTAGTCATAAGAACTCACATACTTATTGCAAAAATATACGAGTCATCCAAACAAAGCAATCAACGCATGCTCCTAGGGGGGAGGTTGGTAGGAGTTCACCATTGCACGCCCCCGACCTCCACACAAAGGTTGACACTTTACAAATACCTCATGCTCTAACTTCGTCACATAGTGGTTCACCATACATGCATGCTACGGGAATCACTAACCTTAACACAAGTATTTCTCAATTTCATAATAACTCCACTAGCATGACTCTAATATCATTATCCTTATATCTCAAAACAATTATCAAGCATCCAACTTCTCATCATATTCAATGAACTTAGTGTGAAAGTTTTTACTACTTTGATATTGGATGTCTATCATGTGAAGACTAGTTTTATAGCCTAAGCACATTACCATGCTGTTTTAATAGACTCTCAAAAGGATATAAGTGAGGCATGAGAGTTCAACAATTTCTTCAAAATATAATCACCACCGTGCTCTAAAAGATATAAGTGAAGCACTAGAGCAAACACTATTCAACTCAAAAGATATAAGTGAAGCACATAGAGTGTTTTAACAGTTCCTAGGCCATATTTAACTCTCTCAAATAGGTGTGTCCAGCAAGGATAATTGTGGCAAACTATCAAGCAAAGACTAAAATTATAGAAGACGCTCCAAGCAAAACACATATCATGTGGTGAATAAAAATATAGTTCCGAGTATAGTTAGCGATAGATGAAGACGAAATAGGGGATGCCTTCCCGGGGCATCCCCAAGCTTAGGCTTTTGGTTGTCTTGAATTGTACTTGGGGTGCCTTGGGCATCCCCAAGCTTAGGACCTTGCTACTCTTTGTTCCATAGTCCATCAAACCAATACTCAAAACTTGAAAACTTCACAACACAAAACTTAGACAAATATCTCGTGAGCTCCTTTAGTATAAGAAAGCAAACCACTACTCAAAGGTACTGCAATGAATTCATTCTTTGTTTATATTGGTGTTAAACCTACTGTATTAAAACTTCTCTATGATTCATACTTCCCAATATTACTCATAGATGCATTGAAATAACCAAACAACACACGAAAAACATAATCTGTCAAAAACAGAACATTCTGTAGTAATCTGCATGTTTCGCATACTTCTGTAACTCTGAAAAATTCAAACTTAATTGTTAAACATGAGGAATTTGTCTATTAATCATCTGCAAAAAGAATCAACTAAATAGAACACTCTAGTAAAATCTGATGACCATTCTAGCGAGCACTAATGATTCTGTTTTTCACAGCAAGATCACATAAACTTCACACAAGTCTTCCCAAAGGTTCTACTTGGCACAAACACTAAATAAAACACAAAACCACATCTAAACAGAAGCTAGATGCAATATTTATTCCCTAACAGCAGCAAAAACAAAAAAATATATAAGATTGGGTTGCCTCCCAACAAGCGTTATCGTTTTACACCCCTAGCTAGGCACGATACATGGATAGAACTAGGGAATACCATCTTTGGAAGGCAATTCTTCAATTAAGCACTTGTGATTCTTAGACACTTCTTTATCCCTATTTATAATCGAACTCTTGGGCAAGAAATCAAGAAATTATAAAGTGTCAAAAGGGTCTCTTGCAAAAGTAAGATAATTAGGGTGAACACTTATGGATTTGAGATCGGCAATTCCTTTCGTAGATGTTTCACCCTTGTCTTTAGGGACATTCATGAACTTAGATAATTTAGTGGTAGAAGTATTTGGAGTGGTTTTAATAGCATAAAGAGCAGAACCCACATTAGTAATAATATCCTCAAGCTTATTGATTCTAGTAGAATCCTGATCTAGCTTTTCTTTAACTATGGGTTCCTTTTCCTTAAGATTTTTCACAACAACTCCTACTTTGGATCCATATTGGGTGATTTCATTATGGATTTTTCTATCCAAGGTTTCTATCAGTTCTACCGTACCAACTTTGTTTTAAATGATTTCTAGCCTTTGCATAACATGCTCCAAAGTTAAAACAGTCCCATTAACCATAAGAGGTGGTGAGCCAAATAATTCAATCATAGCATTATAAGAATCAATGGTATGGCTACCCAAGAAATTCCCTCCGGTAATGGTATCTAAGATAAATCTATTCCACAGAGTTATGCCAACATAAAAATTGCGAAGAAGCACGGAAGTGGAAAGCTTCCTATTAGATCTATTTTGAGCATTGCAAATTCTATACCAGACATCTTTTTAGTTTTCTTCCTCCCTTTGTTTAAAGTTGAGGACATCACTCTCGGGAGTGTTGATAATGATAGGTTTGCTAGACATGATGACAAGCAAGCAAGCAACACACAAGCAAACAAGAAGCAAGCGAACAATAAACACACGGCGGAAGAAGGGCAAATAAAATGGCAAGGGTGAAGTGGGGGAGAGGAAAACGGGAGGCAAAAAATGTAATGCAAAGGATAAGGGTTCGTGATAGGTACTTGGTATATGAATTTTGCTTAAGCCTCCCCGCCAACGGCGCGAGAAATTCTTCCTGCTACTTCTCGAGCTTGTGTTGTATTCCCTCAAAGAGGAAAGGGAGATGCATCACAGTAGCGCAAGTATTTCCCTCAGTTTTTGAGAACCAAGATATCAATCCACTAGGAGACCACGTGCGAGTCCCTCGCACATGCACAAACTAATAAGAACTTCGCAGCCAACGCGATAAGGGGTTGTCAGTCCCTTTATGGTCACTTACGAAAGTGAGATCTGATAGAGATGATAGTTTATATTTTTGGTATTTTTGATTATAAGAACAGAAAGTAAAAAGCGGAAAAAGTAAACTAGGTGTACATTGATATGTTGAGAATAGACACGGGGGCCATAGTGTTCTCTAGTGGCTTCTCTCATGATAGCGATATTCGACAGCGGGTAAGCAAATTACTGTCGAGCAATTGATAGAAAAGCAAATAATTATGAGACTATCTAGGCATGATCATTGTATATAGGCATCACGTCCGAGACAAGTAGACCGACTCCTATCTACATCTACTACTATTACTCCACACATCGACCGCTATCCAGCGTGCATCTAGTGTATTGAGTTCATAAGAACAGAGTAACGCCTTAAGCAAGATGACATGATGTAGAGGGATAAACTCAAGCAATATGATATAAACCCCATCTTTTTATCCTCAATGGCAACAATACAATACGTGCCTTGCTGCCCCTACTATCACTGGTAAAGGACACCGCAAGATTGAACCCAAAGCCAAGCACTTCTCCTATTGCAAGAACTATAGATCTAGTAGGCCAAACCAAACCAATAATTGAAAGATACTTGCAAGGATATTATGAGCACACATAAAGAGTTCAGAAAAGAACCAAATATTTCACATAGATAATCTTGATCATAAACCCACAATTCATCGGATCACGACAAACACACCGCAAAAAGAGATTACATCAAATAGATCTCCTCGAAGACCGAGGAGAACTTTGTATTGAGATCCAAAGAGAGAGAAGAAGCCATCTAGATACTAGCTATGGACCCGAAGGTCTGTGGTAACCTACTCACAACTCATGGTGACGCGATGATGATGATGTAGAAGCACTCCATGATGGATCCCCCCTCCGGCGTAGGTCCGGAACAGGCCCCAAGATGGGACTTCATGGGAACAGAAGGTTATGGCGGTGGAACTAGGGTTTTCTCTGTTCGTCTGATGGTTTCGGGGTACGTAGGCTTATATAGGAGGAAGGAGGGCACCGGGGGCCTTACGTGGGACCCACGAGGCAGGGGGCACGCCCTAGGGGGGGGGGCACCCCCCATCCTCGTGGGCACCACGTGGCCCCTACTCCGTGGTTCTTAGGTCTCCCGTGCGTGATTTTCTCCAAAAATATCTCTCCCGAAGGTTTCATTCCATTTGGACTCCGTTTGATATTCCTTTTCTGTAAAACCCTGAAACAGGCAAAAAACAGCAATCTCGACTAGGCCTTTGGGTTAGTAGGTTAGTCCCAAAAATAATATAAAAGTGTATGACAAAGCCCATTAAACATCCAAAACATTATAAATAATAGCATGGAACAATCAAAAATTATAGATACGTTGGAGACGTATCATACTTACCGATCATTCCTCGTCTCTAGCGGTATTTCATAGATCCCAAGGAAGCAAAGCTCATGCGCTGGCATGCGGATAGGAAGAAGCCTGAGGATGGAGAGGATCCGAAGCTGAGACATGTCAAGGATGGAAGCCAGTGGGGATCGTTGAACGGCTTCTATAGGTATTTTGAATGTGATGCAAGGAACATCTTTCTCGGCATGTGTACCGATGGCATGAATCCGTTTGGCAACTAGAACAACAACCATAGCACATGGCCCGTGTTTGTATGGATGTACAACCTCCGCCCCCTTGGTTCTGCATGAAGTCGAAGTACATTCACATGAGCATGCTGATTCAAGGGCCGAAACAACCAGGAAATAATATTAATCTGTATCTGGGGCGACTTCAGGAGGAGTTATACACATTATGGAAAACACCGGCAAGACATGGGACACCAGCAAAGGCGAGTATTTCTACATGAGAGCTACGCTGATCACGACGGTGCAGGACTATCTCGGTTATGGATATGTCAGAGGCGAGTTGTGCCATGGATATTGTGGATGCACATGGTGCATGGATGATACGATGTCTCAGTAGCTAATGTCAAGGAAAGATGGCGGGTCTGGGAAAATCATGTATGTGGGGCATCGAAGATGGCTGGAACCGGACGACCTGTGGAGAAACCGTGGAGATCTATTCAATGGTCACGCAGAGCATTGAGGACCTCCACCCAAGCGGAGCGGCGCCGAACTCGATGAGTTGTTGAAAAACTAGGAACAGTACCCCGCGCCGGGAAAGACGATGAAAAAGGCACCGGAGCCGCTACTGAAGGTATGTAAGACAAGGTTTATGTTCTGGGACTTGGAGTACTGGCACAAACTCGATACACCTCATTGCCTTGATCAAATGCATATATGTAAGAATGTTCTTGAGAGCTTGCTCGCGACACTGATGAACATGCTGGATAAGACCAAGGATGGGTCGAAGGTAAGAAAAGACTTGCAATATTCGAATATCAGGGAAGATCTGCACATACCGCCCAATAAAAAGTAAGATGAGAGAGAGACGAAGACAGAGGTGCGGGACAAGAAGGGAAAGAAAGTAAAGGAAGAGGATTATTGCCCCCCTTGTTGCTTCACTTAAGTCAGGCTGAGATCGGTCAATTCTCTAAGGGCCTTACTGGAGTCAAAGTTAGTTCTAGTTACTGTGGCAAGATAAGAAGATATCTAGACACGGACAAGAAAAGGTTCAGCAGGATGAAGTCCCATGACTATCATGTGATGATGATGCGGATACTACCTGTTTCCCTTAGAGGGATAACGGACAAGCACGTCCGTGACACGCTTATTAGTCTCTACAACTTTTTCGACGTCATCTCTCGAAAGTCGATCAGTGTGAAGCAGCTTCAAAGGCTACATGAAGAGATCGTTGTGATACTGAATGAGCTTGAGATGTACTTCCCGCCCACGTTCTTTGACGTCATGGTGAATCTGTGTGTCCATATTGTGGATGACATAATAGACCTGGGCCGTCATTCTTGCACAACATGATGCCGGTTGAGAGGTTGAATGGGATTATCAAAGGATTCGTTCGTAACATGTCCCGTCTAGATGGAAGCATCGTCCAGGGCTATCTGACACAAGAGTGCATTTCTTTCTGCGAGAATTTTCTATATGGCGCAAACCAGCCGCCTGGTGTTGGTGTTAGTTTGCCCGTTAAGAAGCACAATGGGAGGCTCGAAGGAGAAGGTCACTCTAACGATCGCAAGGAACTGCACGTGGCATACTCAGATCGACGATTTTGGCAGAGCAAACTTTGTAATGCTACAACACCTGGACGAGGTAGATCCTTTCGTGGCACTGCACAAAGAAATTATCGAAAAGAAGTATCATGACTGGGGGGTATGCAGGACGGACGCCGAAGTTACTAGAGAGCACAAGTCCACTTTCCTGCATTGGTTCAAAGAGCACATTATTGCTAATCCCCTGGAGGAGGGCTCTAAGGAACATCATTAGAATGGATGGAGTCGCCAATGAGGAAGAGTACAACCACTACGACAACCCAATGAGGGAAGATCACGATGACGATGAAGTTCCTCAAAAGAAGAATCAATACAACATTACCTAAGAAAAATCATACTGCATGGAAAAGGAAAAGTCACAATGAGGGGCTCAATTATTCTTCAACGAACAAGAAGGGAAAGAAGCTCACTCAAAAGAGAAAATGCCAACACTAAGGAACCGTATGTTATCGGTCAAATGAAGTAATATATATGTTCCTATTTTGTATACACACTTAGCCATTATGCATGGGTCCAATGAAGTAATATATATGTTCCTATTTCCCCCCACAGAAAATAGAAGGAAACAAACATGAAAACTACTATACTGCTAATGGTCCTGGTTATAGCAGTTGGGCTTTTCGGAAAAAGGGCTACAGCTAGTCAATGGAGAAGCAGGTAGAATCTCATAGAGAAGTGGATTATAAACATAGAGATGCCTTTTTTGCATCCAAAGGGACATTGTGACGATCATCATGAAAGAAGTCGTCGATGAGAAGGAGATGTTCCACCATGGCCCTATATCACAAGCTGACATCCAAACTCGCATAGGAATGCAAATTAATGACCTCACGCCGTTCAAGAAGCTAGGGTCCATCCTTGATGATATGGAAGGATGGAACTTCTAGTGATTTACGATGCCGATGATGATTGTATGTGTCAGTTGGACTTGTATACTTTCTGTAGCGATTAAAATTTGTGATGTCCACGGTCCCTGCTGAACTTGCGTAACGCTACTTCGTTAGTTTGGGTACGATGACATGCATTCCTCTAGTTAATTAGTTTGCGTACTATATGTTGCATCTAGTTGCTAACCCTTTCTTTTTCGTGTTGCTCTAGTATTTTTTGTTGCATATGATCGTACATTCTCTTGATGAAGATGCATCTCTAACAGGTACCTAGATTCTTGATGGCGAAGGAGTGCTATGTAGTGTACGAAGGGAAGGTTTCGGGTGTGTACGACGAGTGGTATGAGTGTCAGGTGCAAGTGGAGGGGGTCTCGGCCGCCAGCCATAGCGGTTTCAAACGCAGACAAGAAGCACAAGCTAGTTACTTGAGGTTCAGGCTAGTGCGAGAGAGGCCTCATAACCGCCTCCTCATGTACTGCGTAGTTCCGCTATCACTCATAGTGATAGAACTTCTCGCGTATTTCATTGTTTAGATGGATGACGTTGTAGTTTCAAGTATTCGAGACTTGCATGTATCGCTATTTTCGAGATGATGACGAGAGACCACTTTGTGATGGATGATGATTATGATGAGACTATTTGTATGTATATGCTACGATTACATTTGTGGTCTCACGGCCATTTTTATGTGTATGATGATGACATTTGTATGTGCTAAAGATTCTTGTATAAAGCATGCTCAAATAGAAAACAAATATGCAGAAAAAAACAAAAACTAATAAAATTAGTAGTAGCGAGTGGAGAAAAGTTACCAGCAGTGTGCCACTAGCAGTAGCGCGGCCAAGTAAAAGGCGCTAGAGCTATTAGCAGTAGCGCGCTTGCTTATTCATTGCTGCTGCTACCCTTGTATAGCAGTAGCGCGGGCGTACACACACTGCTGCTACCCTTGTATAGCAGTAGTGTGGGTGTACACGCACTGCTGCTACAGTTTATCGGTAGCGCAGAATCAGTAGCGCGTGACCCCTCACTACTGCTATACCTAGAACCCACGCTGTTGCTAGGCTTTTCCCTAGTAATGCTCCCATCCCATGAAAAAAGGTACACCCCGATTCTATTCTTCTTGCTACCCCATCTATGTAGTTAGGTCTCCCTACAACAAACAATAATTCATCTCTCTCTCGACTATCACCCCCTAGCCAGCCATGTTGTCGAGGTATATCTACTATCTCACAAGCAAACATACGATGTCTGTGTGTCCCTTTATTGCACACACACTATTATCTCCCATATCCCAACCACGTAACCTTGTACCGACATTACACCTATCTCTCTCTCTCTCTCTCTCTAACACAAACACAAACACGAACACACCCTCTCTCTCCCTTTTGGACACTCCTATCTCTACGACACACACAGTCTTTCGAACAAGCATATGCCCCTCTCTCCTTAGGTATCGCTGCCCCCAACCCCTTATTTCTCACACAAATATTCTCCGTATATCTATCTCCCGCAATAATTGATGCTCAGTCTAAATTGAAACCAACTACAAAAATGAGCTCTTATTACAAAAATCAAATCCACACCCAAACAAAATATGACAATAAGGTAAAATTGTGCACACAAATGTTTGTTGCGTGCATGAATTTCCATGATATGGATGTACTAATCGTACATCCACACAGACCCATTTCACACAAATTATGGTGCGCATGTGATGTTTGTTGTACTGCTCCCGCCAGTTTCCTCCGACACGTTCCAACTTATTGTGCTACTTGAGATTCTATTTTTCTCCTCGGACCATGTGAAACCACGAAAAGGACCCCTCCTCACCCTACCCCCACTGGTATTGTAGCTTGAAGCTCCCATACGGACAAAACCCCCCCTGGATCACGCAGTCATTGTCGTAGAGGATGGTGCCGTGGCCTAAGAAGAGGATGGAGTCTCCGACATCACCGAAGTGGAGCACGCCCTGGACAGCCGCGAGTAGCGCATGCTCACTGGCCACGCGGAGGACAGTGTGATCTAGCGGCTCGCGCTCGTCGGCCAACAGGGGTAGCTGCGTTCCAAAAGCACGCCCTAGTCGGTCATGATGAGGTGCATTGCGTCCTCGCCACTCACAATGTGGACGAGTGTGTTCTCCATCAACATGCCTGCGAGCATCACATCCTCGCCACTCTCGATGTGGACGAGAGCACACCCATGAACATCGCGTCGTCTCCGCTCCCGACGTGGACGTGCGTGTCCCCCGGTAGCACACCCTCCAACATCGCATCCTTGCCGCTCAGGCACACAAGCGTGTGCTCCAACAGCACGACCGAGAGCATGGCATCCTCAAGGCTCACAAGGTGGCTGAGCGCGTGCTCCAGACAGTACCCCAGGAGTCGGGACGCGAGCACCGCGCCCCCGTCTATGAGGAGTACAACATCGTGCCCATCGCGGTTGAGGAAAGTCCCGTGACTCTGTAGCTCAGGAGCGCGAGCTCCAGTGGGCGCTATAGGAGTCCCACACCGATATGCAGGTGCCTGCAGATGTGCAAGATTATCCTTCGAGGTCTCCTCCTCCTGTGTAGACACCTCCACTGCCCCCGTTGTATGTCCTCTGCCTCAGCTCCGGCGGACCTTTGGAGTTTAGTTGTATGGAACATGAATATTTGGATTAATCATACCTCTACCGAAATGTGAAGGATCAAGAATAATGGAAAAAACAACCTATGAATAACATGCATGAATAGATGACGTGGTGGCATTGCATCTATATCTATATCTATATATATACCAATATAAAAAGACCCAAAAGGCCAGATCCAATTAATCTCGGGCATCAAATCATGTTAATCCAATGACCTAGACTGCTTGAATGTCGAGCGATCAACACGTTTAGCGTGTAGTTAATTTCATGCCGAAGATAGTTCTAATCACATAATAACACACAATTAATATACTAATTAATATCCACATGAACTTATTATACTTCCAAATAAACGTTCATTGCATGTACACATTGACTAGTGTCGGAGAGTAACGCAAGTATATTACAATTTATAGATTGCATGCATGACTAGCTTATGTGGCATGGTTGCATGGCTAGGAAAGGCTAGATAAAAATAAATATATAATAATGTGTTTAGAGTGCACTCGCCTAAATTGGAGCACGTAAATATCTTAAGAGTGCACACCACTTTTTTTTCAGACGCTTAGGTGCACCGGATGCCGTGCCATGTTACAAAATGTTAGAAGAAAAATCTGCTCCAATGTTTAAAAAATCTATTATTTATCTTGAAACAAGCCACACTCGTCCCTGACCTCATCAAAACAGCCCGAGGAATATGTCTACCGTGACAATGTAAGAGATATGTGATCATTAACTTGTATTGCTATTTTGAGATGATGATGAGGTCGACATCATTTGTGTTAGATAATGATGATATGATGAGACTATGTTGTACCACTTCAATGATGATGATGATACATTCGTTTTTCATATAGTTTCAGCGTATGTGTATGTTCTAATTGTATAAAACCTGTGAAAATACGAATACAAGAAAATAAAAAAGAATATACTAGTAGTGGCGTGGGGTTCTGGAGTAGTAGCAGCGCTGCCTTACCAGTAGTGTTGGTTGTAGTGGCACGCTACTAGTATTAGCAGTAGCGATGGACAGAGGTGCGCTACTACTAGACAAAGGTAGCAGTAGCGCTGGTTAAAACAAGCGCTACTTCTAAAAAATAGTTGTTGCACCGTAGCAGTAGCACGCCTGCCCGTGCTACTAATAGCCAAAAAACCAGCGCTACTGGTAAGGGTTTTCCTAGTAGTGTGGAAAGGTGGAAAATGGACACGCCACTCTTGCGATGCAAGGTCGCCTCGGTGTGAGAGTGGTTGTGCGTATGAGTGTGTACGGGTTCGAATGGCCGAATCCTTTCTATGGTTGCCATGGACCTCCTTTTATAGGTTAAGGGGCACTAGAGTGGCAAATCAGTCTTTCCAAGCTGATTAGATAGCAAACGATGCTATCATACCTAACTCTGCAGCTGACAGAGTGCATTAAATGCACCTCTTAGTGTCACATCAAAACTCGTCCGACAAGCATTGTCGGTCTCATTTTTCCAGGTGTGTTCTTGTTTGCTTTACACATCTCAAGATGTGTGTCATTTGGTGGTTCTCGTGGTAGGAAATAGCTGCCACGTATCCATGGCAGCCACTAAGCCACCTTTGAGCTTGATACCACACTGATTGGCGATGGGCGTTGCTGTGAGGTGGAGTTTTACCTCCGCATGACCCAGCAATTCTACCGGGGTGGTCGTGATGACTTGCTGCTGGGCGAATGTGGCTCCCCTCCAGGCTCACATGCCCAGCAAGGATGGTTTCCCTTCTGGTGGCGTCTTGCACTATGGTTGTCTTGATCTCCTTGACCATCTTGCTAATTCATCAAGGAGCTGATCTCTTCATGTCTTGGTGTGATTTATGATGCTGCAAATTTGCCCTCGAGCGTGTGCATAGTTTGGTGCAACGGGCCGAGGGTCTATTGCACCGACAGAAGCCCCCAAATCTGGCACGGTCGCGCCACTGTGCATCGCCGGGGTAGGCTCTACCCAGTGGAAGGGCAAGGGTGAGTGTTTCCTTTGATTCTTCATTAACTTTGAGCTTGGGCAAGTTTCCACTTTCTCCCCGCATTGCGTAACTCCAATGCTGGTGGGGCCATACTTGTAATGACTCGTGAATGACTTTAACGCACAAGCTGGTAACTGCCAATTCACTCTTCCCACAACGCCCTTATCCTTAGCCATGTGTGATGCATGCATTGAGTGGGGTAGGTAACCGGAGGCGCGTGGTGCGGAAGAGCATTAAGGCGAGGGCTCGGTTTCCTTTGATTTGTGCAGAGAGGCAGCCCCAAGACGTTACCGATGGGGAGGAGGACAGGTTGATTGGGTGTGGCAGCTGTTTTCGCAGAAGGGTTCCGCACGGGTTCTGCACCTCCCCTGCCTTATCTTCCTATAAGATGAGGCATGGGGCGGCGGAAGTTCCTTCGTATCTTCCATTTCCCCTCATCCTCGCCATAGACTTTGCAAACCATGGCGAGGGGCGGACGTTCTGGCCCAGCTCCAGTGGCGACGAGAACTTCTGCTCGACAACGCCTCCCACCTCCTTCCTGTGACATGGGGATAGAATCCGCTTGGATGGGAAGCGGGAGGGGGCAAGGCTGAGGTCGCCGTGGTACTCGGGGTATAGGAGGACGAGGCGGCGTCCAAGCCCCGCCCCCGCCTATCGTCCTTCCTCTGATGGAAGGCCACATCGGAGACCAGTCGTTGGAATTTGTTATCAGGTTGTACAAGCCCCCTCGCCACTGCCTCCGTCTTCCTATGACATTTTCAAGGGCGATGGAGCTAGAGCAACTATGGTCACAGAGGTTACAGATGAGCGGCTATGGGAATGGTTTTATACGGGTGGTCGTAGACTTCCCTTCCCCTCATGTCATGTTCTTCCGTTGAGGCTGGAAGACCTTCACTCATGCCCACATCTTGGTGGAGGGGCACGTCCTTCATTTTAAGTTAATGGAGGACGGTCTTCTTTCCGTCATGGTGTTTGGGAGTGCGGGTACTCGCATAGGGTGTTGTGTGGAGAGCTCGACCGACGACGAAAGCCCTCCTCGAGCGACAACGAAGAGGAAGACAATGACGGTGATGAAGATGACAGCGACGGGGAGGGCGACGACTCTGACTCCTGTTGAGCATTGGTCGCATCGTTGCTGTCAGGGCTTGGCACCACCATCTGCACCAGCCCGCCCTTTTCACGGCAAGGAAGTCCTGCCGGGAAGTTAGAGGCGGGGGTAGGTGTGGTGCCTCTCTTCCGACTCCTCCCATAGCCTCTTTAGCTAGACCCTGGTAGGTTTCCTCACGGGCTGCAGTTTCGCCAGCCTTGCTATGTTCTGCTGGCCTAGTGGCGGTGACCAGGGAATCATTGTTGTTGCTCCCTTCACCACCACCTTTGCCTAGGCACTCCTTTTGCCCCCTTCCCCTCCTGCTGCAGAACCTGGGGAAGGAGCAATAGAGAAAGCATAAAGGGCCACTTATCTTTTTTTAACCTTAAACTCGTAGGCTCTCGCCAAACTTTAGCTCAAATAAATGCAATCTTAATAATCCATGTAATGTTCTATAAGGTTTGTACTTGTTGATCATCATATTAATGGAAAAGATAAACCTTGTCGGGGACTTGTGCGTGTCATACGACCATGTAGAGGGGGAATGCCTCTTTACATACAAGTAAACAAGTTTTCCCGGTAAGCTACCTTGCCGATACCCTTAGATTTGCTGTCGGGGATTGATCCTACCGGGCATAAACCATGGTGAGGGACCAGCCCCGCCAACCATTTTTGGCCAAAGGCCACTGCAAACATTCTGACCGAAGCATCGTTCGAGTCAAAGGATGGGAGCACCTAAGTCTCTAAAGGGAAGGGAGGTCTCCTTATGCACAATTATTTAAAGAACATGTATGGATAATGGAAAGAACTTATCTGTCTGGCTTGCTGAAGATTGCAGGGTTGGCTTCTCCTTTCATCTCCTATTGGGGGAACCAAGTCCACGACAGGAACCTATGGTTATGTCACAGCCCTAGAGTTTGATTGTACCAAGTGGCTTTGCATCCATGCATCATGTTCAATTTCAAGAAATTTGAAATGGGGATTGATAAACCCTAGCACAAATGCTTTCCAAATAGGTCCAGTTAAGAAAATTGCATTCAATGTTTCCAAAGTGTTCTTATTATTTGTTTGATATTTTTGGCAAGGCTTTTGCACCAAACCAAAAATAATGAAATTTTTTAGGAATATTTTGGGCACTGAATTTAAATCATTATTGTATTTGAATTTGGAGTTATATTCATAATATATAGAATATATTTCCAAATAACTTTGAATTAATTTATGTGCTCCTGGAAAAGTCCATTGGAAACATAAAAATACTCAGAGGATGTTTTGGCACTTGTTTGAATTTGTTCAAAGTCAAAACAGTGGCAAAAGAAATAAACAAAGAAAAGAAAAACAAAAAACAGAAAAGAATTAGAAAAGAAAGAGAGATAGAGAGTTTCACCTGGGCCTTGCCTGCCTGGTCCAACTCATGTTTGGCCTAGCCCACCAGGGGCAGCCTCGTCTTCTACCTCTTGCAAGTAGGCAGAGGAGAAGCTGGGCACGGCGTGCGCCCATGGCTTCCACGCCACCTGCGTGCCTAGACCTCCCCTGGCCAGCGTCAAGGACACGCCGCTGGAACCCCCCTGACCTCCTCACTCTTCCCCTTCGTCTCTCCCTCGCCCTCTCGACACCATGGCCGACGCGTCCGTGAGTACGCCGCCGCCGTAGCTGCGTCCACCGCCACCCCCTCGCCTTTCCGACGCGCCCCCGAGCTCCGTCGTGCCTCCCTCATCCTTTCAGTCGACCCATGCGACCGCGGGAGCCCTACAGCGTGGTCCCCGACCTCTTCTTCCTCCTTCGGCCGCCGAGATCGCCGAAGATGCCGCGACGCCGTCTGTGCCTCCCCGAGCCCGTTTGTCTGCTCTGCGAGTCCGCCGTGAGCTCCTCTTCCTTACCCCCCCTCTCCTTTTGCTCACCCCCTTGCCGCAACACCGTTCCCTGTCAAGGCCGAAAACCACCGCCGCTGGCCAGCTCGCCGCCGTGGCCACTGGCGCTGCGCCTCGCAGCCAAGCATGCCACTGTGCTCAACACATCCCCAGCAACCCAAAACCATGATCCACACCCCATTTAATGCACCGCAGCCGTCGCTTGACTCGAGCCCGTGGCTCTGTCGCCGCCAAATCTCGTCGCCAGCGAGATTCCGGCCGCCCCGCGACCCCCTGCCTGGCCCATTGGATGCGCACGAGCAAGAGCTCCTCCCTGGTGCCTGCAACGCGATGAACGGCTGTCCCTAATGCAAGTCCGGCGAGTTGCCGCCGCGATTTTGGTTGCTGCCGGCCAAACTCCGGTGACATCTGACATGGCAACGTCATTAGTATTAACCCGTCGTAGTTAGCCACCTCACAGCCACTGACAGTGGGCCCTAGCCCTGGTCAAACCCCAGTTAGCGCTGGTTTTGACCGGGATTAGTACCCGTGTCACTGACAGGTGGGTCCCACCTGTCAGGTTTGACCTGGACCGGTCAGTTGACCTGCTGACCTCAGCCTGACGCAATGTTGACACAGTAAAGCCTTTCTGGAATTAAAATAAATTAGAAAAGGTTTAGAAATTCCAGAAAATGCTTTAAACTTCTAAAAATCATATAAAATCAACCATAGCTCAGATGAAAATATTTTATATATGAAAAATGATCAAAAAAATATGAGGAATCTGTTTATGGCATTTTCATGCATGTTAGAACAACTTTTGCCAACTGTTTAGGGCAAATCAAATGAATGGCATTTATATAACCACATGTGGAGCTTCAATTTGAATCTTGGATTCAAACCAACTTCATTTAATTGTGTTGCTAGTTGCATTAGCTCAATCAACATCATATTGCCATGTCATGATCATGCATCATATTGTTGCATTGCATTGATTGTGTTCTTTTTCTGTTGCCGGTTTTTGTCCCCTCTCAGTAGACGATGTTCCGACGTTTTGAGATCGATGACACTGACGAAGACATAGTGATATTTTCAGAAGTGCCGGGCAAGCAGAACCCCCTTGTTCATTTCCATACAATCCCACTCTCTCGCTCCTAATCTCTTTTACTGCATTACGACAACAACGTTTCAACTGTTACCTGTTGCGGTAGTTGAACCCCTTTCCTCTGCATGACCTGTCATTGCCACAGTAAATAGTTGAAACCCACTAGCATGAGCAGGAGTTGTTTGAGCCATGTTGTGCCTACTCATTCATGTTTGCTTGTCATGCCTGCTATTGCTTAGAGTTGTGTCAGGTCTGATTCATCGGGGATGAATTGGAATGTGGTGAACATGTCCTACTGTGTGTGAGCTAAGTGTGTGAACACGATTTGGTAAAGGTAGCGGTGAGAGGCCATGTAGGAGTACATGGTGGGTTGTCTCACTGGAACCGTCCTTAAGAACTGAGTTCTGTGTAAGTTGTCCAATGACTAACTACGACCACGCATTGGAATGCTTAAGTGCCCCTCTTGACTTATTAATCAACTAGATCTCCGTCCAGGAGTCGCAACTAGTTTCTGGTGTTTGTAGGTAGTGCTAGTAGTCTACCAAGTGGCACCCGATACAGGTGGGCTTGGGACAGACTAGGTGCAGTGGACCGGTGTACCAAGTGGCACCCGGTTGGTGGGCTTGGGAACCCTGTACACATCGTTTGGGGCCGTGAGCGACACCCCGGCCGGATCTCCTTACGGACTGAACCCGAATAGGCGATAAACCTGGACTAGAGTCTTGTGTGGTTAGTCAGGTCGTGGCCGACACCCTCGCCAGGCTTCCACTTGAAGGTTGCCGAGATATACGACGTGTACATGGTGGTAAGTGGCGAGAGCGTGTGTGAAGAAGTACATCCCTGCAGGGTCATCATGATCTATTCGAATAGCCGGGTCCGCGGTTATGGACTTCTTGGATGCTTACGTTGGTACATAGACAAGTGAAAGTGGATACTCTAAAATGCTCAAGACAAGTGTGAGTGCTATGGATGGCGTTCTCGTAGGGAGACGGGAGCAGATCTATAGTGGTGTATTGATTGGTGAATATGTGGACTCGTGTGCGCCACCTCAAAAGAGTTACTTGCAGTCGTAGTTCAGGATAGCAACCGAGTCAAAGCTGGCCTGCTGTAGTCAAACTCCACCACCCCTTTGTTGATACCGATGCATATGTAGCTAGTTCTGATGTAAGTCTTGCTTAGTACCTTTGTACTCACGTTTGCTTAATTTATGTTTTGCATAGAGACTTCAGTCTCACTAGTGGTTCCGCGTGGACTTCGACGTTTAGCTTGTTACCTCAGCTATGATCTTGTGCCCTTGGGAGGGTCTTGTAGATAGTCAGGCTTCTCAGCCTTTTTCATTTTAGTTGTATGTACTCAGACATGTTATGCTTCCATTGCCTATATGCTCTGTATGTTGGGCCATGTGACCCCTGTTTGTAATAAATGCTATGATTGCTCTGCTGGGCCTTATCTATATGAGTTGTTGAGTTATGTTGTGATGCCATGTTGTACAACACATACTTGCATGTTATGCGTACGTGTAATGTGTATTGCTATGTGTGGGATCCGACACCTAGTTGTTTACCCTTGGTAGCCTATCTTACACGGAAATGTCTCCTAGTGCTTCCACTCAGCCTTGGTAGCTTGCTACTGCTCCGGAACACTTAGGATGGCCGGCATGTGTCCTTCTTCATTCCTGTGTCTTTCCCTTAGGGGAAATGTCACGCGTTGTTCCTTTAAGTCCTTGTAGCTTGCTACGACTTGGGTTCATACGTTGATGACCGACACGTTCGTTGCTAGGTCATGTATGTCTGTCTCTGTAATTTAGCGCCACTTTTGGTTTATAACTAGTCATCTCGGCCCGGGTTCTCTGTCATATGGATGCTAGCGACACTATCATATACGTGTGCCAAAATGCGCAAACGGTCCCAGGCCAGGTAAGGTGGCACCCGTGGGAATACCGTGCGTGAGGCCGCAAAGTGATATGATGTGTTACATGCTAGACCTGTGTGACTTAGGATCGGGGTCCCGGCAGGTTAATGCACATGAAAGGATGCCAAATGGAATCTAATCTATATGAGTAAGCAAAACTCATAACAGGATCATGCATGCATGCAATCTTATTGGGGGGCCTCTACATTGCGTCGATCTTTTATGTATTGCTCAGGCTGCGCCTGGCTTTGTACAAGGGGTTACATGCAACTGATGCAAGGCCTGTACAAAAGGGTGGCTGCCGGGGAGGGCCGGATTGCCGCGCCTTACAGGTAGTACTTAGGGCGATGCTCAATGTTCCATGAGTTTTGCAAGTGAATGCCATCTCCGGTCTCTGGACGGACTGTGCCAGGGCTGGTGACTAGTACCACCCGATAAGGGCCTTCCCACTTCGGCATTAACTTTTTTGTACCCTTGGCCGGCTGAATGCACCGAAGGACAAGTTCGCCTTCCTCAAAACACAGCGCACGAACCCTGCGGCTATGATAGCGATGAAGGGCTTGCTAACAGCGTGCAGCACGCGTAGCGGCCTAGAGACAGTAATCCTCGAGTAGCACATCATCGTCTCACCGGTGCTGATATTGCACTACTTCATCATAGCCAAGCACTCGAGGAGACCCGTAAATGAGTTCCATGAGGATAACTGCTTTTGCCCCATAGACTAGAGAGAAGGGAGTCTTCCCAGTAGCTAGATTCAGTGTCGTTCTGAGGGACCAGAGAACTACCGGGAGCTCATTAATCCGTCGCCTGCTGCACTTCTGCAACTTATCAAGGGTTCTTGTCTTGACACCTCAAAGCACTTCAGCGTTCGCCCTCTTAGCTTGTACATTGCTCCTGGGATGTGCAACTGATGCAAATGAGATCTTGCTTCCGAGGGCATGAACATATTGCATGAAGGCTCCTGTCCTGAATTGGGTGCCATTGTCAGTGATGATCCGTGCCGAGACCCCGAAGCGACAAACCAATTCTTTCAAGAACTTGATAGCTGACTAAGCAATCACCTTTCTCACGGCAACTACTTCCGGGAACTTGGATGTTCTTGATAGCAATGAAAAAGAATTCAAAGCCCCAGGAAGATCGGGGGAAAGGGCCAAGGATATCGAGCCCCCAGACTGAAAACGGCCATGACATAGGGATTGTCTGAAGAGCTTGGGCAGGCAGTTGGATGTTCTTGGAATGGAACTAACAGACATCACATTTTGTGACGAGCTCGAACGCATCTTGGATGGATTTGGGCCAATAGAATCTTTGCCGAAATGCTATCCCAACTAATGCCCTTGATCCAATGTGGGAGCCGCACATGCCTTTGTTAATCTTCGCCAGTAGTTCCTTTCCTTCTTCCCGGAAAATGCACTTCAATTTCACACCGTTGTGCATCCTTCTATACAGAGTGTAATCGACAAACTAGTACATACTAGCCCTCCGGGTTACTCTTTGAGCCTCATCTAGCTCTTTGGAAAGTTCTCCTATTTGGAGGAAATGGACAATATGCGTTGCCCAAGTTGGAGCCCGGGGCTCGGCAACAAGGACTAACGGCACCTCCGCGTTCACAGGTGTGCGCTCTTCGACTGTCGGGACCGGGGGTCCGACAGGAGGATGCTGCCCGGCAAGAAAATGGGAGTTGTTTCCAGAAGGGTCCCTGCCAGGTGCCCCGGAGAGCTCGACCGACAAAGGCTTACCGGAGTCCAATTTCCTCCTTTTTCTGGCCATTGTTGCTGGGGACATACAAGGCTGAGTAAGGTGGAGAACAAAAGTTCCTGGTCCCACAGGAAGCTTTTGCGCAATACATTTTGACAGATGATCAGCAATGCTATTTTCCGCACGGTGTACGTGCTCTGTTTGCATTCCATCAAAATGCTCCTCCAATCTTCTCACTTCCTCAATGTATGCCTCCATCAATGGGATTTGATAATCTTTATTAAATTGCCTCACCACCAACTGGGAATCTCCTCGGATGATCAGCTTCTTGATTCCTAGTTCAGTGTCAATTCTGAGCCCGGCAAGGAACCCTTCATACTCTGCTGTATTGTTGGTAGCCTCCTCCCAAGGAACCCTTCATACTCTGCTGTATTGTTGGTAGCCTCCTCCCATAGAAAGTGCATCTAGACGACATACTTCAAGTGTTCCCAAGTGGGGGCGACGAGAAGCATGCCAACTACAATGCGTTGCAAGGATAAGGTACCATCAAAATACATGATCCACTCTTGTGGTGATTCCTTGCCGGGGATATCTGTCTCTGGCTTTTTTCTCATGAGCGGTTGGTGTCCTTTCTGCAATAAACTCTGCCAATACCCTGCTCTATATAGAGGATGTGCTCTCAAACTTTGAACCAAAGCTGGATAATTCCAAAGCCCACTCCACTATCATGCCTGTAGCCCCTAGGTTCCGGAGTATCCTCTTCAACAGGAACCTTGTGACAACAGTTATCTCATGACCTTGGAAGTAGTGTGGCCGTTTCCTTCTTTCTATTGTTCTCCTTGGCGGGACTAGCGATCTCTGTGACCTCTGCCACAACTGCAATCCTGCACATCTTATCTACGGAAATGATTGGGTCCTTCTTGTCTGATGGAACGGATAGGATTCCATGGGCCCTGGCATCTTCAAGATGTTATACGCATAGTGGGATGCTGCCATGAATTTGCTAGAGCTGGTCGTCCAAGGATTCCATTGTACGGCAGGGGGAGGTCCACCACATCAAACACAACCTTCTCTATCATGTAATTCAATTCTCCCCCAAACGTTACAGGCAACATAATCTTTCCCTTGGGACGACTCTTTGCTGGATTAAATCCTTGGAACGTGCCGGTAACCTCAATCTCTTCTTGTGATATCTGGAGTCTATTGATGACCTTCGGGGAAATCAGATTCAACCCGGCCCCACCATCAAACAACATCTTTGTCACTTTGAGGTTGCGTATTGTTCGTGATACCAACAAGGGAAAGCACCCTACTGTGATAGGCGGCCATGGTGATCCTCCTTGTCAAAGATGATGGGCGTGCGGGACCACTTGAGCGGCTTCCGAAACTCCACTGCCTGCTCAATGGCATTGACCTCACGTCCCCATTGGCTGAGTTGGCTGTCAGAGGAATGCAGAGATGCACCCCTGTCAATGGACAGAGCGGAAGTGGCCTTTTGGAACACCTGCTCATTGGTTTCCTCTTCATCCCCTTCATTACTTTCCTGATTGCAATCGTTCTTCTCGCCACCCCTAGCGGGTTTCCCTTTATTCCTAAACCCCTTGACGGGATGGTTTTCTTCAACGCTCCGGTCCTTTCCGCCAGTGTCATTTTGACCTTTCTCCTTATCTTTTTTCTCATATTCAGCTCTCTGCTTCTTGACAGGCTGCTCAACTTGATGGCATTCTTGTAGATCATGGCCCTTAGTCTAGTGGATTTTGAAGTAAGGGCCGTCATTGTTCCCGGCCTTGTCAGCGACTCCAGCCTCCCGGCAATCATTGCACGAGGCAACCTCCTTGTCGGGGACTCAGCTTTTTTCTTCTTAGCGGTACTGGGTGTGCTCGATCCTTCAACTGTAATTACAGCCATATCTTTGTGCTTCTTACTATGCTTCTTGTTCAGCTTCTTTTCACTAGTGGTTTCGACGTCAACCTCTGAATCCATGTCGAAACCATCCTCTTCTCTAGAGGGTTTCCTCGCCTCCTACACCCAAGCACACTTGTCCACCAAGGTGTAAAGCTCCTTCACAGACTTGGGGAACTGGACGTTCATCTTCGAGCATATCTGGCAATTGCGCATGTTGGACTGGAAAGTTGCTATCACTACTGCCGCATGGATGTCTGGTATGTTTATATGGACTCTACTAAACCTCTGCATGTACTTCCGCATAGTCTATCCTTCATTCTGTGGAAGCAACTGCAAGTCGCTGGGGCGTGCTGATTCTTGGTGGCCGCTGGTGAAGGCGCCAACGAACGCATGGCACAGGTCAACCCAAGACGAGATGGAGTTCTCCGGCAGGTGCATCGACCAAGACCTCACATTAGGCTTAAGTTCTAATGGAAAATAGTAGGCAAATACCCTCTCATCTCTTCTTTCGGCAGCTTGAGTAGCGATGGCGAAGATGCTCAAGGTTTCTGCCGGGTTCAGCTTCCCATCGTATTTCTCTGGAATCTGAGGCTTGAACGTGTGACCGAACGGCCAATGGACTTGCCGCAGCTCACGGGTGAATGCAGGGGACCCCACCTCGAAAGGCAAGTATCTGACCCCGCCGAGCACGGGCTCATCGGTGTTGGAGTCGCCGCGTCCGTTAGACAGGCAGTGGTCGTTGCGGCGTTGGTCGATGATGATGCACACATGCTCCCTCTGCCTGCCCTCTGGGGCTTGTGGTTGGCCTTGGTGCGCTCGTGCATGCGACAAAGCCATCGAGACGTCGTCTTGATCCTGGGCGCGTAACCCCCACACTGATTGTCACGGCGGAGACAACACCGTGGGAGTGGCGCCTTCGACGTGGCCAGCAGTGTGGGCCGTCATCGTCGCTTGGGGAGGCCGAGGCGGGCCAGCCTGCCGTGATCTCTCCGCGTTGGCGAAACCAATCATTCTTTGGATGGTGGCTCGCCACTCATCCATCTGATTGGCTGCTGGAGGGAATTTCAACAGCAGCTAAGCCCGCGCCATAGCCTCCGATGCAGTTCTTGGGAGTGATGATGATATGGATCGTAAGGTCGCTTGGCTCCTGGCTGTGCCAGCAGCTGCCGCGCCATGTCATGGTCGCCGGGAACCAGCCACTTAGGATGGCATGGTGACGAGGTGGAGGCGATTGAGGGCCGACGGTCCCATCGGGTGCAATGGCCGGGTCCGCCCGTCCTGGGGGTGGCGCACGCTCCAAGGTCACACCTGCAATGGTTGCGGCCGGGGAGCTGCAATTCGCCCCAGATCGAGCATCACCGCCGATGTTGTGCAAGTCGTTCGGAAAAGGATGCCCAGAAGAAAGGGCTTCTCCGCCCATACCTCGTGGGACGTCGCCGCCGGGGCGTAGCTGATGCTGCTCTTCTCTGATGTTTTTGGCTTCCACTTCGGAAGTGGGAGAGGCGGTGACGACGCCTCCCGCCACGTCCGTGTTTCCGTGTTCCTCCTCATGCCCTACAGTGTCAGCGGACGCGGGCGGCGTGGCCCTTGAGGAGGACGGATGGGCCATAGCGCTGGACTTCTTCTTGGGCGCCATGGTCGATGGAGCCGAAGAAGATGAGCTGGTGATGAAGATGACGCGTTGTTGATGCTCTCAGGTTCGCGCAAGTGACCCCCCTACCTGGCACGCCAAAGATATCATGGGATAACCATGGCCAACGATGGGACAGAGGTCCCTTTTGTTTCAGCAAGGGGATGGGCACGTTGCACAAAAAGCGGAGTAGCGCCGAGCAGTGCGTCGGGGATTACACTACCAGTTTTAGCAAGGTTCAGGCTGTCACGAGGCGTAAAACACTACTCCTACTTTCGTGGGTTGATGGTGGAAAGGTAGAAAATGGACATGCCACTTTTGCCAGGCAAGGTCGCCTTGGGGTGAGAGAGGTCGGGTGTATGAGTGTGTATGGGTTCGAATGGCCGAATCATTTCTATGGTTGCCATGAGCCTCCGTTTATAGGTTAAGGGGTCACCACAGTGGAAAATCAGTCTTTCCAAGCTGTTTAGATAGCAACCAATGCTATCATACCTAACTCTGTAGCTGACAGGGTGCATTAAATGCACCGCTTAGTGTCACATCACAGCTCATCTAGCAAGCTCTGTCGGGCTTGTTTTTCCAGCTGCGTTCCTGTTTGCTTGACACGTCTTTGGACGAGTGTCATTTGGTTGTTCTCGTGGTAGGAAATAGCTGCCATGTATCCAGGGGCGGCCACTAAGCCACCTTGCAGCTTGACACCACACTGATTGGCGATTGGCGTTGCTGTGAGGTGGAGTTTTACATACGCATGCCCCGGCAAGCCTAGTGGAGTGGTCCTGGTGACTTGCTGCTGGGCAAATCCGGCTCCCCGCGAGGCTCACATGCCCGGCAAGGATGGTTTCCCTTTTGGTGGCGTCTCACACTTTGGTTGTCTTGATATCCTTGACCAGCTTTATGATTCATCAAGGAGCTGATCTCTTCATGTCTTGGTCTGGTACTTGATGCTGCAAACTTGCCCTCGAGCATGTGGAAAGTTTGGTGCAACAAGCCTAGGGTGTATTGCACCGACAGTCCGCGCTCCGCTTCGCGCCCATGCTGCGCCTCGCCAAGTTAATGAACTGCCAATCCCCACCTCCTTAATGACGGACCCGCTCTTCTTCTACCACAACTGAAGCACCTCGAGCTCATCGCTGTGTCCATCCGAAAGGATGACATGGAACGCCTGCTCCATGGCTATACTGCACTCGAGTTCCTTTGTCTTTAGGCAATGAATTGGTCGAGTAGCTTCCACATCACCTCCAGGACTCTCCAGACGATTTATGTGTGTTGCTGGTCCTACTACGAGAGATCACAAAAGGTCACACCTTCACTTGAGAGATTACTTGTAGTTGATCAACAAGGTCCAACAAGAATCAATGTCATTTCGGAGCCGAAATTGACAATGTTGGGCTACTCGTCTGTCAAATACTACTACTTTCTGGTACAACAGTCACCTTCTACCTCTCCTTCTTGATATCAAAATTATTTCTAGTTTTGAAGATATATGTTCATCGATCATCCAGAAAAGCTTCACCCAGATTCTGCGCACAGTGAAGGTCTTGGCACTAGAATCTGTCGGCCCGAATCTGGACCAAGTTGTCAGTTTCCTGAGATGATTTCCGTGCCTGAAGGATCTGTATATCGAGGTGATGTTCCTTTCCTGTTAACTGTTAACAATAAGGGAGTTCAATTTTTTGCACCTTTTCCCAAGTTTACAATGACAATGTTCTACATTTTCTGAAGGAATTTTAGAGGATTTCAGGATATACACCCCACCCCATATTGGTTGCTTCATTCATATGGTTACAATCCATAAGCATTTCTCCTTTGGATTCATATGTACTAGTTTTCTTAGGAAATTTTTCATCCACTCCAACCTCTTGTGAATAAGACTACATTTTTCTAGATTGTAATAAAATGCACGTGTTAATCATGTCAAACCGAAGATGGCACATTTGTTCATTTGATAAATCCTGCAAACGAAATAAGCGTGTAGTAGTGTTCAAAATTTCATGTAAGCACTAACATGTTCTCTTTTTTTTTGCAGATAATAATAGGCCCGGAGGTGGATACTATTTATAACGACAATCACGTCGAATGCCTAGATCTGCATCTGTCAAAGTTACTTCGAATTCCTACCGAGGGACCTTACCGGAGATTATATTTGCCAGGTTCTTTGTCACCCGAGCAAGGGTGCTGAAGGTAATGAGCTTGAACATGCATTTAAAGAGGAAATATGATTGGTTTGTTGATCAGAGCAGACAAGTATTGTAGATGGAAGAGGCTCCAAAAAGGGTAACTTGGTAATGGAAGTGCATATGACAGAGTTGTCAGCGGCTGATCCCTCTGTAGAAATCATGAGGTTTCGAAAGCGGCCTTATTGTATTTATTTTTAGTTTGAACCTCTCTTATATCCATGTTCAGCTGATCAGCACGGGCGTTTGCAGCTGAATGGGCTAAATTTCATTTCTAATATCAGTTTGAACCTTGTAATCTTCGAATTTGAGGTATGTACCTCTGGAATTTGAACCTTGTAATATTTAGGGATTTTGTTGTACAATCATTGAAAATGGCGTCGTATGAGACTCGTAGATTAGCAGTACTATTTTGACCTTAATATGCATAAGTCTTAGATTTTATTAATCATTCATTACCAGGGATCCAGCCAGAAGCAGAGCAATGGCAAACGTCATCGCAATAAGATATAGATGATTAGATGCTCGTTTCTCCCAGTTTAGTATGCATGTAATTTCTTACTTTGGTGTGTGTAAATGTTATGTGTGTAGTCACTTATGCAATTCGATGCTAAATTTGGTCACGCAATGCAATTCTTATAAGCATATATGTTGAGGTTCTGTAGACAGAGCATCCCACATCGCACACGGACCACACTAGGTAACCCTACGGTAATGAATTCATCAATCGCAGATGTTTGTATACGAGCAAGTGTTTACCCACAACACACATGGCTTATTCCATCACGAACAACTCAGATGGATCAAATGTATGCCACATATCGCACACACAACTCTAATCTGATTCGTTCTTGATGTCTCTGCCATTGCTCACATAGTTCGTCTTGGATTAAGAATTCAGGTGGCAGTATTAAGGGGTCCTTAGGTTGCCGGATTACCCGTTATGGGCCGGACTGGTGGCCCGTGAAGATCATCGCTGAAGATTATCCCCCGTGTCCGGGTGGGACTCCTATGTATGTAGAATGGCAAGTTTAAATTCCGGGAGTAATGTTTCCTTCCTCTGCAATATGATCATATACCACGCTAGGTCCCTCTGGTGCGTATATAAACCGGAGGGTTTAGTCCATCGAGGCAGAACCACAATATCATAGGCTGGACTTCTTGGGTTTAGCCATTATGATCTCGAGGTAGATCTAGTCTTGTAAACCTATATTCATCAAGATCATTCAAGCAGGACGTAGGGTACACACAGTTCGGGACCCCCTACTCGAGATCGTGTGCCCAGTCCCTTGTTACCATCGATCCGCCGGTTCTGTCACTGACATTGGTGCTTTCATTGAGAATTCCACTGTGTTGTCGATAGAAGGGTTGATGGCTCGCTTCGTCATCAGCGACGGCGCCACTCCCGGGGAGATCTTCCTCCCTGGTCAGCTTTTCATGTTCGGCGGCTTCATGCTACGTGCCAACTCGGAAGGCCACCTTGAGCAGGTTGACCGCTATGCCCTTGGTCATCAGATCAGGTGTGGAAGTCTGAAATATGTTGCTGACATCCGGGGATACTTGATCTTTAAAGGATTCACACCCGTGGCTATCGCTCCCTAGGTACACGATCAAGATATCTCACATCTATCATTAGATCCCATCTACGGGTCCATACCCGCGACCGCTCTGGCCCTAGATCCGGAGCAGATCGCTTCGTCTGAAGATGGGAGGATAAACCCCGCCGGACTTTCTCCCTCCATGGAAGTTATAACCAGAGACTCAATGACGATTGAGCCGCTCAGAGACACAGAATTGAGGGAGACTCTCCCCACCGCTTGAAAATCGGACTCGTCTCAAATTGCGAGCTGTGAACTCTTGGGATCCGCACTCTCCGAGAGTGACCAAGGAGTCGTCGCCGAGCCTGGTTCCGCAGACCCCCAATTTGATATCCAGCTCACGCTCTTAAACGAGGCGCTGGACTTGCTGCAATCTCCCGCCATAACGGAGGACTCTCTACCGAACTATGGCTAGTCAAAACTGTATGCTATGATCAAGGAATTTTGCTTCCCACCCACCACCCACTTGGCAGCCATAGTCGAAGACTTAATCGACTTACTAGGCTTGTCACTGGGCGGCCACTTCTACCTATGAAGTATACATGGTGGACACACCCAGGGAGAAGGACAACGACAACGATAAGGATCCAGAGAAGGATAATCCCATCGATGAACCTCCTAAGCGCTGACTCTAGTGGCGCCACTCACGATCTTTTCGAGGAAATTAAAGTAATACCGGCATCGGGGACAATGAGGACCTGGAGGAAGCCGAAGACCCTGTAGAGCCAGCGTTGGAGCAGGACAAGCAGGAAGATGGTCAATACAGTTCCGAAGAACTCACCCATCACAATGATTTCGTAGACAGCAACTGCCTACCTGTCTCCGAAGAGGACGTTAGCCTAAGAGACAAGGAATACATCATCCCATAGGAACCCCTCTAACAAGAACGCTTTCAGCAACGGCTTATTGCCACGGCAAGGAGCTTGAAAAAACAGCAGCAGTGGCTTCAAGCTGAGCAATATACACTCAACAATAGATGGAATGAAGTACTAGATGCTAATGAGAGATACGGCCATGAGTGCCAAACAAAGAGCTATCCCAAGCGCAAGTTCCTTTCACAATTCGACAACGAGGCCCTTGTGCTAATTCCATCGAGGCACGATCAGGCCAATCAACTGGACCGACAACCTTGTGGACGGGAAAAAGCGCCTAGCAATGTCGTACACCAGCCCACACCTCCCCACCATAATGGAAAGGATACAGCGGCACAGGGCCATAAGTACGATCTACGTCAGGACCTGAATTAAAAACCGGGCAGGCCAGATCGATCTATGGATCAAGAGAACATGCTCCCATGCATGATGGTTGCTATCAAGCAAAACACGCTGGATACAGTCAAAAATAACTCCCTCGTGGCCACCTCTCTCCCTTCCTGCCATGTACTCCAAGTCTTGTGTGTTGATATCGTTCCAAAAATACATCTCCCAAAGCTTTCATTCCGTTCGGATTCCGTTTGATATTCCTTTTCTCCGAAACACTGAAATAGGCAAAAAACAGCATTTTGCACTAGGCCTTGGGTTAGTAGGTTACTCCAAAAATAATATAAAAGTGTATAATAAAGCCCATTAAACACCCAAAACAGAATATATAATAGCATGGAACAATAAAAAATTACAGATACGTTGGAGACGTATCAAGCATCCCCAAGCTTAATTCATGCTCGTCCTCGAGTAGGTAAATGATAAAAACAGAATTTTTGATGTGGAACGCTAACCAACATAATTCTCAATGTAATTTTTTTTATTGTGGCATGAATGTTCAGATCCGAAAGATTCAAGACAAAACTTTATATTGACATAAGAGTAATAATACTTCAAGCATACTAACAAATAAATCATGTCTTCTCAAAATAACATGGCCAAAGAAAGTTATCCCTACAAAATCATATAGTCTGTTTATGCTCTATCTTCATCACACAAAATATTTAAATCATGCACAACCCCGGTTTCAGCCAAGCAATTGTTTCACACTTCAGTTTTTTCAAACTTTTCAACTTTCACACAATACATGAGCGTGAGCCATGGATGTAGCACTATAGGTGGAATAGAGTGGCGGTTGTGGATAATACAAAAGAGGAAGATAGTCTCACATCAACAAGGCGTATCAATGGGCTAGGAAGATGCCCATCAATAGATATCAATGTGAGTGAGAAAGGATTGCCATGCAATGGATGCACTAGAGCTATAAGTGTATGTAAGCTCAAGAAAAGAAACTAAGTGGGTGTGCATCCAACTTGCTTGCTCACGAAGACCTAGGCCATTTGAGGAAGCCCATCATTGGTATATACAAGCTAATTTCTATAATGAAAATTCCCACTAGTAAATGAAAATGACAAAACAAGAGACTCTCTATCATGAAGATCATGGTGCTATTTTGAAGCACATGTGTGGAAAAAGGATCGTAACATTGTCCCTTCTCTCTTTTTTCTCATTTTTTCTTTTTTTTTCTTTGGGCCTTTTCTCTTTTTCTTTACCTTTTTTATTGCCTTTTTTTCTTTTTTTCCTTTTCTTTCGTCCGGAGTCTCATCCCGACTTTTGGGGGAATCATAGTCTCCATCATCCTTTCCTCAGTGGGACAATGCTCTAGTAATGAAGATCATCACACTTTTATTTACTTACAACTCAAAGATTACAACTCGAAGCTAGAACAAAATATGACTCTATGTGAATGCCTCCGGTGGTGTACCGGGATGTGCAATGAATCAAGACTGACATGCATGAAATTTTGGAGTGGTGGCTTTGCCACAAATACGATGTCAACTACATGATCATGCATGGTAATATGACAATGATGAACCGTGTCATAATAAACGGAATGGTGGAAAGTTGCATGGCAGTATATCTCGGAATGGCTATGGAAATGCCATGATAGGTAGGTATGGTGGCTGTTTTGAGGAAGGTATATGGTGGGTGTATGGTACCGGCGAAAGTTGCGTGGTACAAGAGAGGCTAGCAATGGTGGAAGGGTGAGAGTGCGTATAATCCAAGGACTCAACATTAGTCATAAAGAACTCATATACTTATTGCAAAAATCTACAAGTCATCAAAACAAAGTACTACATGCATGCTCCTAGGGGAAGGGTTGGTAGGAGTTAACCATCGTGCGACCCGACCTCCACAGAAAGGATGACAATCAATAAATAAATCATGCTCCAACTTCATCACCTAACGGTTCACCAAACGTGCCTGCTACAGGAATCACAAACTCTAACACAAGTGTTTCTCGAATTCACAATTACTCCACTAGCATGACTCTAATATCACCATCCTCATATCTCAAAACAATCATCAAGTATCAAACTTCTCATGATATTCAATGCACTTTTATGAAAGTTTTTACTATTCCCATCGTGGATGCCTATCATATTAGGACTAATTTTATAACCAAAGCACATTACCATGCTGTTCTCAAAGACTCTCAAAAATATATAAGTGAAGCATGAGAGATCAATAATTTCTACAAAATAAAACCACCACCGTGCTCTAAAAGATATAAGTGAAGCACTAGAGCAAAATCATCTAACTAAAAGATATAAGTGAAGCACATAGAGTATTCTAATAAATTCCAAATCATGTGTATCTCTCTCAAAATGTGTGTCCAGCAAGGATGATTGTGGTAAACTAAAAAGAAAAGACTCAAATCATACATGACGCTCCAAGCAAAACACATATTATGTGGTGAATAAAAATATAGTCTCAAGTAAAGTTACTGATAGATGAAGACAAAAGAGGGGATGCCTTCCCGGGGCATCCCCAAGCTTAGGCATTTGGTTTTCCTTGAATTTTACCTTGGGGTTCATTGGGCATCCACAAGCTTAGGCTCTTACCACTCTTTGTTCCATAGTCCATCAAATCCTTAATCAAAACTTGAAAACTTCACAACACAAAAGTTAGCCAAAAATCTCGTGAGCTCCGTTAGTATAAGAAAACAAACCACTACTCAAAGGTACTATACTGAACTCATTCTTTTTTTATATTGGTGTTAAATCTACTGTATTCCAACTTATCTATGATTCATACCCCCGATACTACTCATAGATTCATCAAAATAAGCAAACAACACACGAAAAACAGAATTTGTCAAAAACAGAACAATCTGTAGCAATCTGTAACTCAAAAGAAAATTGGTGGACGTGAGGAATTTATCTATTAATCATTTGAAAAAATAATCAACTAAAAAGCACTCTCCAGTAAAAAATGGTATCTAATCTCGTGAGCGCTAAAGTTTCTGTTTTTTTACAGCTTGATCACATAAAGTTCACCCAAGTCTTTCCAAAGGTTCTACTTGGCACAAACACTAATTAAAACACAAAATCACATCTAAATAGAAGCTAGATGCAATATTTATTCCTAAACGGAAGCAAAAACAAATAAAATAAAATTGGGTTGCCTCCCAACAGGCGCTATCGTTTAACGCCCCTAGCTATGCACGATACAATAATAGATCAAGGTATTGCCATCTTTGGTAGGCAATCCATAAGTAGCTCTCATAATAGATTCATAAGGTAATTTGATTTTCTTTTCAGGAAAATGTTCCATGTCTTTACTTAACGGAAATTGGAATCTAATATTTCCTTCCTTCATATCAATAATTGCACCAATCGTTCTAATAAAAGGTCTACCAAGAATAATAGGACATGTAGGATTGCAATCTATTTCAAGAACGATGAAATCTATGGGCACATAATTCCTATTTGCAATAATAAGGACATAATTAATCCTTACCATAGGTTTCTTAAAGGTAAAATCTTCAAGATGCAAATTTAAAGAACAATCATCAAGTTCAAGGAAACCTAACATATCACACAAAGCTTTCGTAATTGTGGAAACACTTGCACCCAAATCACATAAAGCTAAGCATTCATGATCTTTAGTATTAATTTTAATAGTAGGTTCCCACTCATCATGAAGCTTTCTAGGGATAGAAACTTCTAATTCAAGTTTTTCTTCATAAGATTGCATTAAAGCATCAACTATGTGTTTCGCGAAAGCCTTATTTTGACTATAAGCATGAGCAGAATTTAGCACGGATTGCAACAAGGAAATACAATCTATTAAGGAGAAATTATAATAATTAAATCCCTTGAAATCCAAGATAGTGGTTTCATTGCTATGTAAAGTTTTGACCTCTTCAATCCCACTTTTAACACTTTTATCATCAAGATCTAAAAACTCCGAATCATCGGGACGCCTTTTAACTAAAGTAGATTCATCTCCAATCCCATCTTTATCAAGATTCATACTACAAAACAAGGATTTAATAGGAGACACATCAATTAATTTTAGATATTCATGTTTATTATCATGAAAACTAGAAGAACACGCTCTCATAAAGCAATATCTTTTAGCACACATCCTAGCGGTTCTTTCTTTGCACTCATCAATGGAAATTCTCATGGCATTGAGAGACTCATTGATATCATGCTTAGGTGGAATAGATCTAAGTTTCAAAGAATCAACATCAAGACAATTTCTATCCATGTTCCTAGCCAACTCATCAATCTTAAGCAATTTTTCTTCAAGCAAATCACTGAAATTCTTTTGCGAATTCATAAACTCTTTAACACTAGTTTCAAAATCATAGGGCATCTTACTAAAATTTTCATAAGAGTTATTGTAGGAATTACCATAATTATTAGAGAAATTACTAGGAAAAGGCCTATAATTAAAGTTTCCTCTATAAGCATTGTGACCAAAATTATTCCTACCAACAAAATTCACATCCAAATATTCATTATTATTCTCAATCAACGTGGACAAAGGCATATCATTAGGATCAGAAGAAGCACTCTTAGTAGCAAATAATTTCATAAGTTCATCAATATTTCCACTCAAAACACTAATCTTTTCAATAGCATGTACTTGTTTACTAGTAGATCTTTCGGTGTGCCATTGAGAGTAGTTAACCATAATATTATCTAGGAGTTTGGTAGCTTCTCCTAAAGTGATTTCCAGGAAAGTGCCCCCGCGGCTGAATCTAAAAGATTTGTAGAAGCAAAATTTAAGCCAGCATAATTTTTTTGTATAATCATCTATCAGTTCAAACCATGTGTAGGGCAATTGCGTATCATTAATTTCATTCTCTCCCAAGCTTGTGCAACATGCTCATGATCTAGTAGCTTAAAATTCATAATATCGTTTCTAAGAGAGATAATCTTAGAGGGATGAAAATACTTAGAGATATAGGCATCTTTGCACTTATTTCATGAATAAATTCTATTTGTAGGCAAAGAAGAGAACCAAGTTTTATCACGATATCTAAGCGAAAACAGAAATAGCTTCAATTTAACAAAATCATTATCCGTATCCCTCTTCTTTTGCATATCTCACAAATCAACAAAGTTGTTTAGATGGGTAGCGGCATCTTCACTAGGAAGGCCAGAAAATTGATCTTTCATGACAAGATTCAACAGAGCAGCATTGATTTCACAAGATTCAACATCGGTAATAGGAGCAATCGACGTGCTAATAAAATCACTGTTGTTGGTATTGGAAAAGTCACACAATTTGGTATTGTCTTGAGCCATAGTGACAAGCAAGCAATCCAACACACAAACAAACAATAAGCAAGCGAACGGTAAAACACACGGAGAAAGAAGGGTGAATAAAACGGCAAGCATGAAGTGGGGGAGAGGAAAACGAGAGGCAAATAATGTAATGCGAGGGATAAGTATTTGTGATAGGTACTTGGTATATGACTTTCGCGTAGATCTCCCAGGCGACGGCGCCAAAAATTCTTCTTGCTACTTCTTGAGCTTGTGTCGTATTCCCTCGAAGAGGAAAGGGTGATGCAGCACAGTAGCGTAAGTATTTCCCATAGTTTTTGAGAACCAAGGTATCAATCCAGTAGGAGACCACGCGCGAGTCCCTCGTACCTGCACAAACAAATAAGAACCTTGCAGCCAACGCGATAAAAGGGGTTGTCAATCCCTTCTCGGTCACCTACAAAAGTGAGATCTGATAGTTATAATAATATAATATTTTTCTATTTTTTGGTATAGAGATTGAAAGTAAATAATGCAAAGTAGAGCAAATAGTTGACGGAAGATTAATATGATGAGAATAGACCCGGGGGCCATAGGTTTCACTAGTGGCTTCTCTCATGATAGCAGATTTCTATAGTGCGTGAACAAATTACTGTCGAGCAATTGATAGAAAAGCGCATAGTTATGAGTATATCTAGGGATGATCATTGTATATAGGCATCACGTCTGTGACAAGTAGACCGAAAGTATTCTGCATCTACTACTATTACTCCACACACCGAGCGCTATCCAGCATGCATCTAGAGTATTAAGTTCATAAGAACAGAGTAACGCCTTAAGCAAGATGACATGATGTAGTGGGATAAACTCAAGCAATATGATATAAACCCCATCTTTTTATCCTCGATGGCAACAATACAATACTTTCCTTGTTGCCCCTTCTATCACTGGGAAAGGACACCGCAAGATTGAACCCAAAGGAAAGCACTTCTCCCATTGCAAGAACTATAAATCTAGTAGGCCAAACCAAACCGATAATTTGAAGAGACTTGCAAGGATATTTAAATCATACATAAAAGATTTCAGAAAAGAATGCAATATTTTTCATAAATAATATTGATCATAAACCCACAATTCATCGGATCTTGACAAACACAACACAAAAAGATTACATCGAATAGATCTCCTTGAAGATCGAGGAGAACTTTGTATTGAGATCCAAAGAGAGAGAAGAAGCCGTCTAGCTAATAACTATGGACCTAAAGTTCTGTTGTAAACTACTCACAACTCATCGGAGAGGCTATGGTGTTGATTTATAAGCCCTCCATGATCGATGCCCCCTACGATGGAGCTCCGGAACAGCCCCCAAGATGGGATCTCATGGGTACAGAAGGTTACATCGGTGGTATTAGGGTTTCGTGGTGCTCCTTGATGGTTTCAGGGTATGTAGGTATATATGGGAGGAAGAGGGACGTCAGGGAAGCAATAGGGGGCCCACGAGGGTGGGGGGTGCGCCCTTGCCCTAGTGGCCGCCTCTCTCGCTTCCTGGCGTGTACTCCAAGTCTTTTGTGTTGATATCGTTCCAAAAATAACTCTCCCGAAGGTTTCATTCCGTTTGGACTCTGTTTGATATTCCTTTTTTGCGAAACACTGAAATAGGCAAAAAACAACAATTTGTACTGGGCCTTGGGTTAGCAGGTTAGTACCAAAAATAATATAAAAGTGTATAATAAAGCCCATTAAACATCAAAAAACAAAATATATAATAGCATGGAACAATAAAAAATTATAGATATGTTGGAGACGTATCACATCCTTGCCGAGAACTCCATTGGAAGCTGGGAAGATTTAGAGGTCGTTTCCGGGCTAAGTTTCAGGGGACTTATGTCCGGCCACTGGAGGTTGATAATATAATTGACACAATCTGACAACCCGGGGAGTCGGCGCGCAAGCTTTGGAATTGGTTCTTAACTAGAAAGAACCAAATTATGGACTGTCCAGACGCGGAAGCCTTAGAGGCCTTCAAACACAGCGTCCGAGACGAATGGCTTGAAAGACACCTCGGCCAGGAGAAGACGAAGACAATGGGAGCCTTTACTACAATTATGACCTGCTTTTGCGCAGTTGAAGACAGCTAGCTAGCTCGTATAAGCAACAATACCAGCACCCCTGGCACTTCCCATGCCAGGGATGGCAATGGAAAACAACGACGCAATAAGACCAAGCTTTCTAGCAATGCCGGAGAAACAGATGACACGGTAATAAACGCCGGATTCAGTGGCTTCAGGCCCAGTCAACGGAAGAAGCCGTTCAAAGGCAACAGAGACAGTATATCCAGCTTGGACAAGATATTAGAGAGACCTGCAAACCACACCAACAGAAATTGTTTGGTCTTCAAGTAGGCCGGCAAGTTAAATGCCGAACACAAGGGGAACGGACCTCAAAGCATGGACAAAGATGAGCCTCGCCAACCGTACACTGGGGGGGGGGGCAGAAGAAATTTCCCCCTGAGGTGAAAACGGTGAATATGATCTACGCCACCCATATCCCAAAAAGGGAGCGCAAGCATGCACTTAGGGACGTTTATGCCGTAGAGCCCGTTGCCCCCAAGTTCAACCCATGGTCGCCTTGTCCGATCACCTTTGATCGTAGGGATGACCCAACCAATATCTATCCCGGAGATAACGGCGGCCCTAGTACTCGACCAGATAATCGATGGATGTCATCTTACCCAATTTCTTATGTACGGCGGCACTAGTCTCATCTTGATATATCAAGACACCGTTCGCAAGATGGGGATATACCCGTCAAGAATCAAGCCTAGCAACACTACCTTTAAAGGAGTAATACGCGGCATAGAGGACCGCTTCACGGGCTCCTTAAGACTGGAAGTGGTATTCGGCTCTCCAGACAATTTTCTAAGCGAAGAGTTAATCTTCGACATCGCTCCTTTCCGAAGTGGCTATCATGCACTATTCGAAAGAACGGCCTTCGCCCACTTTAATGCAGTCATGCACTATGCTTACCTGAAGCTTAAAATGCCAGGACCGTGCGGCGTCATCACGGTAATGGAAACATGGAGGGCTCCCTCCGTACTAAGGAGGATACCGTGGCCCTGGCAGCCGATGTTTAAGGCGGCCTATTCAAGCCGAATAATTCATCTGTTGTCAAGACTAGAGACACTACTAAACGTGTCCGGCCGGCATTACAATGCGGCAGCTCAGAAGAACCTGAGCTTGATTAGCAGTTACGCCTCCGCCGACTACCTTACAAGGTGGTACCATACGTACCTCGTGTACACAACTACACCCTTACGATACCTTGGGCAGCGTCGGGTCACACTGCATAGAAACAGTCCATAGTTCGGCTTGACCCTATTCGGACTCTAAGTACGTATTTTCATTGAATGTTCATTAAAATAACCCACCATTTCTATGGCTGTTCAAGGCACTCTTCTTCAGAGTTCCCCTTCCTTTTTCAAAGGCGGCCATCAAACCTCTCCCCTTCAAGGACGTTTTATAAAGGAGAAAGTGCAGCAGGGCCCCCATCGAGATTTTTTTCGTTACTTTTAGGCTCTGTGTAAACCTATTCCCTTTATCACTTCTCTTCCTTTTTTGGCATGCAAAATGCCCAAGATTTTATTGGCATTATCTGTAACCACGCGGCTTGCCATATTAAACGGGATATATGAGAAGCAGTTTGGTTCCAATTTGTTAGCAGTTTATTTTATTACCATCTGTGTTCTCTCCCTACGATAGATTGCCATATGTGCTTCAAATCCGGATTTAATAACAGGGGTTGTATTCGGCCTGGAACACCAATAGGGAACTGTTCGGTGTCCCGGATATTGCGTTATATGCATCGGCTCCGAATCATGTCTTGGGTCTATAGTTGGGTTGCCCTGCTCCTGTGGTTGCCACCTTAATTTATGCATTGTTCGGCTAAGGTAGTAAAGGGAGAACTACTGCGATTGTAATTCTGGTTCATCCGGTCAAGTACCTCAGTAGATAAAGCCGAAACTAACGGTAATGATAAGCGAGAGCTGGTCAGCGATTCGGTGACTTAGTGTTATACTACGATCGTTAGAGATCTACTCCGTTTATACGAAGGGCTGGTCTTCGCCCAGCCACGTATGGTGGGCACCGTAATCTGGATAGCCGCACACGCACCATGGGCTAGTACTTAGCCCCACCAGTCAAAATCTAATGGTTAAGTTAAAGCAATACATAAATATAGTCCGATTGCCTGGTTCACTCCGCGGACACCTCCTTTATGGACCAAGATGTTGGGTAAAGATTGATCACCCGCAATAAGAATATTCCTGTAGTATCTACATGGGGGCTGAAGCCAGCGACTGGAAACTTTCAGATATAATAAACATCCGCACATGAGGAAAAGTCGCTTGAAATATAAGGCACACAAATATATACATATTGGTTCATAAGCATAGTATTTACAACCCGAATTACTCAAAGTCTACGTCCTTTGAACACTGGCCCTCTACAATACATGATCCTTCTAGAACGTCATCGAAGTACCTCTTCAGCCTCCGATGATCCTTGCCCTCTAGTGTGCCAGCACTCGCCACTTCGGCGGCCTTCATCTTCGCCTAGTGCACTTTGACATGGGCAACGGTCATCCGTGCACCTTCTATACATGCTGAACGCTCCACAACGTCGACCCGTGGCGTGGACTCGATGAGCCGCTTCACCAATGCAATGTAGCTACTTGGGATTGGCTTGGCGGGAGAGAGCCGGACCATCAAGTCCTTCATGGTTGCACCCGCCATGTTGTGCAGCTCGCCGAGTTGCTTCAACCGTTCGTTCAAAGGTACTGGATGTACTGGTGCAAGGAATTCCGACGAGAACAACTTCTCTGTGCTATTCCCCTCCTGTTCTCTGAAGAATTGGGTGGCGTTGGCGATGCTCTTTGGGAGATCCACAAATGCGCCTAGAGAACTCCACAATGACGTCAGCGAAAGATACTTCTGACCTCCAAAGATACTCTTCAGAAGAAAGGCCTTACCATCCGCTATCTGTCGTGCCTGTTTGATCTCCTTGCGAGCACTGCGCGACTCGATCCGCGCCTCCTTGGCAGCACTGACAACCTTGTTGATTTCAGATGCTTGATCTTAAGTCTTCTGCTCTAGCTCCTCGCACTTGCGAATAGCATCTCGCAGCTCTAGTTTGAATTCGGCCACCCGCGACTCATGCTGTTGGTTGAAGGGCCTTTTTAGTCTCCAGCTCGGCAGCCACTTTGTTCATCTCGGCAACCTTCTTGGCATGTGCAAGAGCTCCTTTGAGGGTCTCGACCTCAGTTACTTCAACTTTGACATAATCACACTGCGCAATGAGTTCATACTCTTACAATCAAACACATTGTCTTTCGACATAATAGTTCTTTGAAAGTCCACATACCTTGCGTTTCATCAAACCGGTTGTTGTCACGGTCAAGCTCCTCGTCAGCTAGTTGATGCTTCCGATTGAGCTCAGAAACCTCTCCGGCCTAGGCAGATGCCGCTACCAGGGAAGCCTGTTCAAATATATGGCACAATATGTTCTATTGGATGACACTTTATGGATCCTCTGTCCGATTCTCCTCAGAATCAAACAAAGCATCAGGGGCTACTGTATGTATACACGTTTGTTATCCTATACATATAAAAAATAAAAGTTCTTTTAGAATATTATGTCGCATACCTCAAAGCCTGTCAGTAGGCTGCTGAAGGCTTCATTCAGTCCGCTTTTGGCATACTGAATCCTTTCCATGACCGCACCCATCAGGGTGCGGTGTTCTGCCATGATGGAAGCACCTTGCAGTGCTTCCTCCAGCGTGTTCGGTGCCTCCGGAAGTCATACTGGCCTCCCCCTATCTTAGGGGGCTGTCTTCACAATTCCGAAGCCATACTGGCCTCCGGAATGGTGTTCAGTGGGAGTCCGGATTGTTTGGGCTCCAAGCCATCGGTCTCCACAGCGACTGCTTCCCTTTGGCTAACGGTGGCTGAGGTGTTGACCTGGGGCACCTTCTCGTCCACCCCGCTCCCACGTGCTCGTGCAGGGGACGCCCACGGAGAAGACACTTCGGTGTCCCCTAGGACGGGCAATTGAGCCCGCGGTGGCATGTCACTCTCCACCATTTCCGCTGGCAGAGAGCTCCCTGACGATAGTGAAGCGTCAGGGCATGTGTGGGGAGGGCTGCAAAATAACGAATACAATTTCTTAAGCAATGATACGTAATTAAACTGAACATAACAGTGAAAGGCCGAATACTTACGACTTGGTTAGGGGCTTGATCCTGGGATGTACTCGGAAACTGGCCTCGGACGTTGAGTCTGTGCTGTCCGGGATGTTCAACTTCTTCATGGGCGCCTCTTTTTGCGTGTCTATGGGGGCCGCCCTCTTCTTCCCCCCTTCCCGTAAGGGGGGGGGGGTCGCTTTCCACCTCCTCCACCTCTTCCTCTTCATCGTCGGAGGAGTGGGCATCGGTCACTCCGGATATAGTATCCGAAGGACCCTTAGGATGGGGGCCGCTCTTGGCCTCCTTGCCCTTCTTCTTGGCCTTCTTCTCCTGCGCCATGTACGGCGCCGGAACCAGCATTGCCGTTAGCCGGGGCATGGCTGGGTTTTCGGGGAACGGAGCCGAATAGTTTATCCACACCGCTTTCTTCATCCATGCCAGAATAGAACGTAAGAGTTCAAATTCTTGTTATAAACTAAATATGGATAGGATACATATTCGACAAAATTGTGCGTACGTCTAAGGCCGAAGACACGCCGTTGAAGCCCTTGTCTTCGGTCTCCTCAGGCCACTCCTTTCAGGCCTTGAAGAGCTTCTTTCAAATGTCTTCATGCGTAGTGCCAAAGAAGCGGTACAAGGTCCATGGTTCTTCCGGATTGAATTCCAATAAGCAGGAGGCCCGGAGTTGGCATGGAAGAGTGCGGCGGAAGGGCATGACCTGAATAACGTTAGTGAGGTGGGTGCCCTTCGCCATCATGCTGGAGATGTGGTTTTGGAGTGTCTTCACCTCTGTCTGAGACCTCCAATCAAGGCCCTTGGTGGTCCATGAGGTGAGCCTCTCTGGGGGTCCGGCTCTAAATTCGGGCATGGCCGCCCACTTGGCATCGCAAGGTTCGGTGATGTAGAACCACTCCTGCAGCCACATCCTATTGGTCACCACAAAAGCCCCCTGGGGCCAGGTTGTGTTTGGGAGCTTGCTCACCATAGATTCCCCGTAGTCCGTGTGATGCCCGTCGACCACCTTCGGCTTCAGATTGACGGTTCTGATCCATAAGACGAAGTGTGGGGGGACGCAGAGGAAAGCCTCACATACGACTGTAAATGTCGATTTGTGGAGGATAGAGTTCGGGACCAGATCATGTAAATCTATCCCGTAAAATAATAAGAGACCCCAACTAAAGGGTGACGTGGAAATCCTAGCCCCCGAATAATGTGAGGGATGAATACCACCGTCTCAACCGGCTCAGGGATGGGGATCACCGGATCCTCATCAGGAATCCGGTGCACAATGTCGTCAGCGAGGTAGCCCGAACTCCGGAGACTCTTAACGTTATTCTCCGTGACAGTGGAGGCCTCCCACTTGCCCTTGGAACCGGATCCAGCCATTGCTGGAGAAGGGGGCGGTGGTCGAGGAGATGGGAGTTACGGGCACTGGAGATGTGGGCGCTGGAGCTTTCAGATTTGGGAACATGGGCTAGAGAAGAGCCTGAGGTAAAAGGGGTGGGATCTGTGTCCTTTTATAAACGGTAAATACCAAACATCCTCTACTCCAGCCATAAAACTCGCATGTTGACAATGTAATCATGCATAAGGCGCAGTTGGGTTACCCATGTCATATTGAAGAGTATCCCATAATAAGCGGGAACGAACTCTGCTTCGACAAGACGCGCCAATGGAGGATATGCCTTGGAATCCAAACTAGAGCCAAAAAAGGTTCAAAATTTTAAAGAGTCTGTTGGCGTTCTGCGAAACAAGGTACCCAGTCTTGCCTGCCTGCGGCCCACGACGTTGCTCCTCATCTGTGTCAGGACCCCGATCCTAAGTCACACCGATCTAGCTGAAACACGTCATATCACTTTGCGGCCTCACGCACGGTATCCCACGGGTGCCACCTTACCTGGCCCGGGATCGTTTGCGCCTTTTGGCACATGTATATGACAGGGTCACTAGCATCCATATGACAGAGAAGCCGGGCCGACATGGCTAGTTATAAACCAAAAGTGGCACTAAATTACAGAGACATGCATCCATGACCCAGCAACGAACGTGTCGGTCATCAACGTATGAACCCAAGTCGTAGCAAGCTAGATGGACTTAAAGGAACAACGCGTGACATTTCCCCTAAGGGACAGACACAGGAACGAAGAAGGACACATGCCGGCCAGTCTACGTGTTCTGAGCAGTAGCAAGCTACCAAGGCTCATTGGAAGCACTAGGAGGCATTTCCCTGTAAGATAGGCTACCAAAGGAAAACAACTAGATGTCGGATCCCACACATACCAAGCATTTCAATCATACACACAATATGCTCAATACGTGCAAATACAACATTGAATCACAACAGAACTCTATGACTCAAAGTACTTTATTTAAGAGGCTCCAAGAGCCATACATAACATATCCATACAGGTAGGGGTCACATGACCCAACAATCAAGTCATATAGTCATACAAGCACAAGCGGGAGCTAACATGTCTGAGTACAGACAACTTGGAAAATAAAATAGGCTTGGTGTAGCCTGACTATCTACAAGGCCCTTCACAAGCTCCAGATCTCCGTCTGGGTAGCAAGCTACTCGTCGACGTCAACATCTATGTAGAACCCATCAGAAGGGGCAAGGTTCTCCTCTACAACAGTTATTAAGCAAACATGAGTACAAAGGTACTCAGCAAGTCTTACAACAGAACCTATCATACATGCAACATTATCAACAGGGGGTAGTGGAGTTCATAGCAGAAAGCCAGCTTTGACTCTTGGCTAACCTATACTACAACTCTCAACAGATTGCAAGATATTCCTACGTACACGAGTCCTCTACTCACCACAACAATACACCACCGAGGATCCTCTTCCGTCATCCTACGGAAGGGCCATCTTCGGCACTCACACTTGTCTTGAGGATTTTAGTAGTATCCATCAACTTGTCTATGAACTATAAGAGTAACCAAGTAGTCCGTACCACGAACAACGGCTATTCGAATAGATTGGTAACCCTGCAGGGGTGTACTTGTTCACACACGCTTCCACCACTTATCGTCGGTTACTCGACATGTACTCGGCAACCTTCAAGCGGAAGCCCAGCGAGGGTGTTGGCCACGACCTGACTAACTACACCAGTCTCTCGTCCAGGTTTATCGCCTATTTGGGTTCCATCCGTGGGGAGATCCGGCCGGGGTGTCGCTCACGGCCCCAAACGATGTGTACAGGGTTCCCGAGTCACCAAACGGGCAACCGGTACACCGTGCCACGTACATGTCGCATCCCAGCCCACCCCGAGGGTCAGCGCTGTGCACGACCACCAGTAAACTACAAACACCAGAAACTAGTTGCAACTCCTGGACAGAGATCGAGGGTAATTAATAAGCCAAGAGGGTCCATTGGTTTCGGGCCCAATGCATGGTAGTAGCTGGAACTTGAACCACACATACAGATCTCGGGTCCTATGGACAGTTCCAATGAAACAACCCACCACGTACTCCTACACGGCCTTTCATCGATACCTTTACCAAACATGTTCCACACTTCCCTCTCTTTACCGGTATGATCATTTCACTCTGATCCATCACCCAGATGAATCAGACCTGACACAACTCTAAGCATAGCAGGCAACATAAACAAATAGCATTGTGGATCACACATCACATTGCTCAATCAACTCCTACACATGCTAGTGGGTTTCAACTATTTACTGTGGCAATGACAGGTCATGCAAGGGAATAGGGTTCAACTGCCGCAGCAAGTAGCAGTTCACACGTTGTTGCCTTAATGCAGTAAAAGAGAGCAGGAGCGAGAAGATGGGTTTGTATCGGAATGATCAATGATTGCTTGCCTGACAGAGTGGTTGTCGGGTACTGCTCTTCAGCTGGATACGCAGAAGTATCCTCAGGAGCAGGACCTAACACGGAGAATACCGGCAATACAATCAATAAGCAAACAAATGCAACAATATGATGCATGCTCATGATATGGCAAGATGCATGTGTTTTGGGCTAATGCAACTATAACCAGAAGGGTTTGAGCCCATTTGAATCAAAGATTCAAATTGAAACTCAAACTATTATTTAATTAAGTGCATTATCATGTTTTAATGTGAACAACAAGGTTAACTTGCTCAAACATGCATGAAACCAGTGCCACTGGAAAGATTGGATTTTTCTGATCAATTTTCATATATAAATCTTTTCCATCTAAGCTACTTTTGAATTTATATGATTTTTTGAAGTTTAAAGCATTTTCTGGAATTTCCTGAATTTTTTTAAATAAAAAATCCTAGGAAATCCTTTACTGCATCAGCATGACATCATGCTGACGTCAGCAAGTCAACAGGGCGCCCAAGTCAACAGGGCGTCCCTCATGTCAGTGGCTCACTAAACTAATGACAACAATTAATACTTAATTTAAAACCTAAACTGAAATTAGTCCACGGCCGGCCCCACATGTCAGTGACACAGGGTGGGTCAAAACCTTGGTCAAACGGGGCTAACTCGCCGGCGTTTAGCCACCGACGAGGCCAAACGCGGCGGTGAGGTGCGGGATTTGTGCTTCGGCTACCAAAACGACGGCGGAGCACGCCTATGGTCAACTGGGAGTGAGCCGCGTCGAGTGGTGGTGGTGGCTGGCCTCGGGGTCACCGGAAACGACGCCGACGACGAGTCAAGCGGCTGCCGGAGTTCGGGCGAGGTCGAACTCGTCGGTGCGGTGTTCGTAGAGGTGCGTGGAGTGATCCTACATCATCTACACAGAATGGTGAAGCAGATGGGCACGATGGCCGGGCCGTTAATTGGCCGGAGCCTCGTCGGCGACGAGCTCCGCGGCGGTGCGTGCAGGTGAACCTCGTGCAGTGCGTACGGTGCAGCAGAGAACTAACGGAGAGGGGGAGGACGGAGCTGAGCTCATGGCGGTTGAAGTGAGCGTCGAGGCGGGCTCGGGGACGGTCGGAGCTGAGCGGGGCGGCGATGGGGATCTCTTCGGCCCGAGTTGGGGAAGATGGGGTCGGGGGCGACTCCAGAGCGGGCGAGCGCTCGGGGCTCAGCCTGCTCGACGTAGTCGATGACGGTGGAGCAGACGGACACGATGACGTAGCTCAGGGACGGCGGTGGACGCAGCTATCACGACGGCGCGAGCACAGCGGCGTCGGCCATGGTGCGGGGAAGGCAAGGGAGAGGAGCTGGGGAAGAGTGAGCGTGTCAGCGAGCTCGGGGAGGAAGTGGGTGATCGATCCCACCCTCCAGAACGGCGAGGGGAGGAAGCAGGGCTGCGGCCGTCGTCGAGCACCTGCCTGCCTGCCTGGCCGAGCCAAGCAGCTCGCTGGAGCGGTGGCTGGGCTGGGCCGGCAAGTGGGCCTGTTAGGCGCCACGTAAGCTCTCTCTCTCTCTTCTCTCTTTTCTATTTCTTCCTGTTTCATTTCTTTTGAAGCTTTGTTGAATTAGTAAAAATGCTAGAACATTTTTATAGCTCATAAAACTAGTCATGCCCACTGTATATAATATGAACAGTATGGAACATTTTAGTTTATGATTATTTGGGCACATGAAATATTTTATAGCATTTAAATGCCCAAATGCAATTACCATATGAATTAATCCAGAGACCTTGGGTGTCCTAGAAAATTGTGCACCATTTTTGGCAGAGGTTTAAGACCAAGGCGGAAATGATGAACATTTTTGAAGGGCATTTTGGGTACATTGGAAAAGATTTTATTAAACCCTAGTTGTTAGAAGAGGGGTGCTGGGGTTTCTGTCTTTCCCATTTCAAGTTTCTTTGGAAAGTAAACATGATGCACACTCTAGCTAGTCCTAATGCAAGCACTGACTAGGGATGTGACAACTCACCCCCACTCAAAAGAATCGCGTCCCGAGATTCGGGTTCCTCCGGAAAGAGGGTGGGGTACTCGAGTCGAAGACGATCCTCCCTTTCCCAAGTAGCTTCACTCTCGGAATGATGTGACCATTGAACCTTGAGAAACTTGATATTGTGACGTCGAGTGGTACGCTCGGTTTGATCAAGAATACGAACGGGGTATTCTCCATATGTGAGATTGTCCTGGAGATCAAGCGTTTCGTGGTCCACTCCGCGGATAGGATCCGAGAAGCAACGCCTGAGTTGAGAGACGTGGAAGACATCATGTACTCTGGAAAGGTGCGGAGGTAGTTCCAGTTGGTAGGCAACTTCTCCTCGTTTGGCAAGAATGTGAAAAGGACAGATGTAACGAGGAGCCAATTTGCCTTTGATACCAAAGCGATGGGTTCCCTTAAGAGGAGTAACCCGAAGGTAAGCCTTATCGCCGACTTCAAAAGTCACAGCCTTATGATGACTATCATATTGGCTCTTCTGGCGAGACTAGGCTGTTTTCAATTTCTCACGAATGATGCGAACTTGCTCTTCTGCTTCCTGGATCATATCCGGACCAATGAATTGTCTTTCCCCGGTTTCTGACCAGTTAAGAGGTGTTCGACACCTTCGTCCATATAAAACTTCGAAGGGAGCCTTGCCCAAGCTAGCTTGATAACTATTGTTATAAGCGAATTCGGCAAATGGAAGACACTTCTCCCAATCCATACCGAAAGAGATGACAGAGGCTCGAAGCATATCTTCCAGAATTTGATTGACTCATTCCACTTGACCACTTGACTGAGGATGGAAGGCGGTGCTAAAGGAGAGATGAGTCCCCATAGCATTCTGGAAACTTTCCCAAAATCGTGAGGTGAAAAGACTTCCACGGTCTGAGTTAATCTCCAACGGCACACCATGAAGTGATACTATCCGAGAGATATACATATCTGCTAGCTGGCTAGCGGTTATACTCTCTCGAACAGGTAGGAAGTGAGCTACTTTGGAGAGGCGGTCGATAATGACGAAGATAGCATTATTCCCTTTCCTGGTCCTGGGAAACCCGGTAATGAAGTCCATAACGATCTTGTCCCATTTCCATTCAGGAATAGCTAAAGGTTGAAGGGTGCCAGCAGGCCGTTGATGCTCTGCTTTGATGCGACGACAAACATCGCAGTTAGCAATAAATTGAGCGATTTCTCTCTTCATCCTAGTCCACCAGAACCTCTGGCGTAGGTCCTGATACATTTTGGTACTACCGGGATGAATCGTGAGAGGAGATTCATGAGCCTCCTTAAGGATCAACCGTCATAGGTTTCGTACCTTAGGAACCACGAAGCGGTTGCTAAAGAGCACGACTCCTTGATCATCAATTGAGAAACATCCCGCGACTCCTTTCTTGATGTTGCTCTTAATACGGGAGATTCCCGGAACAACCATCTGTGCTTTGATGACCTGATCCGTAAGGGTAGGTTTCGCCACCAAGGTGGAAAGGAATCCTCGAGGAACAATGTGAAGGTTAAGCTTATGAAATTCCTCGTGAAGAAGTGGTTGCCCTTGTTGTAACATCAAGTTGTTACAATAAGACTTACGGCTTAGTGCGTGAGCCATGACATTGGCCTTCCCAGGGGTGTAAGTGATTCCTAAGTCGTAATCTATGAGCAACTCAACCCAACATCTTTGCCTGAGATTTAGATCCGGTTGGGTGAAGATGTATTTCAGACTTTGGTGATCAGTGAAGATTTCACAGCGATTACCAAGAAGGTAATGTCGCCATGTTTTGAGTGCGTGGACTACAGCCGCAAGCTCTAGATCATGTGTAGGATAGTTATCCTCATGTGGACGCAACAGTCGGGATGCGTATGCGATCATTTGACGATCTTGCATGAGTATGCAACCAAGTCCTTGTCGCGAGGCGTCGCAGTAGATAATAAAATCCTTGGAAAAGTCTGGTGCTACCAGTACGGGTGCAGATGTCAGGCGTCTTTTCAGTTCCTGAAAGCTGGACTCGCACTGTGGGGTCCACTCAAACCTTTTATCTTTCTTGAGGAGTTCAGCTAGAGGTTTAGCAACCTTGGAGAAATTCTCGACGAAGCGTCGGCAATAGCTCGCTAAGCCAAGGAAACTCCTAACTTGCTTGACCGATTCAGGGGGAGTCCAATCAAGGACGGCTTGAACTCGCTCGGGATTGACTGCAATACCCTTGCTAGAGATCACATGACCTAGATAGGTCACTTCCGGCAACCAGAATTCACATTTAGAGAAGTTGGCATAAAGGCGGTGCTCTCGAAGTTTCATCAATACCAGCCTTAGATGCTCGGCATGATCTTTCTTGTTCTTGGAGTAGATGAGTATATCATCGAGGTATACCACGACGAATTTATCCAAATACTCCATGAATATAGAATTCATTAGCCGGGAGAAGGTGGCTGGGGCATTGGTTAATCCGAAGGACATGACGGTGTACTCGTATTGGCCATAACGAGTAACAAAAGCCGTTTTAGGAATGTCCCCGTTCTTGATTTTGATTTGATGGTAGCCCAACCTCAAATCCATTTTAGAAAAGACTGAGGATCCAGCGAGCTGATCATATAGGTCGTTGATCCTGGGGAGCGGATACTTGTTCTTTATGGTGACCAGATTGACAGGTCGGTAATCTACAAGCATCCGTTCCGTTCCATCCTTCTTCTTGACGAAGAGGACGGGACAAGCCCAAGGGGAAGAACTAGGACGGATGAAACCCTTTTTCAAGGACTCATCGAGTTGTTTCTTAAGCTCAGCTAATTCTAGGGGTGCCATCTTATATGGTCTCCTAGAGATTGGGACAGTTCCAGGAATAAGATCTATCACGAACTCGACATCTCTGTCAGGTGGGACACCTGGCAGTTCTTCTGGAAAAACATCCGGAAAGTCACGGACTATCGGAATATCTTCGAGTTCTGGTAGTGGGCTGGCATTAAGAGAGTAGAGTTGACGCTCAGCCATTCGGGTCAAGACATTGACTGTCTTGCCGGATGTGTGTGGAAGTTGAACGGTCCTAGTGTAGCAATCAATCTTGGCGTAATGAGTTGTCATCCAATCCATACCCAAGATGATGTTTATGTCCGAGGACTTGAGAGCGATTAGAGATGCAAGGAAAACAAGTCTATCGACAAGAATTTCATTTCCATGGCTTACCCTAGAGGTTTGCCACTTTGAACCAGGAGTTTGAATAACCATGGAAGTAGGCATGTCACAAAAAGTCATGTTGTGCATTCGAGCATAGCTCTCAGATATGAACGAATGGGATGCTCCAGTATCGAAAAGAACAGATGCCGGATGGCAGTTAACGAGAAGCGTACCAAGGAAGACGTTAGGATCCTCATAAGCTTCCTCAGCGGAGACATAGTTGACATGACCACGTGCAGTGGGGATTGGCTGGACATAATTCACCTTGCCGGTTGGCTTTCCACGGCCAACGGGTTTTCCTGGCTGGTTCTGGGGACACTCACACATGTAGTGCCCCGGTTCTCCACACTTGAAGCATGTCACAGTGCCAGTGCGTGGAGCAAAGTTGGTAGGTGGTCCTCCATAAGTCTTGGCAGGTGCATACTGTTGAACTGGGCGAGGCGCCTCATAGGATGGCCTCGGTGTGTACTTGGGTGGCAGAGCAGTGTTAGGAACCCACACACGGCGCTTGTGAGTGCCAGAGCCGGATGAGGAACCAAAGTCACGAGGATGCTTGCGTGTGGCTTCGAAATCAGTCTGGCCCGTCTTAGCACTGATAGCTTTGTTTACCATCTTCTGGAAGGAAGTGCACTCGTGCAGTCATAGTTCTCGGCGGAGTTCGGGGCTGAGTCCCTTGCGGAACCTCGCCTGCTTCTTGGCATCGGTGGATACTTCATCGGGTGCATAGCGTGCCAAGTTGCCAACCTCGCGACTATAGCCATACACTGTTAACCGACCCTGGGTGAAATTGCAGAATTCCTCCCGCTTGCGATCCATGTAACCTTCCGGAATGTGATGTTCACGAAATGCCTCATTGAACTCAACCCAAGTAGTGATTTGGCCAGCAGGATGCATAGCCTCAAAGTTCTCCCACCATAGACTGGCAGGGCCTCAAGATGGTAGGCGGCGTAGATAACCTTGTCAGCTTCGGCCACACGGGCAGAGTGTAGCTTGTGGGTGATACTATGAAGCCAGTCATCCGCATCTAGAGGTTAATTGGAATGATGGAAATTGGGTGGGCACATCTTGATAAAGTCGTTGATTGACACCACGTAATTCCTCTGGCGGAACCCAGTGTTCTGCTCTATGCGTTCCAGCAGACGGTTGGTCTCTCTCTTGTTCTGTTTTGCTTCGAGCATAACTTCAGCCAAGGAGTGTGGCTAGGGCAGATTCTCATCTCTAGCCCCACTAGCCTCACCCTGCTCCTGAGCAGCAAGAGTGCTGCGAGTGTTGACCATCCTAGGAAAACAATACAACGGTTTAGACAAGGATGGCAAAAACTGGACATAGGAGTGCAGAATGTAATGGATGACACGGAATGCAGAGATGTTCATCCGTACGACATGGTAATATAGAAACTGCCATATATACACCAGTGGTCATACACACCATACATAGTTTAGTACAAGCCAAGGCTAAAGTAAAACCGCGGTGAAAGATGATACATCCCATCAGAGGCATTCCAAGCTCCTATACATTATTTAAGTACACCTCCGGAACTCACTACTAGCTAAGTTATAATCCACGAGACGCGCAGGGCTGTGGAAATACAACAACTACGATACTTCTACTGCCACGGTCTAACTCAGACATTCCCGTAGTAATCTTCATAAAGATTACCACCGTAGCCTGGGAGTGGAACAAATGGATCTTGAAACTCTCGAGCACTCGAAGGCTGTGGACCATAGGGACATGGATGTGGCCTCGGGCCTGATGCTGGTGGTAACCAACGCCCATGTGGAGGTGTAATACCCCCAACGTCACGCCAATCCATACGATCAGGCAAACGAGTCCGCACGGGGTACAAATCCCGCATATCCAGATATCCGGCGTGCACAGCAGGTGCAAGCCGTGTCAAAGTAGTCCAGTGGGCGGCGCGAGTGTTATACAGCTCCATTCGGAGGGCACGGACCTCACGGTCCCTATCCTCCAGCATCTGAACAGTAGTCTGAAACAGTGGCTCTTCATGAGCAGCATCAGTATACAGTCCAGTGTAGTATCCTTCCTCTCCGGGAAGTGAGGCTGGCATGTAACAGAACTCAATGTTCAGCAACAGGGCATGCCTAGCCCAGAGAATGGTCATCATCGAATAAGCGGCATCCTGCACTGCCATCTCGATAGTAACCCCGAGTCCATAAGACCAATGGATGGGGTCATTAGCTCCGGGATATGAGGGGTATATCCGGACTGTGCAGAAATACTGACTCTGATTGAAATCCTGGTACTGTTCCTCCACGGTGTACTCAGGATACCAGCGGTAACCGGTCTCAGTCAACACACGGACTAGCATGGCCGTGTGACCTGGCACATTAATGCACCGAGTCAAACGAACCACTTGGTGAGGTGTGCGGCCAGACATCTGAAACACGAAGTAATGCAAAGGCATTAGTGTTTCTGGAAGAAATCGGGCAGCATAATAACTTTAATTGCTCAAAAAAAAGATTTTGAGACATCATACAAATGATAGCATAGCCACTCAACAATATCATAACAAGGTTCCGGGTCCAACAAATCATCATACTAAAAGGGTAGAAACTAAACTGAGAAACTTATCTGGCCCGGGACCGTTTGCGCATTTTGGCTCACGTATATGACAGTGTTGCTAGCATCCATATGACAGAGAACCCGGGCCGACATGGCTAGTTATAAACCAAAAGTGGCACTAAATTACAGAGACATGCATCCATGACCCAGCAACGAACGTGTCGGTCATCAACGTATGAACCCAAGTCGTAGCAAGCTACATGGACTTAAAGGAACAACGCATGACATTTCCCCTAAGGGACAGACACGGGAACGAAGAAGGACACATGCCGGCCAGCCTACGTGTTCCGAGCAGTAGCAAGCTACCAAGGCTCATTGGAAGCACTAGGAGGCATTTCCCTGTAAGATAGGCTACCAAAGGAAAACAACTAGGTGTCGGATCCCACACATACCAAGCATTTCAATCATACACACAATATGCTCAATATGTGCAAATACAACATTGCATCACAACAGAACTCTATGACTCAAAGTACTTTATTTAAGAGGCTCCAAGAGCCATACATAACATATCCATATAGGTAGGGGTCACATGACCCAACACTCAGGTCATACAGTCATACAAGCACAAGCGGAAGCTAACATGTCTGAGTACAGACAACTTGGAAAATAAAACAGGCTTGGTGTAGCCTGACTATCTACAAGGCCCTTCACAAGCTCCAGATCTCCGTCTGGGTAGCAAGCTACTCGTCGATGTCAACGTCTATGTAGAACCCATCAGAAGGGGCAGGGTTCTCCTCTGCAACAGTTATTAAGCAAACATGAGTACAAAGGTACTCAGAAAGTCTTACAACAGAACCTATCATACATGCAACATTATCAACAGGGGGTAGTGGAGTTCATAGCAGAAAGCCAGCTTTGACTCCTAGCTAACCTATACTACAACTCTCAACAGATTGCAAGATATTCCTACGTACACGAGTCCTCTACTCACCACAACAATACACCACCGAGGATCCTCTTTCGTCATCCTACGGAAGGGCCATCCTCGGCACTCACACTTGTTTTGAGCCTTTTAGTAGTGTCCATCAACTTGTCTATGAACTTTAAGAGTAACCAAGTAGTCCGTACCACGAACAACGGCTATTCGAATAGATTGGTAACCCTGCAGGGGTGTACTTCTTCACACACGCTTCCACCACTTATCGCCGGTTACTCGACATGTACTCGGCAACCTTCAAGCGGAAGCCCAGCGAGGGTGTCGGCCACGACCTGACTAACTACACCAGTCTCTCGTCTAGGTTTATCGCCTATTTTGGTTCATCCGTGGGGAGATCCGGTCGGGGTGTCGCTCACGGCCCCAAACGATGTGTACAGGGTTCCCGAGTCACCAAACGGGCAACCGGTACACCGTGCCACGTACCTGTCGCATCGCAGCCCACCCCGAGGGTCAGCGCTGTGCACGACCACCAGTAAACTACAAACACCAGAAACTAGTTGCAAATCCTGGACAGAGATCGAGGGTAATTAATAAGCCGAGAGTGTCACACCCTGATTTTCATGCCACTTTTCTTAAGCTAATTATCATGCTAAAAATGTGGATTTGCAAAAACTTTTGAGTGTTTTTGACTTTGCTTGATTTGACTTTTGTCTGCTATTTGCTAGTGCTCTAAAAATCAAATAAATCCTCCAACTCTTATACTTCATCTTCTTGATCCAAAACCTTCTCCCAATGATCATGCCATGTGTATAGACCAGTATAGAATTTTCTTATAAAAATATTTTGGCCAAATAGTATTTTCTAAAATTAGTTTTCCAAAAACCCCTGAATTGAGGTTTGCACTACAAGTACCTTATTTAGGGTGTGAAAAATCTTTCAAAAAGTATATTTGAATCCTATTAGGTATAGGACTCCCAGAAACCCCAAAGGTATAATTTTAAAAGTTATTTTTATATTTTATTTAAAAGCTTTTTCTTAAGGCCAGAAATGGTCTTTAATAGGGAAAAAATTATTTAACTATTTCAAAAATATTTGCCAAAATTCAGGGAGACTCATGGGACATATATTGTTCATATATAAAAGTTTCAGCACATGGTCATGTTCAAAATATTGGGCAAATCCTTCCAAAACCCTTTCTGGATATTTCAAGCTTTTGAAATATTTACAAAGGAAATATTCTCCAAAAATTCCAGGGAAATCCTATCATGTCAAATATGACATATTTGATGATCTTGCAAAGCCTCATGCCTTGAAGATTGAGGAAACATCATCTAATCCCCTGAAAACCATTTCTGTCCATTTTGAAGTGTGAGCAACTTTACATTGCCAAACTTGTCCAAATGCTCTCAAACTTGGTGCACATGCTAAAATGATGTAATTATGCATCTATGCCAAATGGCACAAGTTTTGGAGAAGCATAACTTGGTCTAAGTGCCCCAAAACCATTTCTGTTCAAATTCAAATTTGAACAACTTTACATTGTCAACTTTTTACCTGGGGCCTCAAACTTTGTGGGCATGACCAGTACCCCAAATGATGAAACTACACCAAGTGGTGCATCAAGGGGAGATGAATAGCTCAACTCAAACATGGTGAAACCATTTCTGTTGATTTCTAGGGTTCACCAAAGTTACATTGGCAACTTTGCCCAAATGAGCTCAAATTTGGTGTAGGAGCCTAATTGTGTGTGACATTCCATCCTGTTAAGTCCCATGCCAATTGGAAGTCATTTGCCTCCCCAAAACCTGATCAAACACCTTCTGTCCAATTACCAAAACCAGTGTTTGGACTCCTTTTACTTTTTCCCTTTACCTCAAATTCTTACCACAGCTTCCTCTGATCATCTTCTACCCCCAGTAACTTCTCTATGGCCTCAACTCAATCATTGGAGGGGGTAAAACCCCAATTCATACTGCTGGACAACAGTAAACTCCTCCTTCTTCACCTCCCTCCTCATTCCAGTGGCTCCCTAGAGCATCCAAGGCCACAGGCCATTTCTTTACTCCTCCCCTGACCTTCTAGACAACCTTGGGCACGATGGACATGACCAGAGCGGCGAGGACACGACCGTGCCAGCCATTCGGGCGCTCTGGAGCGCGCTACAGTGCGCTCCCGCACTATAGCTGCCTCCAATCGGCTGCTTCCGACAGCCTTGGGCCTCCCCCTCGTGTCCCCCGAGGCTGCCTCGACGTCCGCAACCTGCTGGATGGTCGGCCCCCTCCTCTCTCCTCCTCTCTCACCCCTGCTCGCACGCGCACCAGCCGACCCCGAGCTCCAGTGAGCAAGCTCACACGCGCGACTCCTCTGACCGTTCCCCCGCTCCCTTTCTTCTCTCCCTCGTCCTAGACCAACTCCAGGAACACCCCGGACACACTGCGGCAGGCTCGCGTGGCCTGTGGCGACGGCAACATGCTCGTCGGCGCACGACGCCTCGGTGGACCGGCGCCCACCTACTTATAGGGCACCCCGAGCCCCCCTTCCACCTCCTTTAGCATTCTCCTTCTCTCATACGCCTCCCAAGCCGTCCCGTTGCTCTCCCCGTGTCCTACGGCCTTCTCCCTGGCCGGAACAGAGCCGCCGGCCGCCGCCTAAATACGGGCACCTCAGGCCCTTTCTCCTCCTCCTAGCCTCCCCAACGCCTTCTCCTCATCACCGCGAACTCACCCCAAGCGCCAGTTCCTTCTTCCCCCGCCTCTTCCTCGCGGTGCCAAACCACGCCGACGACCTCCTCCGCGGCCATCCAAGCTGTCGCCGCTACAGCCCTCCTCAGCGTGCATTAAGCACATGGATGGATGCGGCGTGCCCTCCTGAGCACATCGGTGGGCGGAGCGTCGCCGGAGATGCCCTCCAGCGCTGGCAAGCCGCCGTCGAGCATCGCCTCTGTTCCTCCCCGCCGCGTCGCGCGGGAGGAAGGGGATGAACCTGAGCACTGGGCCTCGCGCGTCAGCGACCTCGAGGCTGGGCCCCGTCGTTTAAGTGGAAGCGGCTTCGGCCGAAACCGCCTAGCCGCCGCAAAGGCGTAATCCCCGCGGGCGCCTTCGACGTGGCCAGGCCCCTGTGCGTGGCTGTGCAGTTGGGCCGGCCCAGTACACTGCGGCGTTATACTGCGCCCAAAACGCAGTATAGGTATAAAACCCCTCCCTTTTTCCTTTTTTCCTTATCCAGTCAACTTCAAAAACCCACAAATAATTCATTTGAACTCCAATCTTGATGATTCAAATTTCCTATGGCTCCATAAATCATGCTCTATCACATGGTGCACATGCACATTATTCCAGAGATTTTCTTTCACAAATAATTATCAAATGCCAATATTTCATTTCTATGATGAACTGTAGAAAATCACAGAGAGCTCAATCTTGATCCAAATGCAGTGATTCAAATTCCTAGATGCTTGTCATATCCAAACTTAGTTTTGGAACATTTTTATTAATACTTTCTGTACCCCACCAAATATTGTGCCATTTCTTCATATTTATCAGCTTTGCAAAATCCTAGGAAATTCATTTGAATTCCAAATCCAGTGAAATCAACTCCTAGATGCTTCTAAAATCATGACTTGTTGATGGGTGCCTTGGCTCATCATTCAAGAAAATATTTCTTTATACTTCTTCCAAATCCATAAATTCCTTGGTTCCATCACTTTGAAATGATCCAAGATATTCATTGATCCAATACCTATGGAACCACCTTGGTTATTTTTCATATGACCAGAGGTATCCTAGAAAAGTCCAACTCCTAATTTTAGAGCACTTTTATTTTTTTTGCTTTGATTGTGTTGCTTATTATGATAGTTTCCATCGTTAGTTGACGAAATAAACGGAATACTCGGAGATGGACCAGAAGGTTTGAAGACTCGGAAGAATAAGGCAAACAGCCCTTTGACCATGTTCGACAAACTTTCTATGCATATCTCATAGCACCTTATCATAGCACCTCTGTTACTTTACTATTGAAACTTGCATCAAACATGACCCTACCTTACTATGAGGGTTATGTGGGTGGGAGTAGTTAGGTTGCTTTAATAGTGGCTACGCAAATGGGACGGGTATATGCATGGTGACGGAGGCAGGATACTTTCAAAAGACTTTTCGAAAACCCCATCGGGTGCCATTTATGCCCGAGGGAGATGGTGAGATGGGTAACCACTTGATGACGAAGTGGTGTACCTAGGCAAGTGTGTGTGTTGTTTTGGAAATGGATTGGTTTAAGTTGCGACCGTTATTCCAACCTTACATGCGCAACCACTCTACCCTTATATGGGAAAGGGCATTATTGATTACCTAGGCTGATACTAGCATGGTGCCCGCATTACTAGTGACGGGGGTGACATGAGGTCACTCTTGGGACGGGTTCGCGGTTGGATAGGCGGCCATGACTGTCTTCACAGGGCACCGGACACACCGTTGGTACCCCGTGCTTGTGGTATGTGATGAATACGGAGCGATGCTCCAAAAACCTTGAGATGTGAAATGTGGGGCACGGGGCTGTTACCAATCGAGTGGACTCCATATTAGTGTCCTTTAGGGAAAGATAGTGATCGGGTGCTTACCCCGGGTACTTGAGGTACCGCGGGTCGTGGATGTCACGGAAGTTCCCCGGATCTAGTGGGTAAAGTGTGCAACCTCTGCAGAGTGTAAAACTATTCGAATAGCCGTGTCCGCGGTCAAGGACAGTTGGGTAACCGCTCTTGGGCTACGTCCAACGTTTGCGAAACCTGGTGTGTGTGTGAGGAAACAACTCGGATCAGAGATATTGATGATGTGATTCCTGAGGAAGTCACGATGAGCTTGAGCATGAGTTTATTACAACTCTTCCTCGATAATGATGTCTGTAACCTCCTGATACTTGTTGCAGACACATGCATGTCCATGTTATGTTGATTATACTTGCATATGAAAAACTAGCTTTCCGCAAAACTGCCAATTTAGGAGTAGAGCCTTGCATAATTATTCTGTCATCACACTTGGGTTGCTTGCGAGTACATTCAAAGTACTTATTGGCTTGCCACTGGATATTTTATTGGCCAGGCATGAGAGAACAGGTTATGATGAAGATTTCTTGGTGACGAGCATGCGAGCTAGGACGCTTCCCAGTCAGAATGCTTGTAGGGTTAAGGCAGATGACATGGGTCCAAGTTGTTGTTGAAGATTTCCGCTGCGATGTTATACTCAAGACTTGACCTTATGGTCCTATTTGTGTAATACGGTATGTATGGTTGTAAGACTCTTGTTATTCAGCTTCTGTGTGTTCAGTGAGCATTGATCTCTGGGATCACTGTACACGTGCATTCGGTGATCACGACTTATGAGTCGGGGTCCCCACAGAGCTGGTATCAGAGCCATCCTGACTGTTGGAAGGCTTAGTTACCATGGTCGTTAGTTAGGGTAAAACTATTTTCAAAAATTATTGCTAGTTTTCAAAACTATCTATACTTCTCTTCCCTTCTCAGTTTTTTTCGAAAAACTAGGCCATACTTAACCTCTTCCCCTTCAAATCTTTGGTCGTTAGAACCCCTATGCCATGACCACTGGATTTTCTGTAATCCTTGTGGGTGCACCTTGCCAAACACTCACCCACCACTTCAGCACACAAGATTGATGACACCACGACAAGACGGTACCAACAGAAACTACATCCTCACTGAATGAGGACATGAAGACCCAGAAGATGGTGACACCTTTGACAGTGCCCCAAGAAGATGCAACGTTGGCCTATGATGACCATGGTATAGGTTATGCAAAATCATGATATGCATCGCTAATAGAGTAATCCTGTCACTACCATTGTTGTATCGACATCCACCGGTGGATGAGAACCTTGTCAATTGGTCCGCCTCACTATAGTGAGCAGGAAAACGGTTCTCTTCGTCCCCCGCTCTTGGTGTTGATGTTTTCAACAACGAAACCGACATGTTGGACCTCCATTATGCCTTGTTATTGTCATTGCATACGGATCGCCTACCTGGTACCCTCGACGTCCCAGAAGGCACAAGGGATCGTCATGGTTAAAGAGACAAGAGAAGACCAAGTCAACGCCAGCTACAAGGAGGCACCTTCACCACATCACTCCATCAGGCGAGAAGTTGTTGAAGATTCTTCAGGCTCGACCCGGATCATTCATCAAACAACTACGAGGGACATAGCAACACCTGAGGAAGCTCAGAAGACTGCACGAGGCACAAGTCACGACATTGAGTCCGAGAACCCCTAGGGTAGGATGAGTCGTGTACCCCCTATGCGCAGTCGAGTCCGTATGATGGTTCGAATAGAACCATGATTGTGTGTTGTTTGCTTCTATTTGTTTGTGTTTTGATATTAGTCGCATTTTTGCCCAGGCAACAAATGCATGGCTATATCACCTTCCTTGCCTTGTTTCTTTTGTTTCGGCCTTTTTGCACCTGTTTGTTGCACCTGCACTATAGAACCCCCTTTAAGCATTTCCCTCCTCTACGCTACTTCTTCCCTCTATTCTCTCTCTCCACAACTGAAGACCCGCAAGAAAAGATGCACCAAGGATTCTACCTCGGTAGCCAACTGGCACTGAAGACTTCTGCTACAACCTCCACGATCAATTGCAACCCCGTAGAATTATGTTTAACCCTCCAGACCAGTAACCCCATTCATAGACCCTTTGAGACTTCACGAGACACTCCAGCACGAATCCTTAACCATGTGCCTAACCCATGGTAAAGTGAGAGAACCAGCTAAGCCTTTATAACCTTGCACAACACTGGTTCATAATGGAACTAGTGGACACAGTGAACGAGCACATTTTCATCCTAATATAGCACGAGAACTGACGATGCCATAGATAGACCAGTTCGAGGATATTGGACAGATGACTTGGTGGCTTTATATCAGTGACTTCGAGGAATTATCTGAGTCCTTGGTGGATTGTGAGATTTCATATTGGTGGGATCATGACTTTGGGGAAGTATGGAGAAGTTCCCGTTGGGCATGAGATTTGGATTTATGTAGGTGATTCTGGTTGGTATAAATGCTTGATATGTCTGCATGGTTCGGAGTAAATTGGATTTGGGCCTATGATCCTGATTATGTTATCATGCTTCTCAGTGGACAATAACTTAGGAGATTGGATTATTTGTCGAAGTTGATTTAGGGATCTATATAATCATGATCCTGGAGTTTACTTGACCCGGATGATGAGAATTTGTTGGACATACTATCGTAATGCACAGTCCTTCCAAGTATTTGGATATCATAGGGACTTGAGATCTTGTGGAACACCGTAGACATCAGATTTGTAGAATTGTTGGATTATGTGGTGATTGATAGAAATTACCGGGCTATTGGAGTGATCTATAGGAAGGAAACAAATCTTGGAGTGGCATATGACGTGTTTCCTTAGAATAGAGATGCCTTATCTTGAGCCTTGCAAGAATAGGTTGAGTGCTTGGATCGTGGAGTTTAATTTAAGCTTAGCAGCATGTATGACCTACCCATGGATTTTAGGGGTAGACATACATATGGATTTGGGGATCGTAGACAAGTATAATTTTGTTAGACCGTCTCTTGAGAGTCATGAGGATATGTATGGCATGAGTGGTGATTGAAGTTGGTCTATGCGAGAGGCTGCTTTTTCGTTCGGAGTGCTAGCTAGAGCTATTGGCATCTCAGAAACCGTGCTTAAGGATAAGAAGATAAAAGTTCACTCACTCACTAGAATCCTTGAAACCCTTAAGCCCCATCAAGCCACAACCTGGTCAGATTCTGACCACGGGCTTTCGCCCTAAGTTGGGAAGACCTTGCAAATACTCAACGGAGACCACCACCAATACCCCAGCCTACCTTGCGTACTCGTTAGACCTCATGAAGTAATTGGACAAGTTGGTTAACATCATTATTTGATGGCCTACTTGTCTTCCCGAAGACAAAGAAGAGACGGACAGCTGGATAGAAGACATTTGAAGACCGCCCTGTCAAGAAGGAAGGTCTACACCGACCACCGTCATCAAGAAGTAAACTTCCGCGTCGAAGACCGGGCGTATCTGCAAACCACTCCTCTTGAAGGGACCGAGCATTTCCGTGTCGAAGGAACGCTCACACCAAGATTTATCGACCCTTCTTCAAGACCGCTGCAAGACAAGTAGTAGACGTCTACCAGCTAGATTTACCACCTGAGATATCCTCCGTGCACCAAATCTTCCACAAGTCACCACTCTGGAAGTACTACTTACCTCCTAGCTAGCCCGATGCCCGCAAGGACATCGATCACCGATCCTTTGACAACTAACCCAACCTAACCTACGCAAGAGACCCCTCAGCAACCTGCATCAAGGAGGGCATCAAGCAAGAAGCCACACCACCAAGTACTTCAAGATTCCATGGAGCACCACCCGGGAGCAGAACCAGCAAGAAGAAGTGAAGACTACCCCGTATACAAGACTCCGTATTCCTTTCCACGCCTAGTCTGGGAATCTCGGGGACGAGATTCTTGTAAGGGGGGTAGGTCTGTCACACCCTGATTTTCATGCCACTTTGCTTAAGCTAATTATCATGCTAAAAATGTGGATTTGCAAAAACTTTTGAGTGTTTTTGACTTTGCTTGATTTGACTTTTGTCTGCTGTTTGCTAGTGCTCTAAAAATCAAATAAATCCTCCAACTCTTATACTTCATCTCCTTGATCCAAAACCTTTTCCCAATGATCATGCCACGTGTATAGACCAGTATAGAATTTTCTTATAAAAATATTTTGGCCAAATAGTATTTTCTAAAATTAGTTTTCCAAAAACCCCTGAATTGAGGTTTGCACTACAAGTACCTTATTTAGGGTGTGAAAAATCTTTCAAAAAGTATATTTGAATCCTATTAGGTATAGGACTCCCAGAAACCCCAAAGGTATAATTTTAAAAGTTATTTTTATATTTTATTTAAAAGCTTTTTCTTAAGGCCAGAAATGGTCTTTAATAGGGAAAAATTATTTAACTATTTCAAAAATATTTGCCAAAATTCAGGGAGACTCATGGGACATATATTGTCCATATATAAGAGTTTCAGCACATGGTCATGTTCATAATATTGGGCAAATCCTTCCAAAACCCTTTCTGGATATTTCAAGCTTTTGAAATATTTACAAAGGAAATATTCTCCAAAAATTCCAGGGAAATTCTATCATGTCAAATATGACATATTTGATGATCTTGCAAAGCCTTATGCCTTGAAGATCAAGGAAACATCATCTAATCCCCTCAAAACCATTTCTGTCCATTTTGAAGTGTGAGCAACTTTACATTGCCAAACTTGTCCAAATGCTCTCAAACTTGGTGCACATGCTAAAATGATGTAATTATGCATCTATGCCAAATGGCACAAGTTTTGGAGAAGCATAACTTGGTCTAAGTGCCCCAAAACCATTTCTGTTCAAATTCAAATTTGAACAACTTTACATTGTCAACTTTTTACCTGGGGCCTCAAACTTTGTGGGCATGATCAGTACCCCAAATGATGAAACTACACCAAGTGGTGCATCAAGGGGAGATGAATAGCTCAACTCAAACATGGTGAAACCATTTCTGTTGATTTCTAGGGTTCACCAAAGTTACATTGGCAACTTTGCCCAAATGAGCTCAAATTTGGTGTAGGAGCCTAATTGTGTGTGAAATTCCATCCTGTTAAGTCCCATGCCAATTGGAAGTCATTTGCCTCCCCAAAACCTGATCAAACACCTTCTGTCCAATTACCAAAACCAGTGTTTGGACTCCTTTTACTTTTTCCCTTTACCTCAAATTCTTACCACAGCTTCCTCTTATCATCTTCTACCCCTAGTAACTTCTCTATGGCCTCAGCTCAATCATTGGAGGGGGTAAAACCCCAATTCATACTGCTGGACAACAGTAAACTCCTCCTTCTTCACCTCCCTCCTCATTCCAGTGGCTCCCTAGAGCATCCAAGGCCACAGGCCATTTCTTTACTCCTCCCCTGACCTTCTAGACAACCTTGGGCACGATGGACATGACCAGAGCGGCGAGGACACGACCGTGCCAGCCATTCGGGCGCTCTGGAGCGCGCTACAGTGCGCTCCCGCACTGTAGCTGCCTCCAATCGGCTGCTTCCGACAGCCTTGGGCCTCCCCCTCGTGTCCCCCAAGGCTGCCTCGACGTCCGCAACCTGCTGGACGGTCGGCCCCCTCCTCTCTCCTCCTCTCTCACCCCTGCTCGCACGCGCACCGGCCGACCCCGAGCTCCAGTGAGCAAGCTCACACACGCGACTCCTCTGACCGTTCCCCCGCTCCCTTTCTTCTCTCCCTCGTCCTAGACCAACTCCAGGAACACCCCGGACACACTGCGGCAAGCTCGCGTGGCCCGTGGCGACGGCAACATGCTCGTCGGCGCACGGCGCCTCGGTGGACCGGCGCCCACCTACTTATAGGGCACCCCGAGCCCCCCTTGCACCTCCTTTAGCATTCTCCTTCTCTCATACGCCTCCCAAGCCGTCCCGTTGCTCTCCCCGTGTCCTACAGCCTTCTCCCTGGCCGGAGCAGAGCCGCCGGCCGCTGCCTAAATACGAGCACCTCAGGCCCTTTCTCCTCCTCCTAACCACCCCAACGCCTTCTCCTCATCACCGCCAACTCACCCCAAGCGCCAGTTCCTTCTTCCCCCGCCTCTTCCTCGCGGTGCCAAACCACGCCGACGACCTCCTCCGCGGCCATCCAAGCTGTTGCCGCTACAGCCCTCCTCGGCATGCGTTAAGCACATGGATGGATGCGGCGTGCCCTCCTGAGCACATCGGTGGGCGGAGCGTCGCCGGAGATGCCCTGTAGCGCCGGCAAGCCGCCGTCGAGCATCGCCTCTGTTCCTCCCCGCCGCGTCGCGCGGGAGGAAGGGGATGAACCTGAGCGCTGGGCCCCGCGCGTCAGCGACCTGGAGGCTGGGCCGCGCCGTTTAAGTGGAAGCGGCTTCGGCCGAAACCGCCTAGCCACCGCAAAGGCGTAATCCCTGCAGGCGCCTTCGACGTGGCCAGGCCCCTGCGCGTGGCTGTGCAGTTGGGCCGGCCCAGTACACTGCGGCGTTATACTGCGCCCAAAACGCAGTATAGGTATAAAACCCCTCCCCTTTTCCTTTTTTCTTTATCCAGTCAACATCAAAAACCCACAAATAATTCATTTGAACTCCAAACTTGATGATTCAAATTTCCTATGGCTCCATAAATCATGCTCTATCACATGGTGCAATATGCACATTATTCCAAAGACTTTTCTTTCACAAATAATTATCAAATGCCAATATTTCATTTCTGTGATGAACTTTAGAAAATCACAGAGAGCTCAATCTTGATCCAAATGCAGTGATTCAAATTCCTAGATGCTTGTCATATCCAAACTTAGTTTTGGAACATTTTTATTAATACTTTTTGTACCCCACCAAATATTGAGCCATTTCTTCATATTTATCAGCTTTGCAAAATCCTAGGAAATTCATTTGAATTCGAAATCCAGTGAAACCAACTCCTAGATGCTTCTAAAATCATGACTTGTTTATGGGTGCCTTGGCTCATCATTCAAGAAAATATTTCTGTATACTTCTTCCAAATCCATAAACTCCTTGGTTCCATCACTTTGAAATGATCCAAGCTATTCATTGATCCAATACCTATGGAACCACCTTGGTTATTTTTCATATGACCAGAGGTATCCTAGAAAAGTCCAACTCCTATTTTTAGAGCACTTTTTTTTTGCTTTGATTGTGTTGCTTATTATGATTGTTTCCATCGTTAGTTGATGAAATAAACGGAATACTCGGAGATGGACCAGAAGGTTTGAAGACTCGGAAGAATAAGGCAAGCAGCCCTTTGACCATGTTTGAGAAACTTTTTATGCATATCTCATAGCACCTTATTATCAAATGCATCAGAATCATGTTGAGGTGGAAACCACTTTGGTTGCTACCTCTGTTACTTTACTATTGAAACTTGCATCAAACATGACCCTACCTTCCTATGAGGGTTATGTGGGTGGGAGTAGTTAGGTTGCTTTAATAGTGGCTACGCAAATTGGACGGGTATATGCATGGTGACGGAGGCAGGAAACTTTCAAAAGACTTTTCGAAAACCCCGTCGGGTGCCATTTATGCCCGAGGGAGATGGTGAGATGGGTAACCACTTGATGACGAAGTGGTGTACCGAGGCAAGTGTGTGTGTTGTTTTGGAAACGGATTGGTTTAAGTTGCGACCGTTATTCCAACCTTACATGCGCAACCACTCTACCCTTATATGGGAAAGGGCATTATTGATTACCTAGGCCGACACTAGCATGGTGCCCGCATTACTAGTGACGGGGGTGACATGAGGTCACTCTTGGGACGGGTTCGCGCTTGGATAGGCGGCCATGACTGTCTTCATGGGGCACCGGACACACCGTTGGTACCCCGTGCTTGTGGTATGTGATGAATACGGAGCGAGGCTCAAAAAATCTTGAGATGTGAAATGTGGGGCACGGGGCTGTTACAAATCGAGTGGACTCCATATTAGTGTCGTCTAGGGAAAGATAGTGATCGGGTGCTTACCCCGGGTACTTGAGGTACCGCGGGTCGTGGATGTCACGGAAGTTCCCCGGTTCTAGTGGGTAAAGTGTGCAACCTCTGCAGAGTGTAAAACTATTCGAATAGCCGTGTCCGCGGTCAAGGACAGTTGGGTAACCGCTCTTGGGCTACGTCCAACGTTTGCGAAACCTGGTGTGTGTGTGTGAGGAAACAACTCGGATCAGAGATATTGATGATGTGATTCCTGAGGAAGTCACAATGAGCTTGAGCATGAGTTGATTACAACTCTTCCTCGATAATGATGTCTGTAACCTCCTGATACTTGTTGCAGACACATGCATGTCCATGTTATGTTGATCATACTTGCATATGAAAAACTAGCTTTCCGCAAAACTGCCAATTTAGCAGTAGAGCCTTGCATAATTATCCTGTCATCACACTTGGGTTGCTTGCGAGTACATTCAAAGTACTCATTGGCTTGCCACTGGTTATTTTATTGGCCAGGCATGAGAGAACAGGTTATGATGAAGATTTCTTGCTGACGAGCATGCGAGCTAGGACGCTTCCCAGTCAGAATGCCTGTAGGGTTAAGGCAGATGACATGGGTCCAAGTTGTTGTTGAAGATTTCCGCTGCGATGTTATACTCAAGACTTGACCTTAAGGTCCTATTTGTGTAATACGGTATGTATGGATGTAAGACTCTTGTTATTCAGCTTCTGTGTGTTCAGTGAGCATTGATCTCTGGGATCACTGTACAGGTGCATCCGGTGATCACGACTTATGAGTCGGGGTCCCCACAGGGAGGGTCCATTGGTTTCGGGCCCAATGCATGGTAGTAGCTGGAACTTGAAGCACACATACAGATCTCGGGTCCGATGGACGGTTCCAATGAAACAACCCACCACGTGCTCCGACATGGCCTTTCATCGATAGCTTTACCAAACATGTTCCACACTTCCCTCTCTTTACCGGTATGATCATTTCACTCTGATCCATCACCCAGATGAATCATACCTGACACAACTCTAAGCATAGCAGGCAACATAAACAAATAGCATGGTGGATCACACATCACATGGCTCAATCAACTCCTACACATGCTAGTGGGTTTCAACTATTTACTGTGGCAATGACAGGTCATGCAAGGGAATAGGGTTCAACTACCGCAGCAAGTAGCAGTTCACATGCTGTTGCCTTAATGTAGTAAAAAAGAGCAGGAGCGAGAAGATGGGTTTGTATCGGAATGATCAATGATTGCTTGCCTGACAGAGTGGTTGTCGGGTACTGCCCTTTAGCTGGATACGCAGAAGTATCCTCAGGAGCAGGACCTAACACGGAGAATACCGGCGATACAATCAATAAGCAAACAAATGCAACAATATGATGCATGCTCATATGGCAAGATGCATGTGTTTTGGGCTAATGCAACTATAACCAGAAGGGTTTGAGCCCATTTGAATCACATATTCAAATTGAAACTCAAACTATTATTTAATTAAGTGCATTATCATGTTTTATGTGAACAGCAAGGTTAACTTGCTCAAACATGCATGAAACCAGTGCCATTGGAAAGATTGGATTTTTCTGATCAATTTTCATATATAAATCTTTTCCATCTGAGCTACTGTTGAATTTATATGATTTTTTGAAGTTTAAACCATTTTCTGGAATTTCCAGAATTGTTTTTAAATCAACAATCTCAAGAAATCCTTTACTGTGTCAGCATGACGTCATGCTGACGTCAGCAAGTCAACAGGGCGCCCAGGTCAAACCTGACCAGTGGGTCCCTCATGTCAGTGGCTCACTAAACTAATGACAGCAATTAGTACTTAATTTAAAACCTAAACTGAAATTAGTCCACGGCAGGCCCCACATGTCAGTGACACAGGAGGGGTCAAAACCATGGTCAAACGGGGCTAACTCGCCGGCGTTTAGCCGCCGGCGAGGCCAAACGCGTCGGTGAGGTGCGGGATTTGTGCTCCGGCGGCCAAAACGACGGCGAAGCACGCCTAAGGGCAGCTGGGAGTGAGCCGCGTCGAGTGGTGGTGGTGGCTGGCCTCGGGGTCGCCGGAAACAACGCCGGCGACGAGTCCAGCGGCTGCCGGAGTTCGGGCGAGGTCGAACTCGTCGGTGCGGTGTTCGTAGAGGTGCGTGGAGTGATCCTACAACATCTACACAAAACGGTGAAGCTGGTGGGCACGATGGCCGGGCTGTTAATTGGTCGGAGCCTCGTCGGCGACGAGCTCCGCGGCGGCGCGTGCAGGTGAACCTCGTGCAGTGCGTACGGTGCAGCAGAGAACTAACGGAGAGGGGGAGGACGGAGCTGAGCTCACGATGGTTGCAGTGAGCGTCGAGGCGCGCTCGGGGATGGTCGGAGCTGAGCGGGGCGGGAATGGGGATCTCTGCGGCCGGAGTTGGGGAAGACGGGGTCGGGGGCGACTCCAGAGCGGGCGAGCGATTGGGGCTCAGCCTGCTCGACGTAGTCGATGACGGTGGAGCGGACGGACACGGTGACGGAGCTCAGGGACGGCGGTGGACGCGGACGGTGCGAGCACGGCGGCGTCGGCCATGGTGCGGGGAAGGCGAGGGAGAGGAGTTGGGGAGGAGTGAGCGTGTCAGCGAGCTCGGGGAGGAAGTGGGTAATCGATCCCACCCTCCAGAACGTCGAGGGGAGGAAGCTGGGCGGCGGGCAGCGGCGTGGCGCGCGCTGCGACCACCGTCGAGCACCTGCCTGCCTGCCTGGCCGAGCCAAGAAGTTCGCTGGAGCGGTGGCTGGGCTGGGCCGGCAGGTGGGCCCGTTAGGCGCCAGGTAAGCTCTCTCTCTCTTCTCTCTTTTCTATTTCTTTCTGTTTCATTTCTTTTGAAGCTTTGTTGAATTAATAAAAATGCTAGAACATTTTTATAGCTCATAAAACTAGTCATGCCCACTGTATATAATATGAACAGTATGGAACATTTTAGTTTATGATTATTTGGGCACATGAAATATTTTATAGCATTTAAATGCCCAAATGCAATTACCATATGAATTAATCCAGAGACCTTGGGTGTCCTAGAAAATTGTGCACCATTTTTGGCAGATGTTTAAGACCAAGGCAGAAATGATGAACATTTTTGAACCGCATTTTGGGTACATTGGAAAAGATTTTATTAAACCCTAGTTGTTAGAAGAGGGGTGTTGGGGTTTCTGTCATTCCCATTTCAAGTTTCTTTGGAAAGTAAACATGATGCACACTCTAGCTAGTACTAATGCAAGCACTGACTAGGGATGTGACAATCTGGCCTGGTACGACCCATCTTCAGCATCGACACTCAAGACCCTCGCGAGGGGCCAAGCCTCGCGGGACGAACGACACCAAGACCTCCGGAAGGGGCAGCCTCGTCTGGTTGGCTCTTGAGGAGCGGAGAACTCTATGCAACCCCCCACCTCGCGAGGTTTGCATGACACAAGTCGTGACGACCAAGGCCAGGCCGGCGCGAGCAGGCGTAGTACATCAGTTTCCTCTTTGGTGCGAAGGAAGAGGGCTTAGACGCGGAGTCTCGAGGAATCTGCAAAAGGTTTCCATTTCCATGCAACAAGACCAAGACCGCTAGGACGGTAGGACGAAGGTCATCACAGAGCCCACCAAGGCGTCGGGATCAGAGGCTTTGCAGGCGAAGACCACCTTTAGTCAGGATAAGATGTACTAGTTGTCTCCCTTCAAAATTGGCTATTTTGGGATCCCTTCCCGCCAAACATTTGGGCAGAAGAGGACCAAGGCCACTATATAAGTAGGATAGCCACCATCTAGTAGGGGACAGATGATTCAGACCTTCCTCTCCACTACAAAGCAAGAACAGACCTCTGGAGGTGGTTCGCCCATTGTATTAGTTCATTCACAGCCCATCTCAAGGCTAATCCACCACACTACTGGAGTAGGGCACTCACCGCTAGGTGGCCTGAAGCATGATAAACTGCCTCGTGTCTCTTTTACATTCCTGTTCGTCGAGCTAGTTCGTTGGATGACGAGTAGGTAGATAGGTGTGGTTGAGTTCTTTGCACGCACCCGAGAGTTTGAACCTAGTAGGGTTTTCCGGAGCCCTAAATCCGAAATTTGGTGCGCCAAGTAGGGGTGCGTGTTGAGGATCCACTCTCCCCATGACTGTGCTCCACCCACGCCATACAGCTCCACACATGGCGGACTTCGCTCTGCCCGCCGGACCGCAGGCGACATTCGGGGGCAGAGCAGGCATCCGAGCCCTCTCCCCCTCTTTGCAACAAGTGAAGTGGCCGCCAAAGCTCAGGACGGTGTGGCCGATCCCACGGGGATCCTCCAAGCATATGCAAAGGTCGCCCGAGCGGCTAGCGGCGACGACAAGGTGATGGTAAAATGGCTCCCCATGGCCCTCGTGGGGGAGCCACATGCGTGGTTTCTTAGCTTGCCGGACTCCTCAGTAGCTTCTCGGGAAGAATTGTGTGACATGTTCGTCACACGCTATGTGGCGCACGGACCCAACGTGGTCGCAGCGCTTCTCGAAGATCGTGGGCGTGGGCATCGGGTCGGCACATCAAGCAGTTCATACGGCAAGCGGGGGTCGCGTGCTCACACCCAGGTCCGACCTCACCTTCTTCTCAAGCGACCATCCCACGTCCACAGCGGGTGCGGGCGTGCTCCCCATAATCTATACACCCACCATATGCAACATGGCCGTCACCAATACCCTCATCGAAGGTGGTGCCGGCTTAAACATCCTCTCTATAGAGACGTTCAGCCTCCTCCATGTGCCCTGTGAGCGACTCCACCCCACCTAGCCTTTCTTCGGGGTCGTCGATGGTTCCATCAACCCCATTGGGCAGATCCGCCTACCGGTCACCTTCGGCACGCGCCACAACTACCGCACCAAGCTCATCGACTTCGATATCGCCTGCATCAACTTGTCGTACAATAGCATCCTCGGCTACCCAGCGCTGGCCAAGTTCATGGAGGCAACCCATCCCGCATACAATCTCATCAAGATGCCGGGAAGCAGCGGCGTCCTCACCATGCTAGGAGACACCAAGGACATGCTCCAAGCACTCAAGCTTTCTTACAGATTCGTGGCGGCTGCACGGGCGCACGACAGACGGGCACCGGAGGCCCCGGGGGCTGCCCCAGCAAAAAAGAAGCAGTTGTTTTCTCAAGATTGTGCGGAAACAAAGCAAGTGCCGTAGGATGAAGACGGGCAGTCACGATCCATTTTCACCATAGGGGCCGGCCTCCCCACGGACAAAGGATAGGCTTTGTTCATTTCTTACGCGCGAACAAGGATGTGTTCGCGTGGGAGGCCGCGGAGCTGGTCGGGGTCCCATGCGAGGTGATCGAGCACCACTTGACGGTGTGGTCGAACACTCGCCCCGTGAATCAGAAGGCGCGGCGACAATCTCAGGAGAGGAAAGCATTCATCACTCAGGAGGTCCGCAAGTTACTCGAAGCAGGCGCCATGTGAGAGGTGCGCTATCTGGAGTGGATCGCGAAACCGGTTATCGTCCCCAAGAAAGGCGGAAAGGAGCATAGATGCGTCGACTTCACCAACCTCAACAAAGCCTGCCATCAGGACCCTTTCCCTCTTCGGTGCATTGACCAGATCGTCGACTCTACCGCCGAGCATGATCTGCTGTGTTTCCTGGACGCTTTTTCGGGCTATCATCAAATCAAGATGGTAGTACAAGATGTCAAGAAGACGGTCTTCCTGACCCCTTGCGGGGTATACTGCTACAATTGCAAGCCATTTGGGTTGCGCAATGCAGGAGCAACTTTCCAGCGATGAATGCACATCGCCCTGGGGGAGCAGCTCAAGAGGAACGCAGAAGCATACGTCGATGACATCGTGGTGAAGTCTCATGATGCCAGAACCCTCTTTGGCGACTTGGAAGAAACCTTCGCCAGCCTGCGCAAGGTGGACATGCAGCTCAATCCGGAGAAATGCTTGTTTGGCCTCCCATCGGGCAAGCTCCTTGGTTTCTTGGTGTCACATAGAGGGATAGAAGCCAACCCCGAGAATGTCAAGGCCATAGAAATGATGAGCCCGCCGAAGACCCTCGGGGAGAGGCAGAAGCTGGCAGGATGCTTGACGTTTCTCGGACGCTTCATCTCCAAGCTGGGGGAACGCGTCCTACCTTTATTCAAGCTGATGAAGAGAAAAGGCCCGTTCGAATTGACTCCCAAGGCTGACGCAGCTTTCGAGGACCTCAAGAGATATCTCACGAGCCCACCTACGATGGTGGCGCCGCGCCTCCGCGAACCCTTGGTACTCTATCTGGCCGCCATGCCACATTCAGCCAGCGCAGCGCTAGTAGCGATCCGGGAGGGGCACCAAATTGGTAACCCGAAGAAACATAGCTGATCAAGCCCAGCTGGGGCATTGCGAGCTCAGGAAAGTGCCCCAGGGACCTCAGTGGACCTTCAAGATGGCAAGGCTCATGAGGACGCTGCACTTGGGTCCTCGGCAGCCTCGGTGGGCGGCAAGGTTCCCGGAGACTCTCCGTCTCATGAACTAAAGGAGTCTGCCGACACATCCAGAATGGGGAAAAGGTCTCCAACAACATCGCAGAGTATGAGGGTCTGATTGCTGGCCTCAAAGCTGCAACACTGGGGGTGAAGCGCCGCGCCATCAAAGGCGACTCCCAGCTCCTAGTCTTCTTCTCCACCATGGCATACACACCGAGGGACGAACGCATGGACGCGTACCTTGAAGAAGTGTGGAAAATCGAGAAGAGATTCCTGGGCTTGGAGTTGCAGCACGTAGCGCATGGCACGAACAAGGAAGCGGACGACATCGCCAAAATGGCATCTCGACGCATGCCACAAGACCCTGGCGTGTTCGAGGAGCGACTCTTCATGCCATCAGTAGCCCCTCTCACCGAGCGGCCCACACGGCCTTGGGAGGAGCTCCTGCAAGCACCCGCCTCGGGTGCACTAGCTTGTGGGCTGGCTTCGAGAGCTCGCCTACTCCTCGCGCTGGAGCCTTAGGAGGGGTGCTGGACAGAGGAGTTCAAGGCTTAACTACTCCAGGGGACCCTGCAGGAGAAAGAAGAAGAAGCAGAGCGTGTACTGCGACAAGCCACCGCGTACTACATCCAAGACGGCAAGCTCTACCGAAGACGGACGAACGATGTGTCCCTGTGATGCATATCCAAGGAGCAGGGACGCGAGCTGCTGGAGACATACATGTGAGAGATTGCAGACACAACTCCTCCTCACAAACCCTCGTGAGAAAGGCATTCCACAGCGGATTCGACTCACCCAACGCACTCCACGACGCTTCAGAACGAGTAAGGTCTTGTGAAGACTGTCAATTCCATGCAAAACAGATCCACCAGCCCATACAGGGCCTCCTGACCATCCCGCTGTCCTAGAAGTTCATGGTCTATGGGCTGGACATCCCGGGCCCATTCCCAGGGCACCCAGGGGCTACCGTTACCTCTACGTCGCCATTGACAAGTTCACCAAATGGGCGCAGGTGGAAGCCGTCCGCACCATTCCGGCCGGCTCAGCAGTCGAATTCATCAACGGCCTGGTGAATCGCTATGGGGTCCCGATCCACATCATCACCGACGACGGCTCGTAGTTCACCATCAATATCTTCAAAACGTATTGTGCTAACCTTGCAACGCAGATATTCAGTGGCATACCCACGGAGCAATTGTCACGCCGAGCGCACCAATGCCGAGGTGCTGAGAGGCCTCAAGATTAGAACCTTCAAGAAGAAGCTTGAGGCTTGCCGCAGGGGCTGGTTTAACGAACTCAAGTCCGTGCTATGGTCCATCCGCACCACCGCGACCTAGCCAATGGGCAAGACCCCGTTCTTCCTTGTTTACGGAGCTGAAGAGGTACTCCCACATGAGATCAAGCATCGTTCCTCGCGGGTCTTGGCGTTTGACGAGGCACGCCAGGACGCCTCGTGGGGGATGGACCTTGTGCTGGGGGAGGAGCGTCGTTGTCAAGCCTCGCTCCGAGTAGCGAGGTACCAGCAGGCGCTGCGGCGATACCACTCTCTCAACATCCGCTCGAGAACACTCGAGTTGGGCGACCTCGTCCTGAGGTGGGTACTCTACAGGGAAGGGCTGCATAAGCTCTCGCCCAAGTGGGAGGGCCCGTTCAGGATCGCCTGCATCTCCAGGCTTGGCGCCGTGCGCCTGGAGATGCAGGATGGAGTCCCCATCCAGAACGCCTGGAACGTCCAACACCTCTGGAAGTTCTACCAATGAAGCAAAGCCCCGTGCCTGTGAAGGTTTCCACTCGTGACACTCTCACGTAATAATGAGTGGGGTTGTACACGCCCCGGAGTCTCCTGAGCGTTTCCCTTGGGCCTCATGGGGGCTCCCTCCCGCTACTTCTCAAGCGTGCGGTGTATTCCCTCGAAGAGGAAAGGTTGATGCAGCACAGTAGCGTAAGTGTTTCCCTCAGTTTTTGAGAACCAAGGTATCAATCCAGTAGGAGACCACGAGCGAGTTCCTCTTAACTACACAAACAAATAAGAACTTTGCAGCCAATGCGATAAAAGGGGTTGTCAATCCCTTCTCGATCACTTACAAAAGTGAGATTTGATAGATATGATAAGATAATATTTTTGGTATTTTTTGGTATAGAGATTGAAAATAAATAATGGAAAGTAAAGCAACTAGTTAATGAAAGATTAATATGATGAGAATAGACCCAGGGGCCATAGGTTTCACTAGTGGCTTCTCCCATGATAGCAGATTTCTACGGTGGGTGAACAAATTACTGTCGAGTAATTGATAGAAAAGCGCTTAGTTATGTAAATATCTAGGCATGATCATTGTATATAGGCATCACGTCCATGACAAGTAGACCGAAACGATTCTGCATCTACTACTATTACTCCACACATCGACCGCTATCCGGCATGCATCTAGAATATTAAGTTCATAAGAACAGAGTAACGCTTTAAGCAAGATGACATGATGTAGAGGGATAAACTCAAGAAATATGATATAAACCCCATATTTTTATCCTCAATGGCAACAATACAATACATGCCTTGCTACCCCTGCTATCATTGGGAAAGGACACCGCAAGATTGAACACAAAGCCAAGCACTTCTCCCATTGCAAGAACTATAGATCTAGTAGGCCAAACCAAACCGATAATTGTTCATAGATAAGATATTTCAGAAAAGAATCCAATATTTTTCATAGATAATCTTGATCATAAACCCGCAATTCATCCGATCTCGACAAACACACCGCAAAAATATTACATCGAATAGATCTCCTCGAAGATCAAGGAGAACTTGGTATTGAGATCCAAAGAGAGAGAAGAAGCCATCTAGCTAATAACTATGGACCCGAAGGTCTGTGGTAAACTACTCACAACTCATCGGAGAGGCTATGGTGTTGATGTTGAAGCCCTCCGTGATCGATGCCCCCTCCAGTGGAGCTTCGGAACAGCCCTCAAGATGGGATCTCTCGGGTACAGAAGGTTATAGTGGTGGAATTAGGGTTTCGTGCTGCTCCTCGATGGTTTCAGGGTATGTAGGAATATATAGGAGGAAGAGGGACGTCAGGGAAGAAACAGGGGGCCCACGAGGATGGGGGGCGTGCCTACCCCCCTGGGTGCGCCCCTACCCTTGTGGCCGCCTCTCTCGCTTCCTAGCGTGTACTCCAATTCTTCTGTGTTGATATCGTTCCAAAAATAACTCTCATGAAGGTTTCATTCCGTTTGGACTCCGTTTGATATCCTTTTGTGCGGAACACTGAAATAGGCAAAACAACAGCAATTTGCACTGGGCCTTGGGTTAGTGGGTTAGTCCCAAAATTAATATAAAAGTGTATAATAAAGCCCATTAAACATCCATAACAAAATATGTAATAGCATGAAACAATAAAAAATTATAGATACGTTGGAGACGTATCAAGCATCCCAAAATTAATTCCTGCTCGTCCTCGAGTAGGTAAATGATAAAAACAAAAAAAATTATGTGGAATGCTAACCAACATAATTCTCAATGTAATTTTCTTTATTGTGGCTTGAATGTTAAGATCTGAAAGATTCAAGACAAAGGTTTATATTGACATAAGAGTAATAATACTTCAAGCATACTAACAAAGCAATCATGTCTTCTCAAAATAACATGGCCAAAGAAAGTTATCCCTACAAAATCATATAGTCTGGCTATGCTCTATCTTCATCACACAAAATATTTAAATCATGCACAACCCCGGTTTCAACCAAGCAATTGTTTCACACTTCAATTTTTTCACACTTTTCAACTTTCACGCAATACATGAGCGTGAGCCATGGATAGAGCACCATAGGTGGAATAGAGTGGTGGTTCTGGAGAAGACAAAAGAGGAATATAGTCTCACATCAACTAGGCGTATCAATCAGCTATGGAGATTCCCATCAATATATATCAATGTGAGTGAGTAGGAATTGCCATGCAATGGATGCACTAGAGCTATAAGTATATGAAAGCTCAAGAAAAGAAACTAAGTGGATGTGCATCCAACTTGCTTGTTCACGAAGACCTAGGGCATTTGAGGAAGCCCATCATTGGAATATACAAGCCAAGTTGTATAATGAAAATTCCCACTAGTATACAAAAGTGACAAAACAAGGGACTCTCTATCATGAAGATCATGGTGCTATTTTGAAGCACAAGTGTGGAAAAAGGATAGTAACATTGTCCCTTCTGTCTTTTTCTCTCATTTTTTTCTTTTTCCTTTCTTTGGGCCTTTTCTCGTTTTTTTTCTCCTTTTCTTGTATGGCCTCTTTTTTTTCTTGTTTTTTTTCTTTCGTCTGGAGTCTCATCCCGACTTGTGGGGGAATCATAGTATCGATCATCCTTTCCTCACTGGGACAATGCTCTAGTAATGAAGATCATCACACTTTTATGTAGTTACAACTCGAAGCTAGAACAAAATATGACTCTATGTGAATGCCTCCGCGGTGTACCGGGATGTGCAATGAATCAAGAGTGAAATGTATGAAAAATTATACATGATGACGTTGCCACAAATACGATGTCAACTACATGATCATGCATGGCAATATGACAATGATGAAGCGTGTCATAGTAAACGGAACGGTGGATAGTTGCATGGCAATATATCTTGGAATGGCTATGGAAATATCATGATAGGTAGGTATGGTTGCTGTTTTGAGCAACGTATATAGTGGGTGTATGATACCGGCGAAAGTTGCGCGGTACAAGAGAGGCTAGAAATGGTGGAAGGGTGAGACTGTGTATAATCCACGGACTCAACATTAGTCATAAAGAACTCATATACTTATTGCAAAAATATACAAGTCATCAAAACAAAGTATTACATGCATGCTCCTAGGGGCAGGGTTGGTAGAAGTTAACCATCACGCGATCCCGACCTCCACATAAAGGATGACAATCAATAAATAAGTCATGCTCCAACTTCATCACATAGCGGTTCACCATATGTGCATGCTACAGGAATCACACACTTTAACACAAGTGTTTCTCAAATTCACAATTACACCACTAGCATGACTCTAATACCACTATCCTCATATCTCAAAACAATCATCAAGTATCAAACTTCTCATCATATTCGATGCACTTTTATGAAAGTTTTTTCTATTTCCAACTTGGATGTCCATCATATTAGGACTAATTTTATAACCAAAGCACATTACCATGTTGTTCTAAATGACTCTCAAAAATATATAAGTGAAGCATGAGAGATCAATAATTTCTATAAAATAAAACCACCACCGTGCTCTAAAGGATATAAGTAAAGCACTAGAGCAAAACTATCTTGCTCAAAAGATATAAGTGAAGCACATAGAGTATTCTAATAAACTCCAATTCTTGTGTATCTCTCTCAAAAAGTGTGTCCAGAAAGGATGATTGTGGTAAACTAAAAAGCAAATACTCAAATTACAAATGACGCTACAAGTAAAACACATATGATGTGGTGAATAAATATATATTCTCAAGTAAAGTTATCGATAGATGAAGACGAAAGAGGGGATGCCTTCCCGGGGCATACCCAAGCTTAGGATTTTCGTTGTCCTTTAATTTTACCTTGGGGTGCCTTGGGCATCCCCAAGGTTAGGCTCTTGCCACTCTTTGTTCCATAGTCCATGAAATCCTTACTCAAAACTTGAAAACTTCACATCACAAAACTTAGCCAAAAATCTCGTGAGCTCCGTTAGTATAAGAAAACAAACCACTACTTAAAGTTACTGTAATGAACTCATTCTTTGTTTATATTGGTGTTAAACCTAGTGTATACCAACTCCTCTATGATTCATACCCCCCGATACTACTGATAGATTCATCAAAATAAGCAAACAACACACGAAAAACAGAACAGTGTGTAGCAATCTGTAACTTTCAAATAATCCTGTAGTCTAAAAAAATTGAAATAAATTGGTGGACGTGAGGAATTTGTCTATTAATCATATGCAAAAACAATCAACTGAAAATCACTCTCCAGTAAAAAACGGGAGCTAATCTCCTGAGCGCTAAAGTTTCTATTTTTTACAACATGATCGCATAAACTTCACACAAGTCTTCCCAAAGGTTCTACTTGGCACAAACACTAACTAAAACATAAAACAACATCTAAACATAAGCTAGATGCAATATTTGTTCCTAAAGAGAAGCAAAAACAAAGAAAATAAAATTGGGTTGCGTCCCAACAAGCGCTATCGTTTAACGCCCCAAGCTAGGCACGATACAATAATAGATCTAGGTATTGCTATCTTTGGTAGGCAATTATTCAATTGAAAACTTATAATTCTTGGAAGTTTCTTCCTTCCTTTGTTTACAATTAAGAACTTCACTCTCGGGAGTATTGATAATAATAGAAGGGCTAGCCATGACGGCAAGGCAAACAATAAAACACATGGAGCAAATAAGAGGGCGAGGAAAACGAGAGGCAAATAATGTAATGCGAGGGATAAGGGTTTGTGATATGTAACAGCCTAGTTTCTATCCTCTTTTATTTGCCAGAGTTTTATTCGAATTTATTTTGAATCATGGGATTTTGAATCTTTTCATATGGACTTAAACACTTGGGTACCCTTGACTCTCACCCAAGTGCCTCCTATCCATCTCAAATCATCTTTCCCCTCTGGTTCACTCTAATATACTTTATGGAATATTTTTCTTATTTGAAAAATATCCCCTTTTCCCTTCAAAACCCTAGCTAAAACCTTTGTGCTCCAAAGCAACCCCTATTTTTCTGGCCCACAAAAATCTGAGGAAATTCATAAATATTCTTTGGACCCTAAGACACATTCCTCAGCAAAAATATTGCACCACTTTTTGGAATATTTTTGCTACAGAAATCCTTTTCTATTCAGGGCAAAAATGGTAGTTTCTACATTAACTACCATTTTACTTGCTCCATTTCCCCTGAAACTCCTTGTGCATCTTCACATTAGTAACTCATGGCTAGCCTCCAAAGCACAGCCTCCAACTCTTAACAATTTTACCTTAGTAAAATCTCAAAGTTTTTGTCCAGAAACTTACCAGGCGTGTGATTTTATTTCTACTACGTCTTGAAACAAACCAACCATGGGTAACTCTCCTATCTACCACGAACAACACGCCAGACATGAACTTTGGCGCCAAGTAAGCCAGTAGGCATAGTTTGCGCGGTGACCACGCGTGTACACCATGCCATGGCTATCTGTCGGCGCGCTTTGGATGCCGCTGAGCACTTTGTTGGGAGCGTGCTCGCTTCCGCGCCTGCCCGAGCATGCCAAACCGCGCCACCATCCTCGTCTTCACCTCTATAGGCCCCCTCTGGCACTCACCGACACCGGAGCTCACCGCAGCAGGCACGGGCGCTGTCCGGCCAAGGCAACAGTGCGGTGCGCACTGTGCTCGTTGCCACCCAGCGCCCCTGTGCTCGTCCCCGTCCGTCCACAGCTCCCGCATGACTCCATCGCCTTCTTCCCCCTCTCACTGACGCCATTTCGTCTCCGGGCATAGCCAGGTGTCGCCGGCGGAGCCCCCTCTCCCCCCAGTCAGCTCGCCTATATATAGGCCCCCTCCCAGCCTTGTCGAGCACCCAGCTCCACACCCCACTCACACCTAGACTGCGTAGAACCCCGTGGCCCGGCCGGGCAGGCCACAGGCTGCCATTGTCATGCCCAGGATGGGACTATACCTCCTACATGTCGAGGCACGACTTAAAGGTATAAGCCCATTCTGGAATGATCTCAAGTTTGGTATCTTTGCACGACTCATGTAAAAAATAGGGATGAAATTGCAAAAGATTAGTTGGCTTACACTCGCCCATTCACTCAATACATAATATAAGCAAAACATCATTCAAAACATCACAACCCAACTACGGGCGAAGATCCAAAAGAAAGATACCAAAACCATTAAGCCACAGGTCCGAATTGCCCCTAGTAGAAACCACTACTCATCGTCGAAAATGTCACAAGTATACATCCACTCTCTTCATCGAGCTCCCAGTGAAGTTCTGATCCATCTCCTGCATCATCTCGGCTGAACCTGCATCTGGTGTTGTAGTATCTGTGAGCCACGAGGACTCAGCAATCCCATAACCATGGGTATCAAGACTAGCAAAGCTTTATGGGTATGGAGAAGGGTAGTGGTGCGGTTGCAGCAGCGGCTAAGCATAAAATGGTGGCTAGCTTACGAGTACAAGAATAAGATGAGAATCTACACAAACGGTAGCAACTAGTAGTGATCGCTAAAGATCCTGAACTGCAAACGAGTCAAACATAACCCCACCGTGTTCTCTTCTCAAAGTGAAAAGAGACAGTCACGGTTACTCACATAGTTGTGTGTTTTACTTCGGATCCTCTGTCAAGTTTTCTACAACCGGACATTAAAAAATTCCAATCTTCCACATAACCGCGGGCACGGCTTTCGAAAGATTATAACCCTGCAGGGGTGTCCCAACTTAGCCCATCACAAGCTCTCACGATTAGCTGAAGTGATAAATATAATATCATCACCCCTTATCTTAGGGAAAATCCGATGAGGCTCGGCATCCCAGTGCACAAGACATTACGACAATGGTAAAACAAGTCCAGCAAGACCTCCCGGCGTGCCGACACCCTGATAGTAGCCGCGCGTATCTCGTCTCAGGCCACAACCGGATGGGCGATCCTACAGGTTATACCAGATACCTCGGGTTTCCCCGAGGCGGCCCCGCAGTCTCCCCGTTTGGGACCAACACCATCAGCACTGGCCCCCTTGCTATGTAGAAAGAATCCTCGGGTAGCGCTAACTCCCTATGCAATTTAATTAATTAATTAAGTTGTTATTATGAGCAAATTAAAACCAATGTTGGGCCTTGCTGGAGGAGTTTTATTCAAAGACGAACTATCAAGGGGTCCCCATCCACCCATCGTGTAAGGAACGCAAAATCAAGGAACATAATGCCGGTTTATCAGCGCCTAAGGTGGCATGAGTGGAACAAAACACCGAGCAAAAGGCCAAGCCTTCCACCCATGCCCAGTATATAGGTGTGTTAATGTATATATAACATATTGTGATATTCCAACAACAAGTTCCCTCCTGGAACGATCTTCATCTTCAGCTGCAACTAACACGCTATAAGAGGGGCTGAGCAAGCGGGTAACATAGCCAAACAATGGTTTTGCTAGGAAGGTGTCAAAAGGTTAGAGGTTTCATGGCAACAATGAGGGGCTGACATAAAGATGGGTAGCGCGACATGTAATCATAGCATTGAGACACTAAGCATGGCAATGATAGTAAAGGTATCCAAGGGTATGGTCATCTTGCCTGGGATTCCGCAAGTAAGAAGAATGGGTCCAAGAAGTAGTCGAACAGAACCTCACAACTCCGGAACGGAACCGAAGCTAACAAGAGAAGCAACTGGAAAGAAGCAAACAACACGGTAAACACACAAGCATAAACATGGCATACGATGCACATCCATGTATGATGCATGTCCGGTTTAATTATGCATGGCATGGCAATGTGCACAAACAAAACTACAAGTTAAGTGGAGCTCAATATGCAACGAGTTGCATATTGACAAAATACCACATGTTATTTATTTAGTTGACTCTCGTTTATTTACAAGACAAGATTAAATGTTTATTAACATGGCAAGAGGTGAAGCAAAACAAACTACCTAATAAGACATTTTAAAAGAGGCTGAAAAAACAACAACAATTCCGGAAAATCCCCCTGAGCATGTTTAGCAATTTTTAAGCAAACAACAATTCACACATTTAAATGTTGTTAACATGATGCAGATGACATGATCATGTTTTATGCAATTTTTATTTAAAAGTTGACATGAAGAGATAAGGAGTATTTTTCACCGTGGTGGAAGGAAAGGGTGCCGCGGCAACGATCCGAAAATGATGCAACACAACATCTCGGTTCCGGTAACCCGTTGAGAGACCGGTGCAAAAGAAAAGGTGGCGTGAGCGAGTCGAACAAGATGAAAAGGTGGGGTGATCCCGTCACCGGGTTCCCACGGGTTGGCGACGAGGCAACCGAGGAGCATGACAAAAGTCGAAACGGGCACGATGCACACAAGGGAAAACATCTCATACAACACAAGCATCCGTCCACGGGTCATCGTCTCGGGGTTATACGTTCGGAACATTCGTTTCGGGGCGGTTCGAGGTCGTAGAGGAAGTAGTCGAACACATTCGTCGAGGAAGTAGTGGTACACGATGACGGTAGTCGAACTTGACGCTTGCATTACACAGGTCCTCAGCGACGGTAGTGGAAGTAGTCGTTCACGGTCATCGGTAGGGCTACTTGTCGCATTGCCGAGCGTACTGGTACTCGTTTCTTCACCAAAGGTAGTCGTTCGGGCGTCGAGCGTCGAGGTACTTGGCGCATCGTCGTGGTACTTTTCGTCCATGAAGTCGATCTCGGAGGTCTTGGAGTGCTCCCAAACTTGTGTACTTGGCGCAATCCACGACAATGGTGCTTGGTTGGGCATCGACCTTAGTCTTGGCAGAAGGCTAAAGGCGGGCTCGGACATGCCAATAGGAAGGAGCGGTCGCCGGATATGTTGACATGCAGCACATGGTTCGGGGTCGAGCAACAGGCGAAGAAGGGCTCCGGTGGCCGTGGCACTGGCCCGCGGAGGAGGAGGCTACAGGGTCGCGAGGTGGCGGGCACGGGGCGCTGGCTGGTCGCCGGATCCGTCGAGGAGGACGACCGGGGCGCGTCGAGGCTGAGGCTGGCCGTCGCTGGCGTGGGGGAGCTCCGTCGATGACGAGCAGTAGCAGACCCGCCTTGGAACCCTGGTGCTCGAGGCGAGGAGCAGGAGACGGCCAGGGCGGCGGAGGATCTGGCCGACGGGGAGCGGCGGCCTCTGCTTCAGCGGGTGACTCCGACGAGGGCACCGAGGGGATCGAGGCTAGCGGCGTGTGAGGCCGGAGACGGAGGGCGCGGGAGTTGCGGCGCTGGGGCTTCTGGCGCGGAGGCAGGGGCGGCTTCGAGGAGGAGGGCACGTCGGGGCTGCGGCCTTGACGATGGGAGATGGAGGCGCGGCGTGCGCATCCGAAGGAGGAGGCGAGCGGTGCTCCTGGCGCGCGGGAGGAGGAGGGAGTTGGTCGCAGGGCCGAGCGCTTGCGCGAGGGAGAGAAAGGGAGACGGGAGAGATCGATGGGGATCAATGGGTTCGACTGCGAGGGAGAGCGAGGGGATACTGGCGGCGGGGTGCGGGAGAAGAGAGAGGGGATCGAGGAGAGGAGCGGGCCAGCTAGGGTTAGGAGGCGGTTGGTCCACTGGGGGGTGCGGAGTTTGGGCCTGGCCTGGCGGCTGGGCCTCTCTCTCCTTATTATTTCTTTAGGAGAAAAAATAGAGAGATTTCAAAAAATATTAAGAAAAGAGGCCATGAACAAGAAATAAATGATGGAACATTTTTGTAAGGCTTTAAGGAATATAACCAACCCAACAAAAGTTGTTCCAACAAAATAGGGAACTGCAACATACAATTATTTAAGTTGCATTAAAGGAGTTTGAAAGGAGTCTAGACTTTAGGAGGAGTCTCGATAAAAGGGAAAGGAAAAGTTGGCAAGGTAGGAGGGAAACTTCAAGCAAAAGGGGCATGGGAAAAATATGCAAGTGTGTTGCGGTTAATTCCAAACAATGGAATATTTATAATATAGCTCCCTAAATATTGGGAGGATATGTTTTAAAGAGAAGTCATCCTTCCCTCGGTTTAAATGGATCGAAGATCCACACGATTTATTTAAGTTGAGATGCAAAAGATTAATGACATGATGGCATGATGACATGATGCAAAGCAAAATAAATAACACAAGCACACAAGAAACACACGGGAGAACCCGGAACATCTGGAATCTTTGGAATCTTCTGGGACGTCGGTCTTTGGGCGTCACAACTCTCCCACACTAACAGAGGATCTCGACCCGAGATCCTAGAGATGGCACCGGTAAAAAAACGGAAGAGGAAGAGGTAAAACAAAGTTGCTTCTTCGACAAACGAGTGAAACCACAAACCTGAGAGGTTGACCAAATTGAAATAAGAATACAACGGAGATGAACGAATATGAAAACTCCGTTAGAAAAGAGGAACAAAGAACATTATGAGAACCTTGTAGGTTGAACGACGTGAAAAAAGAGCTTACGAACCAAAATAATATGAAACCACAACGGTATAGCCAAGGAATAAGAATGACATGATTTGGACAGCACTCCGTCTGAAAATGGAAGGAATTAACATGAGCTTGAGGAGATGGAATGATACTTGATGAAATGAACAACATATTGCCTCCGAAACAATTGAAAGAATGGCACAAGGGGTAAGAAAGATTCAGACAGCACTCCGGTTGAAAAGAGAGGCAAACTTGATAAGATGAGGGAACTAGAATGTAGGTGACAACATTCCAGTTAAATAGACAATCAAGGGAAGAATATGATCTTGATAAAACGAGATGATGGTCAAAGAGAGCAATATCACAAAGCCTCCGGAATGAAAGAATAGAATATAGATCAACGAAAGAAATGAATGGAGAAGAAAAATGACAACTTCTCCCACAAATGAATTAGGAAAACCTCCTTACAAAGAAGGGTTGAATGGGGTTGATGGAAAAATCAACAACGAAAACGAATAAGCTTGATGTGGGCTTATGGAAAACATCTCAAAATTATGAGGTGACAACCGGCCACTGACGACAACATTTGATTGGATTGAGATCAACAAGGAGACGAAAAACTTATTTCACCGGAATGATAAATGAAGAACTTGGGTCATTTATAAGCACCATAAATAGAAACAATCCTTAGGGAAAGCTTTTAGGTGAAATAGAACCCAAGATAACTCCAAGAAATAAAAATGAGGAGTTGAAAGGATCTCCTAAAGAGAAAGAAATGATGGTTTTAGATATCTCATTCTTGATAACTCGTGAATCATGAAACATGAAGGAATTGTCAAGAATGACATAACACCATCAGAAAAGATAAGGAAGAAATGATTGCAATTGGAATGCATGATGAAGAATGCTTGAGCTCCAAGAATAATCTTGATGAAGACTTCGAGGATGAATTAAAACATGATGAACCACCATGAGAGCTCCGGTAATGAAAGCAAGAGAAGTGAAAGATGAAAAGAATAAGACTTAAGGCATGCGATGAATTAGAGAGAGCTTTGAAATGATATAATTGAAATAACTTGGAGCTCCGGAAAACAAGATGAACAACTTAGAACCGAGAATATGATATGATGAGCAAGCTCTAGAAAAAGAGATTAATCACTTCGAGGGAAATAAGAATAAGATTTACTGTATGCTTATCCTTCATCAAATTAAATTGATGACAAGCAACGGATTTGGCCTACTACTTATTCTTCTTGAAATGGATTGGGGAGAGATAGAGCCAAACTTGGATAAATATTCAACGAACCACCGGTAGGATTATGGAAAGAACAAATGAATTAATACGATAACAAGGAAGAGTAATCTTGAATAAACCACCGTAAGAATTGAGACCGGGTGAAGAAAGAGAATAATCCACCGGGAAGAATAAGCACTTGAGGAAAATTACAAGAGAATGAAGAAATCGCGAACCGATTAAAGAATACTTGACAGAGACTGGTAGAATATGGAGACGAACGAAGAGGCATCAATGAAGAATATTTGGAGGACGAAGTTGCAAACAGAGAACGAAGAAATATTCTGAAATGATGGCCTTCGGAGGATCACAATAGGAAGAATTCATGAAATGCTTCGGATGGTATAAAAGAATTCCTCACAATCTGAACAATAATGAGGATGGCATGAAGCTAGAACCACGAATCTTGGAAGAACGGATAAGGATTCAAGAGGAACTCGTCTTCGAGTCTTCAAAATCTGAGAAGACGATGAGATACACCACCATGAATTGTATAGGCACTCCGGAATAAAGAATTAAAAGGTTGAAACAATGGTGAAAAAGAATTTTAAAGCGGTCTTGGAGAAGGACTGTGACTGATGGGATTCATACTTACGTCACACTTTGAAAAGAATTTTAGAATAACTCCGGAAAAATTAGGAGAGTCGGGTAAGATCCTGGAAAAAGACCTGTGGGTTAAGGCCCATTAAAGAAATCACGGTTGAAAAAAATTGCTTAAGAGATATAGCATCAGTTGAATTAAATGGCTTGAATAAGATAACAATCTCAAATTAGCTTGAACAAATTGAGAATGGAAAAGTGAATCTTCTAAGATATCTTGAACACTCCGGATATGAACATAGAGAGAGTTGAATAAAATATGAGAGCTTTGGATAAGAAATTCCAACATGGGAAAGCATGTGAAACAAAAGGAATAGATATGATCATGGCCACAGCTTGAATTTAGTCCACCGGAGAAGACTATTGGAATTAAGAATGATGACCTTGAAACTCCTGAGCATTTTCATGATAAATCACCGGATAAGAACATTGAAGGAAATGAATGAAGAAATATCGCATGAATAAAATGGATACTTCATTAAGAATTCCAGCTCCATAAAGAGAAGGGAGGGAGGGTGGGGAAAAACAACGACGACTTGGGATGAATGAAACAGACAATCGTCAGATTTCTCAACGGCGTCCGTATGTAATAACTTGAAGAGAAGGCACACCGGTTGAAAAAGGATTAACATGAAAATCTCGATGGTCAAGAAGAATTAGCACTCCCATAGAAATATGAGAACACCGATTAGGAAGGTATGGAATCAACACTTGACATCGAAGCAACTCGAATACCAGAATCAGAACGAAACAAAGGATAGATATGTTGCAACAGAATCTTCACAATATCATCCGAACGGAGAATTGAACGAATGAATTCCACAGGTACATCACCTTGTCGAGAAGCCACTTTGGAGAACAAAAGGTAAATAAAAAAACAACAAGGAGCAGATAGAACAAATACAAGATAGAAGTTTCATTCCACATATTCATGCTGAAAGCTCATGGAACGTGTTACAAAAGGGTTTTGCAATCCCCGGATCAGCATAGCCAAGGACCCTTTAAGATGCAACTCCCGATCGAAACAACGCCCATAAAATTACTTCACTCAATGTAGAACCCCGAACTTCATATCATGCATTCGTTGGAAGAATGCCTACGAGCTACTAGATGAACCCACCTATTAAATTCCGAAAGTTTCCAGTTATGCAATCAGGTGTTGGGGATACAGGGGAAGCATCGCACACTCAACTCTAATCCTACATCCAGCTGTATCCATCCTTCAACACATGACCAGTTATTTCCGGAAACCGTTTACCTCGGACCTTCGAAATGCATCTACTATAGAAGCTATGGCAATACTCCCGAACTACCTCCCCAGTACTGGGTGATGTCGGGGTTATCTTGCCACTAACCGCATAGGAGAGTTTTCGATGTCGGCTGTCTTAAGTATTCCGGAACTGATGTGATATATTTGTGACGACAACACCTCGGAGCTCAACTCCCCGGGAAACTGCCACAACCCCTAAATGACAGGAGGCATCGAGAACAATGTTCTCGTCACAAAGACATCGGAACAATCCAAACAATACTCGCGTGATCCTAAAAACAATTTGTGCATTTTGAGAGTAGAAGATGCAAGAGTAATCGTCAGGAGTCCTCACCAGAGTGAAAAGAGATGAGGAGCAAAAGAATTCCTACTCTCCGATATATATATAGGACTCAAAACATTTTTTAGTGTGTGCCTAGACTCAACCGTCAACGATTCGATCAATCAGTGGGGGCTTCTAGGTCGAAGAAGGCTCTGATTACCAACTTGTCATGCCCAGGATGGGACTATACCTCCTACGTGTCGAGGCACGACTTAAAGGTATAAGCCCATTCTGGAATGATCTCAAGTTTGGTATCTTTGCACGACTCATGTAAAAAATAGGGATGAAATTGCAAAAGATTAGTTGGCTTACACTCGCCACTTCACTCAATACATAATATAAGCAAAACAGCATTCAGAACATCACAACCCGACTACGGGCGAAGATCCAAAAGAAAGATACCAAAAACATTAAGCCACAGGTCCGAATCGCCCCTAGTAGAAACCACTACTGATCGTCGAAAACGTCACAAGCATACGACCACTCTCTTCATCGAGCTCCCAGTGAAGTTTTGATCCATCTCCTTCATCATCTCGGCAGAACCTGCATCTGGTGTTGTAGTATCTGTGAGCCACGAGGACTCAGCAATCCCATAACCATGGGTATCAAGACTAGCAAAGCTTTATGGGTATGGAGAAGGGTAGTGGTGCGGTTGCAGCAGCGGCTAAGCATAAAATGGTGGCTAGCTTACGAGTACAAGAATAAGATGAGAATCTACGCAAACGGTCGCAACTAGTAGTGATCGCTAAAGATCTTGAACTACAAAGGATTCAAACATAACCCCACCGTGTTCTCTTCTTAAAGTGAAAAGAGACAGTCACGGTTACTCACACAGTTGTGTGTTTTACTCCGGATCCTCTGTCAAGTTTTCTACAACCGGACATTAACAAATTCCAATCTGCCACATAACCGCGGGCACGGCTTTCGAAAGATTATAACCTTGCAGGTGTGTCCCAACTTAGCCCATTACAAGCTCTCACGATTAGCTGAAGTGATAAATATAATATCATCACCCCTTATCTTAGGGAAAATCCGATGAGGCTCGGCATCCCAGTGCACAAGACATTACGACAATGGTAAAACAAGTCCAGCAAGACCTCCTGGCGTGCCGACACCCTGATAGTAGCCGCGCGTATCTCGTCTCAGGCCACAACCGGATGGGCGATCCTACAGGTTATACCAGATACATCGGGTTTCCCCTAGGCGGCCCCGCAGTCTCCCCGTTTGGGACCAACACCATCAGCACTGGCCCCCCTTGCTATGTAGAAAGAATCCTCGGGTAGCGCTAACTCCCTATGCAATTTAATTAATTAATTAAGTTGTTATTATGAGCAAATTAAAACCAATGTTGGGCCTTGCTGGAGGAGTTTTATTCAAAGACGAACTGTCAAGGGGTCCCCATCCACCCATCGTGTAAGGAACGCAAAATCAAGGAACATAATGCCGGTTTATCGGCGCCTAAGGTGGCATGAGTGGAACAAAACACCGAGCAAAAGGCCAAGCCTTCCACCCATGCCCAGTATATAGGTGTGTTAATGTATATATAACATATTGTGATATTCCAACAACAAGTTCCCTCCTGGAACGATCTTCATCTTCACCTGCAACTAACACGCTATAAGAGGGGCTGAGCAAGCGGGTAACATAGCCAAACAGTGGTTTTGCTAGGAAGGTGTCAAAAGGTTAGAGGTTTCATGGCAACAAGGAAGGGCTAACATAAAGATGGGTAGCGCGACATGTAACGACACTAAGCATGGCAATGATAGTAATGGTATCCAAGGGTATGGTCATCTTGCCTGGGATTCCGCAAGGAAGAAGAACGGGTCAAAGAAGTAGTCAAACAGAACTTCGCAACTCCGGAACGGAACCGAAGCTAACAAGAGAAGCAACCGGAAAGAAGCAAACAACACGGTAAACACACAAGCATAAACATGGCATACGATGCACATCCAAGTATATATGATGCATGTACGGTTTAATTATGCATGGCATGGCAATGTGCACAAACAAAACTACAAGTTAAGTGGAGCTCAATATGCAACGAGTTACATATTGACGAAACACCACATGTTATTTATTTAGTTGACTCTCGTTTATTTACAAGACAAGATTAAATGTTTGTTAACATGGCAAGAGGTGAAGCAAAACAAACTACCTAATAAGACATTTTAAAAGAGGCCGGAAAAACAACAACAATTCCGGAAAATCCCCCTGAGCATGTTTAGCAATTTTTAAGCAAACAACAATTCACACATTTAAATGTTGTTAACATGATGCGGATGACATGATCAAGTTTTATGCAATTTTTATTTAAAGGTTGACATGAAGAGATAAGGAGTATTTATCACCGTGGTGGAAGGAAAGGGTGCCACGGCAACGATCCGAAAATGATGCAACGCAACATCTCGGTTCCGGTAACCCGTTGAGAGACCGGTGCAAAAGAAAAGGTGGCGTGAGCGAGTCGAACAAGATGAAAAGGTGGGGTGATCCCGTCACCGGGTTCCCACGGGTTGGCGACAAGGCAACCGAGGAGCATGACAAAAGTCGAAACGGGCACGGTGCACACAAGGGAAAACATCTCATACAACACAAGCATCCGTCCACGGGTCATCGTCTCGGGGTTATACCTTCGGAACATTCGTTTCGGGGCGGTTCGAGGTCGTAGAGGAAGTAGTCGAACATGTTCGTCGAGGAAGTAGTGGTACACGGCGACGGTAGTCAAACTTGACACTTGCATTACACAGGTCCTCGGCGACAGTAGTGGAAGTAGTCGTTCACGGTCATCGGTAGGGGTACTTGTCGCATCGCCGAGCGTAGTGGTACTCGTTTCTTCACCGAAGGTAGTCATTCGGGCGTCGAGCGTCGAGGTACTTGGCGCATCGTCGTGGTACTTTTCGTCCACGAAGTCGATCTCGGAGGTCTTGGAGTGCTCCCAAACTTTTGTACTTGGCGCAATCCACGACAACGGTGCTTGTTTGGGCATCGACCTTAGTCTTGGCAGAAGGCTAAAGGCGGGCTCGGACATGCCAATAGGAAGGAGCGGTCGCCGGATATGTGGACGTGCAGCACTTGGCTCGGGCTCGAGCAAGAGGCGAAGAAGGGCTACGGTGGCCGCGACACTGGCCCGCGGAGGAGGAGGCTGCAGGGACCCGAGGTGGCGGGCGCGGGGCGCTGGCTAGTCGCCGGATCCGTCGAGGAGGATGACCGGGGCGCGTCGAGGCTGAGGCTGGCCGTCGCTAGCGTGGGGGAGCTCCGGCGATGACGTGCAGTAGGAGACCCGCCTTGGAACCCTGGTGCTCAAGGCGAGGAGCAGGAGACGGCCAGGGCGGCGGAGGATCTGGCCGACGGGGAGCGGCGGCCTCGGCTTCAGCGGGTTACTCCGGCGAGGGCACCGAGGGGATCGAGGCTAGCGACATGCGAGGCTGGAGACGGATGGCGCGGGCGCTGCGGCGCTGGGGCTCCTGGCGCGGAGGCAGGGGCGGCTTCGAGGAGGAGGGCACGTCGGGGCTGCGGCCTTGACGATGGGAGATGGAGGCGCGGCGTGCGCATCCAGAGGAGGAGGCGAGCGGTGCTCCTAGCGCGCGGGAGGAGGAGGGAGTTGGTCGCGGGGCCGAGCGCTTGTGCGAGGGAGACAAAGGGAGACGGGAGAGATCGATGGGGATCGATGGGGTTCGGCTGCGAGGGAGAGCGAGGGGATACTGGCGGCGGGGTGCGGGAGAAGAGAGAGGGGATCGAGGAGAGGAGCGGGCCAACTAGGGTTAGGAGGCGGTTGGGCCGCTGGGGGGTGAGTTTGGGCCTGGCCTGGCGGCTGGGCCTCTCTCTCCTTATTATTTCTTTAGCAGAAAAAATAGAGAGAGTTCAAAAAATATTAAGAAAAGATGCCATGAACAAGAAATAAATGATGGAACATTTTTGTAAGGCTTTAAGGAATAAAACCAACCCAGCAAAAGTGGTTCCAACAAACTAGGGAAGTGCAACCCACAATTATTTAACTTGCATTAAAGGAGTTTGAAAGGAGTCTAGACTTTAGGAGGAGTCTCGATAAAAGGGAAAGGAAAAGTTGGCAAGGTAGGATGGAAACTTGAAGCAAAAGGGGCATGGGAAAAATATGCAAGTGTGTTGCGGTTAATTCCAAACAATGGAATATTTATAATATAGCTCCCTAAATATTGGGAGGATATGTTGTAAAGAGAAGGCATCCTGCCCTCGGTTTAAATGGATCGAAGATCCACACGATTTATTTAAGTTGAGATGCAAAAGATTAATGACATGATGCAAAGCAAAATAAATAACACAAGCACAAAAGAAACACACGGGAGAACCCGGAACATCTGGAATCTCTGGAATCTTCTGGGATGTCGGTCTTCGGGCGTCACAGCCATCCCCAAGCTCGAGCTCACCGGTGATCCCCTCGGGTCGCCGCGGTAGCTCCAGACCCCCCTCAGGCTAGGGCGACCCTACCAGAGCCTCCGCCACTCTCTGGTGGAGCCGTTCCACCTAGTAGGAGGTGCTGGAGACGCTGTTGCATGCCTTCTTCTTCAACTCCGGCGACCTCCCTGTCCTGCCTCTGCCTGCGAGCTCTTTTCCGACGCCGTCCGACCACCCCTAGCTACACTACAGGTACGGACAGGTGCACCTCGACCCCCTCCATCGATCTATCCTTTCCATCTTGGCCAAGGAGCAACGTCCCCGGCGTGCGCTCTGGCGAAGCCGCGGCCGCCCCTGCTTTTCCCCCTCTCTCCATCTAACCTGACTAGCAGGGCCCGCTAGTCAGCCTCTCCATACCCGCGCGAAGCGGTACGAGTGGTGGCGCCCCAGGATTTTCGCCTTCGACGTCACCTCCCCCCTAGTCTGTTTATTTCATTTCTAAATTTAAATAAATTCCAAAGAACTTCAAACTTCAATAACTTTTTAACCATAAGACCAAATGAATTGATACTTTTTGCATTGTGTTCTTTGTGAAGAAATCTTGCAGCACACAAAAAATGACACTATTTGGTGCTGTATAGATTTTCTGGTGAATTTTTGATTGATTCTTAATATTTTCTTTTTGTACTTTTATTTGTTTTCAGAAGGTGAAGCTTGTCCTGAGGATCACCAGGAGGTTTGTGAACCTCATTTGAACTAAGACAAGCCACAACAACATTTTCATAGTGCCATTTCAATATTTGTGATTTTCCAACTTGAGCAAATGATTTAATTTATGCATTTGAACTATTTTGTTAAATACTTTTTGTTGGTTGCTGTATTTAGTTGTTTCATTCAGTTTACAGAAAGTAGGAGTATGGTTTAAGTTATTAAGATAGTTTAAAGAAAGTTTGAATCTTTGAGAACTATTATGGATACATATATAAGTAGTTATGTGAATTTACTTTCTTTTACATAAGAATTTTGCTAAAATGTTTCCTAGAATAAGTTCTGTTTTGAATTGAAGGTAAATCATAACCAGAATAATAGTGAAGTTGTGATATTCATATTTAGTAAAGTAAAGTTGACCCAGTTATTTTTTGAGTGCTTTTTGTATGGCACGTTAGTTATCTTGTGATACATCTTGGCATATTGCATGGCATTGTATGACACCGGTTATTTACTTTCTTTAAGTTGAAACTGTTAATAACTCAACTTGAATAAATCGTTGACCGGGTCATGGTGCCACTGAATCGAGTTTTCGCATTGCAACCACATTTGCCTTTATGGGAAGGTCTTTATTCGGTCCGTTGTAATGCCTCTTATCGGTACCACCAAGTAGGGAAGGTTATGTGCATGCAGTACCCTAGCCCGGTAAGCAAACATAACCTTGTGTGCCCGTTGTTAAGTTTATGGTACCGAGTTCCCATTTGGGACAATTGCTATTTGGCCACGACGGTGGTCGGTGTGCCTTTGGTAGGCACAGGGCCACCCAGGGCTGTTCCAGTGGGACATGAGTCGGAGTGGCCGAGAGAGTGTCATGGAAATGGAAGGGTTTTGTCGGAACACCGTTGGTCCACCCAAATGGGAGAACGAGGCCATGGGTTCCGTGGTGTGGGTACAATGCACTACCTCTGCAGAGTGTAATTAATCTATCGATAGCCGAGTCCCCGGTCACGGACGCGCTTGAAAGTAAGTCACACCATGGGTCAACATATAATAAAATTTTGCTTACTAAGTTCTAAATTTTTGGTACTGTATAAAGGGTGGAAGAGCCACCGAGATGAACTAAGACAATGTATGGTAAGGATGGTGATCGCTGGAAAGATCATGATTTATGTCTTGTTGATATGAATAAATTTGTAGTTTAAATAATGTCACCATGGGTAACTCAGACTGAGGTTCTGTTTTCACCAAGGCATGAGCATAGCATGTTAGTTAATATGTATCCAAGTTTACGGCTGCACTTTAATAATTGATTAATTATCATGATATTGTTTGTCATTATGGTTCTGTTTGTTGTACTCTTGCAAGTAAATTCAATGTACTGACCTGGCGTGTCATGCCAAATTTCAGGAAAGTTCCGCTGGAAGGCAGTGCCGTCCGAGTCTAGACCGTGTCCACATTGGTGTCCATGTGAGATGGAGTACCGCTACGAAGTCGTTCCGCTGCTGCGTAGTTTTAGGACCGAGGCCCTTTTATGTTCATTAAATAATGTACATATTGTTTAGCTGCACCGTGTGTGCCGCTTGGCCTCGCTACCTGTTGTAATGTAAAAGTATGGTCCGCTAGTATCAATAAAGCGGTTGTTTTCTGTACCAAGATGTTGTGTGTTGCTAGAAGACAAGGTCTATGGGCTTGCAATGCAAGGTAAACCGGTCGCTCTGATCCGGGGTGCCACATGATAGGTACTTGGTATATGACTTTTGCGTAGATCTCCCCGACAACGGCGCCAGAAATTCTTCTTGCTACTTCTCGAGCTTGTGTTATATTCCCTCGAAGAGGGCGATGTAGCACAGTAGCGTAAGTATTTCCCTCAGTTTTTGAGAACCAAGGTATCAATCCAGTAGGAGACCACGCGCGAGTCCCTCGTACCTGCACAAACAAATAAGAACCTTGCAGCCAACACAATAAAAGGGGTTGCCAATCCCTTCTCGGCCACTTACAAAAGTGAGATCTGATAGATATGATAAGATAATATTTTTGGTATTTTTTGGTATAGAGATTGAAAGTAAATATTGCAAATTAAAGCAAATAGTTGAAGAAAGATTAATATGATGAGAATAGACCCGGGGGCCATAGGTTTCACTAGTGGCTTCTCTCATGATAGCAGATTTCTACGATGGGTGAACAAATTACTGTCGAGCAATTGATAGAAAAGCGCATAGTTATGAGAATATCTAGGCATGATCATTGTATATAGGCATCACGTCCGTGAAAAGTAGACCAAAACGATTCTACATCTACTACCATTACTCCACACATCGACCACTATGCAGCATGCATCTAGAGTATTAAGTTCATAAGAACAGAGTAACGCCTTAAGCAAGATGACATGATGTAGAGGGATAAACTCAAGCAATATGATATAAACCCCATCTTTTTATACTCGATGGCAACAATACAATACGTGCCTTGCTGCCCCTGCTGTCACTAGGAAAGGACACCGCAAGATTGAACCCAAAGCCAATCACTTCTTCCATTGCAAGCACTATAGATCTAGTAGGCCAAACCAAACTGATAATTCGAAGAGACTTGCTAGGATATTTATATCTCACATAAAAGATTTCAGAAAGGAATCCAATATTGTAAATAGATAATCTTGATCATAAACCCACAATTCATCGGATCTCGAGAAACACACCGCAAAAAGATTACATCAAATAGATCTCCTCGAAGATCAAGGAGAACTTGGTATGGAGATCCAAAGAGAGAGAAGAAGCCATCTAGCTAATAAATATGGACCCGAAGGTCTACGGTAAACTACTCACAACACATCGGAGAGGCTATGGTGTTGATGTAGAATCCCTCTGCGATCGATGCCCCTCTGATGGAGCTCCGAAACAGGCCCCAAGATGGGATCTCACGGGTACAGAAGGTTACAGCAGTGGAATTAGGGTTTCGTGGTGCTCCTCGATGGTTTCAGGGTACATATGTATATATAGGAGGAAGAGGGACGTCGGGGAAGAAACAAGGGGCCCATAAGGGTGGGGGCGCGCCTACCCCCCCGGGCGCGCCCCCTGCCCTTGTGGCCACCTCTCTCGCTTCCTGGCGTGTACTCCAAGTCTTCTGGGTAGATATTGTTCCAAAAATAACTCTCCCGAAGGTTTCATTCCGTTTGGACTCCATTTGATATTCCTTTTCTATGAAACACTGAAATAGGCAAAAAACAACAATTTGCACTAGGCCTTGGGTTAGTAGGTTAGTCCCAAAAATAATATAAAGGTGTATAAGAAAGCCCATTAAACATCCAAAACAGAATATATTGATACGTTGGAGACGTATCACCTCCCATGTCTCAGTGGCAGCACATAGCTCCGCGCTTGTGAGAAGATGAAGACTAGCCTAGGTGCCGGACGCGGCTTTTCTTTTGCTTGATTTTCGTACCTGGTTTGTTTTTTATGGAATGAAATTTGGAAGTGTTCCCTGTTTCTCTCAAGAGCTTGAATTTCCCCATCCTTTCTGGTTTTGCTCGCCTCTTTCATTCTTACCCTAGGAAGAGCGGTAGTTGCCCGTCGCTCCTCCCAAGCGCGTCTCGCGCGCAGGGGCTAGGTAGGTGTGTACGCTCGGGCTAGCCCGCAGTCACACCTCGCCAATGCTGGGTACCTCAGTGCTTCAGCGTCTCTCATCCTCGCAGGACACGCTCGAATGGGCTTGGGCGTACGCACGCTCTCTCCAAAGTCCGTGACTCCATGCACCGCGACCAAGAGCCATCGGCCACAGCTAGCTAAGCAAGTAAGGACAAGATGCCTCATAGGATTCCCGAATTTTGCGGTAGCACCATGACCCACGCCTCCGGAGGCTCAATGGCTTCAAAGCTCACAAGAAGGGAGCCACGGGAGAAGACGCGCAGAATTAAACATCTACCACTGGCTCGGCGGGCTAAGTTGTCCTACCCACACTTAGTAGTAGCACAGATATCAAGATGCAACATGAACACTAGAACATAACATGATATATTGACGAAGCACCATAGTCCATTACATGTCCCAGCAGGACCTATTCTTAGGAAATGCAGGAAAAAACCAAAGGGATAGGAATGCTCGCGACCGCTCCTGAGGTCCAGCATCAGCAACATGGGGGCTCAGTTTGAACCCCCCCTCCTGCTTCACCGCGACACGATGGCAAGATGCTTCATCGCCTCCCCCGTACCGAGCTTGGCGGTGCGGCGGCTCATCAGAGCCGCTGCTGTCGGTGCTCTCTTCGGAGGAGGAGCCGCCGTCGCTAGAAGAACCATGGACGTCGTCAAGGGCGGGCTCACCGTCGTCGCTGTCGTCCTCGGGGCAGCACCCCGCACGCCGACCGTCTACTCCAAACACCCTCACATAGAGGGTCGCGAGGCCGTCATACTTGAAGTGAAGGGTGCACCGCTCGCTTAGGCCCCGCCCGCGGGTAAACGTCTGCCAGCCACGGGTCAAAGACATGCCGCCCGCGACAGTGACCTCGACCCCCACCCACGAGGCCTTGCGGCAGCACACGTCGGCTTGGAGCCATAGGCTGTCAAGCCTCCTCGGCAGCGACCTCAAGAGGAAGTGGGAGGGGAAGCCAGGTGCAGGAAAGCCTCTCCGACCACATGATGAACTCCGGATAGGCGGCTGTCAAGCGGGAGCACGGCCGCGAAAGCCGAACGGCTACGACGTGCTTCCCCTCGCCATAGAGACCACCCCGTCCGCCACATTCCTCGCCGCATGAGGAAGCAATGACCTAGCGTGAAGAAGCATGGCTGCGCCCCCGGGAGGCCACAACCGTGTGGGGACCCCGACTTAGAAGTCGAGATCACCGAATGCACGTGTACAGTGATCCCAGAGATCAATGCTCACTGAACACACAGAAGCTGAATAACAAGAGTCTTACATCCATACATATCGTCTTACACAAATTATGGCCATTATGGCCAAGTCTTACATAGATAAGGCCTCACGGGTTGAATAGCAAATAACTCAAATAGCGGAAGTCTTCGATGATAGGTAGAACCCAGGCCATCTGCCTTAACCCTACAGGCATTCTGACTGGGATAGCGTCCTAGTTCGCATGTTCGTCTCCAAAGAACTCTTCCTCATATTCCTGTTCCTCCATTCCTGGCCAATTAAATAACCAGTGGCAAGCCAATGAGTAATTTGAATGTACTCGCAAGCAACCCATGATTTGGTTCAAAGTAACAATGCAATTGAACAACAATGAGCAATCTAGCAATGGGCTAGAATAAATATTCTACCTTCAAGTATATGCATCAATAACTTCACGTAACCTCGAAGACAGGTTACCGATATCAACATGAATATGATTCATCTCATCGAGTCAAGTCACCACCTTGACTCAACATACACACACACAAGGTTTCACAAACATTGGACGTAGCCCAAGAGCAGTTACCCAACTGTCCTTGACCGTGGACACGGCTATTCGAATAGTTTTACACTCTGCAGAGGTTGTACACTTTACCCACAAGATCCGGGAAGCTTTCGTGTCACCCACGATCCAGCAGTACCTCAAGTACTCGGGGGAAGCACCCGGTCATTATCTTTCCTTAGACGACACTAACATAGAGTCCACTCGTTGGTACACAGCCCTCGAGTACAAACAATAGATCATGGGACTTGCCCTAATTTCAATGTCATGCGTACCCGAAGGGACCAACGGTGTGTCCGGTGCCCTGTGAAAACAGTCATGGTCGTCTATCCAAGCACGACTCCGTCCCGGGAAAGACCTCAAGTCTTCCCGTCACTAGTAATGCGGGCACCATGCTAGTATCGGCCTAAGTAATCAATAAAGCCCCGTCCCATAAGGGGTAGAGTGGTTGCACATGAATGGTTGGAATAACGATCGCAACTTAAACCAATCCGTTTGAAAAACATCACACATACTTGTCTCGGTACACCACTTCGTCATCAAGTGGTTACCCATCTCACCATATCCCTCGGGGATGAATGGCACCCGACGGGTTTTTTGAAAGAATGCATCCACGAAGGTATCATGGCACACATGTATCACTAAGCATCACTGCTAACCATTTGTATGACATCTAGCACATAGCAAGATCATGAGAAAAGCATGCATCATGTGGTGGTTTCAATTTGGTCACCATCGTAACTCTATCATCATGCATCGGAAACAAACGGGTTCTGAAGAACAAGTGTATCATGGTCAAAGGGCTGCTTGCCTGGATTGGCTTGGTCTTCAAAGTCTTCAAATCCTTCTCCTTCTCCTTCTTCAGCAACTTCGTCGAATACGGGAACTAATCGTCGCAAAATAACAACGGGAAAATAAGACCACAATGAAAACAGAAAAATCAAAGTGCTCAGAAAAATGTCAACTCATTTTTGTTAAATACTAGAGGGAAAACTAAGATGGAGAAAATTATTAGTTGGAGTTTTGGAGTTACAGAATGTAATCTAGGGATTTTTGAACAGGAGTTATATTGCTCAAATTTGAATTTAAATTTGAACAGAACAGAAAAATTTCATAGATATGTGTGAAAGTGACACCATTAAATAGGTTGGAATATTACAAGAATTTAGGAGTTGGAATTAATTTATTTGGACAAATATTCATTTCTGTAAAATTAATTGAATTATTTACGGAAAGAATAAAAAGAAATGGCACTGTGCCACTGGGCCAGAGCGGCTACAGTGCACGGCCCAGGGCATCCAGCCCAGCCGCTCGGGCGCCAGCGCGTGCACATCAGGGTTTTAAACCTGACGGGCGGGCCCCAGCCGTCAGCGGCAGCGAGGGGAGAGAGGGAGCGGTGAGGATGACAGGCGTGGCCCGCTTGTCATCTTCAACCTCTCGGCCACGGCGACGGCGAGCTCACCGGCGTCGATATGGGCCACGACGAGGCAAACAGAGGGCAGGGACGGACTCAACAACGAGTCACGGTTGCAGTGGTGGTGGTGCGACTCGCCGGGGAGGCCTGGTTCGCCGGCGGCGACGTGGGACGGCGTAGGAGCTTCGGGAAGTCGTCGCTCCGGCCGATTCCGACTGCTACAGAGAGGGGAAAGCGAGGGGAAAGTATCAGTGGTGTGTGGTGGTTCCAAATCGGCCAAAAGGAAGGGCGAAGGAGGCCTGTACTGCGAGATCGCCGGTGGCCCGACGCGGCGGAGCTCCGGTCGGTCCCGAGCAATGGGGCTCTTCGGGGATGAACGAGTGGCGCTGGCGTGTTGCTGTGAGTGTGTTGAGGCTGCTGGTGCTGAGTGGGGAGCTC
>LR738711.1:324853952-324936515 GCA_902687465.1 Secale cereale | reverse complement strand
GGGGGGGGGGGGGGGGGGGGGGGGGGGGGGGGGGGGGGGGGGGCTTATATATCCGCGCCCACGGTCCACCGTGGACTCATGCGCCGGCGAGGTTGCAGGCGAGGCCAGAGGTTGTTCTGGTGCCTATGATCGAGCCGGGGAGGATCGTGGACGTGTTCCATGCTTAGTTGAGGGGAGAGGACGAGCAGGGGACGCTCCAGGCAGTGCGCGCGTGTGAGCCCGACGAGTGGAGGTCGCGGGCAGCCGGCGCGCGTGTGAAGGCGGCCACTTGAGGGAGAGAGAGGAGGGGGGCAGCATCAGTGGAGGCTGCGGACGTCGAGGCGCGTTGGGAGGCGCGAGGGGAGAGCTCGAGGCTGTCGGCTGCGCTGGATTGGGCGAAGCTACAGTGCGGGGGCGCACTGTAGCGCGCTCTGGAGCGGCCTAATTGCATGCCATGGCATGCCATTGGCCCTCAGGTCGTGTGCACCGTGTCTGGGGGGTCCAGGATGATGCAAGGAGTTCGTCTATAGCTTTGGATGCTCTGGAGATGATGTGAGAGAGAAGAGAATCTGGTGACTTGGTAGAAAATGGCTGTCCAGCAGGGTGAACTAGGGTTTTTACCCTTCAATCATGGAGCTGGAGACATGGGGGAGTTACTGGAGGTAGATAGTAACTAGATGAAGCTGTGGTAGAAAGTTGAGGCCAAGGTAAATAGTAAAACTAACCAAGATGGTAGTTTTGGTAAAACTGCAGAAGGTGTTTGATCAGTGTTTGGCCAAGCAAATGATCTCCACTTTCCATGACACTCAACAGGATTGAATGCTATAAGAAAATAGGGTGTTTCACCAAATTTGGGCTCATTTGAAGAAACTAGCCAATGTAACTTTGGTGAACCCTAGAAATCAACAGAAATGGCTTCATCTTGTTTGAGTTAAGCTAATCATCTCCCCTTGATGCACCACTTGGTGTAGTTTCATTATTTAGGGTATTGATCATTCCCACATAGTTTGAAGCACCAGGTAAAAAGTTGGTAATGTAAAGTTGTTCAAATTTACATTTGAACAGAAAGGGTTTTGGGGTATTCTGATCAAGTTGCTCTACTCCAAATCTTGTGCCATTTGGTCTAGATGCCTTATTAGGCCATTCTAGCATGTGCACCAAGTTTGAGAGCATTTGGACAAGTTTGGCAATGTAAAGTTGCTCAAACTTCAAATATGGACAGAATGGTTATGAAGGGTTTTGATGATGTTTTCTTGCTTCCCAAGGCATGGGACTTGGCAAGATCATCAAATATGTCATATATGACATGATAGAATTTCCCTGGAATTTTTGTATAATATTTCCTTTGTAAATATTTCAAAAGCTTGAAATATCCAGAAAGGGTTTTAGAGGGATTAGCCCATTATTTTGAACATGGCCAAGTGTTGAAACTCTTATATATGGACAATATATGTCCTATGAGTCTCCCTGAATTTTGGCAAATATTTTTGAAGTACTTAAATAATTTTCCCCTATTAAAGACCATTTCTGGCCTTAAGAAAAAGCTTTTAAATAAAATAGGAAAATAACCTTTAAAATTATACTTTTGTGGTTTCTGGGAGTCCTATGACTACTAGGTCTCAAATGTACCTTTTGAAATAATTTCTCACCCTAAATCAAGCACTTGCAGAGCAAACCTTAATTCAGGGGTTTTTGGAACACTAAATTTATAAAATATATTTTGGCCAAATTAATTTTGTAAGAAAATACTATACTGCTATATAACACTTGGCATGATCATTGGGCAGAAGTTTTGGGTATGGAGATGAATTCTACAAGAGGTAATAGTTGACTTTAATGAGCACATGAAAAGCATATGAAGAAAAACTCAAATCCAAATAAAAGCCAAATGATGCCAAAAAAATTTGTTGTTCCAAATTTTCATGCTTCATTGATGTAAATAACATGTTACAAAATGCAGGGTGTGACAGACCTACCCCCTTACAAGAATCTCGTTCCCGAGATTCCTAAACTAGGTCTTAAAAGAGATCAAGAAACTCAGATCTAAGATAGTCTTCGCGTTCCCAGGTTGCTTCTGCTTCGGTGTGGTTGCTCCACTGGACCTTGAACTACTTGATGGTACGGCTTCGCGTCCGTCGCTCTGCTTCATCCAGAATGTGAATGGGCTTCTCGCGGTAGGTCAAATCAGGCTGCAGATCAATGGCTTGGTGATCAACATCCTTGTAGAGATTAGGCTTGTCCGGAACTTGGAGACATTTCCGGAGTTGTGACACATGGAACACATTGTGCACATCGGATAGCTCCGGTGGTAGTTCCAACTGGTAAGCCACTTCTCCTCGTCGGTCGATGATCTTGAAAGGGCCAATGAATCTTGGTGCAAGTTTCCCTTTAACATGGAAATGCTTGGTTCCCTTTAGAGGGGTTACCTGCAGGTACACATGATCTCCGACACGGAAACTCATGTCTCGGCGTCGAGTGTCAGCATAACTCTTCTGCCTTGACTTGGCTGCCTTCAAACGTTCTCTGACTAGTTGGACTTGCTCTTCTGCTTCGCGGAGAATATCCGGTCCAAAGACTAGCCCTTCTCCAGTCTCTGACCAGTTGAGGGGTGTGCGACATCTGCGTCCGTACAACACCTCAAATGGTGCCATCTGAAGGCTCGACTGGTAACTGTTGTTATAGGAGAACTCGGCAAAAGGGAGACAATCTTCCCACTTGGCTCCATATGCCAAGACACAGGCTCGGAGCATGTCTTCGAGAATTTGATTTACTCGTTCTGTCTGACCTCCGGTCTGTGGGTGGAAGGCTTTGCTGAAAGACAACTTGGTTCCCAGGGCTTCTTGGAATCTTCTCCAGAACCTTGAATTAAACTGGGTTCCTCGATTTGACACAATCTCCTTGGGAATGCTGTGGAGGCTCACGATTCGGTTGATATAGAGAGTTGCCAACTGGTTGCCGGAATAGGTGGTCTTGACAGGAATGAAATGGGCCACCTTGGTAAAATGGTCGACTATGACCCAGATGGAGTCATGTCCTCTCTTCGACCTTGGTAATCCAGTGATGAAGTCCATTCCGACTTTATCCCACTTCCACTCAGGAATCTTGAGTGGTTGAAGCAATCCAGCGGGTCACTGATATTCAGCCTTGACCCTTTGGCACACGTCACACTTTGCAACATAGGTTGCAATCTCTCTTTTCATCCCGTGTGTCGGTGTACTAAAGTAGGGGTACCTTAGTATCCCGACTTGTGCACGAGCAGTAGCAGCGTCCCGTGGTCGGGCTCGCCACGCGCCCGCCAAGGCCCGCTCTGGATCCTTTAGAGCCATTCAAGAACAAAGTATTCAAGTTAAAGAAACAAGACCCCGGCAAGAGGAGCTTGCCGAGAAGGCCGTACCAGGCTCAAGACCACACCTTTGGCACAAGGCCCTGGCAAGAGGAGTTTGTCAGGAAGGCCAAACATAGCATTTCAGAAGACTTTCCGTGGTGCATCGCGCGCCCCGACAAGGCCCGGAGAGCGACAAGCTTCCGGGCACGTCAAGGTAGCAACCGCGGCAAGGCGCTTGATGCGGCAAGCTCCCACTACGTGCCCGCGCTCCAGCTCATCCGGCCACGCGTCGCCCTGGGGCCCTTCCAGGTGCACGTGGCGGACGGCTGTGCAGCCTGGGGTACACCGTGGCGAGCCGCGATGACAAGGCCACCTTCGTGGCGAACGGAGACGCCCTAACAGACACTTTTTTGCACTGTTTGGGGGCGACGGCGACGGGCATTCAATGCCCTTGTCCCCTGCCGTCAGGGTTAGTTATAGACCACTGTACATACACTGTACATACACTGTTACAACTACCACCATTTTTTCGTTTTTACCCTCACCTACGTTGCCACCTGTCGGTGACCCCTTTGACCTATAAAAGGAGGCCCATGCACAACGTAGAGGGGGGTTCGGAACTTCGATCACTCTCACGCTCGGTGTAGCTAGCAATCAGTACTGTAGCTCTTCTTGCTCCCGAGCCAAGAACTCAATACAACCAAGGCAGGAGTAGGGTTTTACGCATCCGTGCGGCCCAAACCTGGGTAAACTGCCCGCGTGCTCGCCTCGATCTGCTCTTCGTGCTCCCTCCGCTCCCTTGCCGTACCGAAAAGGGGCTCCGGTCCCATAGGTGTTCGTGGGCGACCAGTTTCCCCGACACCGTGCCACCAGAATCTTGCCTTTAGGTCTTGGTACATCTTGGTTCCTCCGGGGTGCATGGAATACGGAGTGTCGTGGGCTTCTTGCAGGATCAGGTTCTTCAGCTCCATCTTGTTTGGTACGCAGATGCGGCCTTTATACCAAACAATCCCGTGCTCGTCTTCAGAGAATCCTTGGGCCTTGCCTAGCTTCATCTTCTTCTTGATGCCTTCGATGCTTGCGTGTCCATCTTGTGCCTTCTTGACTTCGTCCATCAGGGTTGGTCTGACTTCCAAATGGTCCAGAAATCCGGGGGTGACCAATTCCAAACTGAATTGTTCGAGCTCCTTTAACAAGGCTGGCTGCCTCTCTTGAATAATAGCATTCAAAGAGCAAGCCTTCCTGCTTAAGGCATCGGCCACCACGTTAGCCTTCCCGGGGTGATATTGAACACTGAGGTCATAGTCCTTGATGAGTTCCAACCATCTTCACTGCCTCATGTTCAATTCCTTTTGGGTGAAAATGTACTTCAGACTTTTGTGGTCTGTGTATATCTCACACCGTTTCCCTAGGAGGTAATGCCGCCATGTCTTCAAGGCATGAACTACTGCCGCTAACTCAAGATCATGAGTAGCGTAGTTCTCCTCATGAGGTCGTAGCTGCATGGAGAGGTAGGCTATGACTCGGCCTTCTTGCATCAGAACGCTTCCCAATCCAGTTCGGGAGGCATCACAATATATCAGGAACTCCTTGTGAATATCAGGTGTTGCCAGGACTGGGGTGGTGGTCAATCTCTTCTTGAGCTCTTGGAAGCTTTCTTTGCATTTTGGCGTCCACTCGAACTTTTTGTCCTTCTTGAGGAGCTGAGTCATTGGCCGGGCAATGCTAGAGAATCCTTCCACAAATTTGCGGTAATAGCCCGCAAGTCTGAGGAAGCTTCTGACTTCCTTGACGGTCGTTGGAGATTGCCATTGGGTCACACCTTCGATCTTCGCGGGATCAACTGATAATCCTTCTTTGGTCAAGACATGACCTAAGAATCCAACTTTATGCAGCCAGAACTCACACTTGCTGAATTTGGCATACGGTTGGTGCTCCCGAAGCTTGTCTAGGACCATCCTCAAATGTTGCTCGTGTTCTTTCTCCGTCTTCCAGAAGACAAGAATGTCATCGATGAAGACAACAACGAACTTGTCCAAATATTCCATGAAGACATTATTCATGAGATACATGAAATAAGCTGGGGCATTGGTTAACCCAAAGGACATGACCGTGCACTCGTACATGCCATATCTGGTTACGAATGCCGTCTTCGGAATATCTTGGGGTCTGATCTTCAGCTGGTAGTACCCAGATCTGAGGTCGATCTTGGAGAACACCTTGGCTCCGCTGAGCTGATCAAACAGATCTTTGATCTTGGGAAGTGGATATTTGTTCTTGATTTAACTTCATTGAGGGAACGATAGTCAATGCATAAGCGGATGGTACCGTCCCTCTTTGCCACAAACAGAACAGGAGATCCCCAAGGGGAGGCACTTGGGCGGATAAATCCCTTCCTCAGCTGCTCTTCCAGTTGCTTCTTCAACTCGGCTAATTCTTCCGTCCCCATTCTATAAGGCTTCTTATAGATGGGTCCTGCCCCGGGCACGAGCTCGATGATGAACTCAATGTCACGGTCAGGGGCCATTCCCGGTAGTTCATCCGGAAAGACATCAGGATACTCGCATACCACCGGTACTTGCTCTAGCTCAACTTCAGACAGACAGTTGACTTGAGCGGCTTGAGCGGAAGAGGAGTTGGAAGTAAACTTGACTTTGACTCCTTGGTCATTGGTCACAGTGACTGTCCGATTGGCACAGTCTAACAAGCCTTGGTGCTTACTGAGCCAATCCATCCCTAAGATCACATCCAAGCCTTGCGATCTTAGGATGATAAGGTCTGCTAGGAAGTCTACACCGTTAATGGTAATACTAACTCCTTTACAGCCTATCTTGGCTCTCATCTCTGCTCCGGGGGTTTGTACCACCATAGGGTTATTCAGGGGTGTAGGGGTTATGCCACTTTTTAATGCAAATCTTTGAGTGACAAATGAATGCGTTGCTCCAGAATCAAACAAGACAGTTGCAGATGCTGAGTTGACAAGGAACGTACCCAGCACGACGTCCGGGTCTTCCTCGGCTTCTTCAGCAGTGACGTGATTCACACGCCCCTTCCCATGGTTAGGCGGGTTGCGAGGAGCTGGGTTCCGTGGTGGCATCCCACGGCCTTGTCCTGGGCTCTGCGCATTAGGGCGCGGGCCATCTGGCTTCTTGTTGGGGCACACCCTTGAGATGTGTCCTGACTGACCACATCCAAAGCAAGTGACTTGGTTTGGATTGTTGATGTTGTTCCCACCACTGGTATTGGGGTTGAAAGCTGGCCTTGGGTTGGCATACTGCTGAGGCTGAAAGTTGGTGCGAGCTGCAGGAGCTCTTGGTTGCTGATAGATTGGCTTAGCCGGGGCTGACTGCCATGGACGAGGCTTCTGGTTGCTGGAACTTCCCTTGCTGACCATCTTGCACTTGCGAGTATCTTCCAAAGCACGCCGCTTGTCTGCAAGCATAAGTACTTTGTTCACCAGGTCAGGGAAGGTTGGGTAGTCGCACACGACAAGCGAATATTGCAGAGTCTGGTTGAGGTCTTCCATGAAGCGCTCCCTCTTTGCAGCATCAGTGCTGACATCTTCAGGGGCATACCTTGACAGAACACTGAACTTCTGCATGTACTCCTTGACAGTGCCACTTCCTTGCTTCAGGGCTCGGAACTCACGCTTTTTGATAGCCATGATTCCGGAAGGAATGTGGGCCTTGCGGAACTCTGCCTTGAAGTTGACCCAAGTGATGTCTTGTTCAGCATGCATGACCTTGAATCCATCCCACCAAGCTCTAGCAGTCCCCCCGAGGCAGTGGGCTGCATAAGCCACCTTCTCGCGGTCTTCGGTGCATCCGACTAGTTCCAATATGTCCTCAATGGTGCGGACCCAGTCGTCTGCATCCAGGGGTTCAGCAGTCTCGATAAAGGTTGGCGGTGCATGCTTCTTGAACTCTGCCAACGTGGAACGTCCATTGCCATTCCCCGCCAGCTGGCGGTTATTGGTGACAGCTTGAGCAATCAACTGAAGGGCTGCGGTGTTGGCTTGGCATTCCTCTCGGAAAGCTTGGAGAAGCTGAGCCATGTCCATGTTCGGAGGAGGTGGTGGTGGTGGAGCTTGGTCGTTGGTTTGGTCGTAGCCTGCCTCTGACTGAGCGGATGCTCCGGCTTCAGGCTGCTGGGTAGAGGTACCAGTACGAGTTACAACAGCCATCCTGTTGGATCGGTAAAAGGTCTCATGACTTGGAAGAGGGAAAGCAAGATGGATGGGTGCCTAGTAAGGGGGTGGGTGTGACACTAATCAAATCATACAAGGGCCGAAAGGCCAAACACATTCATTAAAATCCAAACGGGAGATGCAGTCATTTACACGTTCCCAACGGAAGAATACGACATGCATCCAAACACGACAAAAGCAAACACTAGATGGTTTCATATGAACCATACAAGGACTTGACTGCGCATAGGGGTTACACGACCTATCCTACCGTAGAGGTCACAACTGGCATATCCGAGTAGCGAATAATGTCTAAGCGGCGAAATGCTCGGTCACGTATTCCGGCTCTTCTGGGACTTCCTCCTTGTCTTCATCTGTCAGGGCCCCCTTGTCACTTGAGGGTCTGGGGGAGTGGAGGAGTTGGATACGACGCTGTTTCATCGGTGGTGCAGGGAAAAGCTTGCGATATTCCCTTGCCGTCATTTGGCGTCGCCGAGGTGGTTCTTCATTCTTGGAAGATACATCTTCGGAGGGCCTTCCGCCTCGGTATGCGATAGCGGATTGTCCGGAAGGTGCTCCTTCCTTCTTGATCCTATTTGTCTTCTCTTGAGCTCGGCGAAGAAGTGCCTTGGTCTTGTGAAGTTCTTCTCGAAGCTACATTGATTCCGAGGCCAAGTCTTGTGCCAAGCTGTCGGCACATAGACTGAAGTAGGTCTGGAACCGAAGCGAGAGTCCTTCCTTCAGTGGAGGGGCTAGTGCGCTGCTTTCATCTTCACCTTCCTTTCGGTAAGGTAAGAAGCGGGTTGTCATCTTGGCTGCCATCTCCGGAAGAAGCTCACGGAGACGGGTTAGTGCCTTGAGTGCAGCAGCCTCGACAGCGAGTGGTAGTGTTGCCATCTGGGGTCCCTCGAAAAACCAACTTGTGGGAGGATCGTTTGCCTTCACGATCACTTCCACATGGTACTCTACCTCATTGTCGCTAACCCAATGCTCAAGATAGGTGAGGATGGGCGCTCAGTGGAACTGACACTTCTGGAGGCTATCCTCGAGAAGCAAGGGAAACCCAGTGGTCAGGTGCTCTTCGGGTATAGCGGCCATCTACAAAGGTGGAATAGGAGAGGTTAATAAGCTGATGAAATTTCAGGTTTAGAAAAGAAGAGAGGTTCAGAAGGTTTTTGAAAAAGGGTCACATCTAACTAACTCCCATGCTAACTAAGGATTCCTACAGTCAGGATGGCTCTGATACCAGCTCTGTGGGGACCCCGACGTAGAAGTCGAGATCACCGAATGCACGTGTATAGTGATCCTAGAGATCAATGCTCACTAAACACACAGAAGCTGAATAACAAGAGTCTTACATCCATACATATCGTCTTACACAAATTATGGCCATTATGGCCAAGTCTTACATAGATAAGGCCTCACGGGCTGAATAGCAAATAACTCAAATAGCGGAAGTCTTCGATGATAGGTAGAACCCAGGCCATCTGCCTTAACCCTACAGGCATTCTGACTGGGATAGCGTCCTAGTTCGCATGTTCGTCTCCAAAGAACTCTTCCTCATATTCCAGTTCCTCCATGCCTGGCCAATTAAATAACTAGTGGCAAGCCAATGAGTACTTTGAATGTACTCTCAAGCAACCCATGATTTCGTTCAAAGTAACAATGCAATTGAACAACAATGAGCAATCTAGCAATGGGCTAGAATAAATATTCTACCTTCAAGTATATGGATCAATAACTTCACGTAACCTCGAAGACAGGTTACCGATATCAACATGAATATGATTCATCTCATCGAGTCAAGTCACCACCTTGACTCAACATGCACACACACACACAAGGTTTCGCAAACATTGGGCGTAGCCCAAGAGCGGTTACCCAAGTGTCCTTGACCGTGGACACAGCTATTCGAATAGTTTTACACTCTGCAGAGGTTGTACACTTTACCCACAAGATCCGGGAAGCTTTCGTGTCACCCACGATCCCGCAGTACCTCAAGTACTCGGGGGAAGCACCCGGTCATTATCTTTCCTTAGACGACACTAACATAGAGTCCACTCGTTGGTACACGGCCCTCGAGTACAAACAATAGATCACGGGACTTGCCCTAATTTCAATGTCACGCATACCCGAAGGGACCAACGGTGTGTCCGGTGCCCTGTGAAAACAGTCATGGTCGTCTATCCAAGCACGACCCCGTCCCGGGAAAGACCTCAAGTCTTCCCGTCACTAGTAATGCGGGCACCATGCTAGTATCGGCCTAAGTAATCAATAAAGCCCCGTCCCATAAGGGGTAGAGTGGTTGCACATGAATGGTTGGAATAACGGTCGCAACTTAAACCAATCCGTTTGAAAAACATCACACATACTTGTCTCGGTACACCACTTCGTCATCAAGTGGTTACCCATCTCACCATCTCCCTCGGGCATGAATGGCACCCGATGGGGTTTTGAAAGAATGCATCCACGAAGGTATCATGGCACACATGCATCACTAAGCATCACTGCTAACCATTTGTATGACATCTAGCACATAGCAAGATCATGAGCAAAGCATGCATCATGTGGTGGTTTCAATTAGGTCACCACCGTAACTCTATCATCATGTATCGGAAACAAACGGGTTCCAAAGAACAAGTGTATCATGGTCAAAGGGTTGCCTGCCTGGATTGGCTTGGTCTTCAAAGTCTTCAAATCCTTCTCCTTCTCCTTCTACAGCAACTTCGTCGAATACGGGATCTAATCGTCGCAAAATAACAACGGGAAAATAAGACCACAATGAAAACAGAAAAATCAAAGTGCTCAGAAAAATGTCAACTCATTTTTGTTAAATACTAGAGGGAAAACTAAGATGGAGAAAATTATTAGTTGGAGTTTTGGAGTTACAGAATGGAATCTAGGGATTTTTGAACAGGAGTTATATTGCTCAAATTTGAATTTAAATTTGAACAGAACAGAAAAGTTTCATAGATATGTGTGAAAGTGACACCATTAAATAGGTTGGAATATTACAAGAATTTAGGAGTTGGAATTAATTTATTTGGACAAATATTCATTCTGTAAAATTAATTGAATTATTTACAGAAATAATAAAAAGAAATGGCACTGTGCCACTGGGCCAGAGCGGTCACAGTGCACGGCCCAGGCCATCCAGCCCAGCCGCTCGGGCGCCAGCGCGCGCACGTCAGGGTTTTAAACCTGACGGGAGGGGCCCAACAGTCAGCGGCAGCGAGGGGAGAGAGGGAGCGGTGAGGATGACAGGCGGGGCCTGCCTGTCATCTTCAACCTCTCGGCCACGGCGACGGCGAGCTCACCGGCGTCGATAGGGGCCACGGCGAGGCAAAAGGAGGGCAGGGACGGACTCAGCAACGAGTCGCGGTTGCAGTGGTGGTGGTGCGACTCGCCGGGGAGGCCTGGTTCGCCGGCGACGAGGTGGGACGGCGAAGGAGCTTCGGGAGGTCGTCGCTCCGGCCGATTCCCACTACTACAGAGAGGGGAAAGCGAGGGGAAAGTATCAGTGGTGTGTGGTGGTTCCAAATCGGGAAAAGGAAGGGCGGAGGAGGCCTATACTGCGAGATCGCCGGTGGCCCGACGCGGCGGAGCTCCGGTTGATCCCGAGCACTGGGGCTCTTCGGGGATGAACGAGTGGCGCTGGCGTGTTGCTGTGAGTGTGTTGAGGCCGCTGGTGCTGAGTGGGGAGCTCGGGGGGGCTTATATAGCCGCGCCCACGGTCCACCATGGACTCGTGCGCCGGCGAGGTTGCAGGCGAGGCCAGAGGCTGTTCTGGTGCCTGTGATCGAGCTAGGGAGGATCGTGGACATGTTCCACGCTTAGTTGAGGGGAGAGGAGGAGCAGGGGACGCTACAGGCAGCGCGCGCGTGTGAGCCCGACGAGTGGAGGTCGCGGGCGGCCGGCGCGCGTGTGAAGGCGGTCACTGGAGGAAGAGAGAGGAGGGGGGCAGCACCGGTGGAGGCTGCGGACGTCGAGGCGCGTTTGGAGGCGCGAGGGGAGAGCTCGAGGCTGTCGGCTGCGCTGGATTGGGCGAAGCTACAGTGCGGGGGCGCACTAAGCGCGCTCTGGAGCGGCCTAATTGCATGCCATGGCATGCCATTGGCCCTCAGGGCGTGTCCACCGTGTCTGGGGGGTCCAGGATGATGCAAGCAGTTCGTCTGTAGCTTTGGATTCTATGGAGATGCTGTGAGAGAGAAGAGAATCTGGTGACTTGGTAGAAAATGGCTGTCCAGCAGGGTGAACTAGGGTTTTTACCCTTCAATCATGGAGCTGGAGACATGGGGGAGTTACTGGAGGTAGATAGTAACTAGATGAAGCTGTGGTAGAAAGTTGAGGCCAAGGTAAATAATAAAACTGACCAAGATGGTAGTTTTGGTAAAACTGCAGAAGGTGTTTGATCAGTGTTTGTCCAAGCAAATGATCTCCACTTGCCATGACACTCAACAGGATTGAATGCTATAAGAAAATAGGGTGTTTCACCAAATTTGGGCTCATTTGAAGAAACTAGCCAATGTAACTTTGGTGAATCCTAGAAATCAACAGAAATGGCTTCATCTTGTTTGAGTTAAGCTAATCATCTCCCCTTGATGCACCACTTGGTGTAGTTTCATTATTTAGGGTATTGATCATGCCCACAAAGTTTGTAGCACCAGGTAAAAAGTTGGCAATGTAAAGTTGTTCAAATTTACATTTGAACAGAAAGGGTTTTGGGGTATTCTGATCAAGTTGATCTACTCCAAATCTTGTGCCATTTGGTCTAGATGCCTTATTAGGCCATTCTAGCATGTGCACCAAGTTTGAGAGCATTTGGACAAGTTTGGCAATGTAAAGTTGCTCAAACTTCAAATATGGACAGAATGGTTATGAAGGATTTTGATGATGTTTTCTTGCTTCCCAAGGCATGGGACTTGGCAAGATCATCAAATAGGTCATATATGACATGATAGAATTTCCCTGGATTTTTTGGAGAATATTTCCATTGTAAATATTTCAAAAGCTTGAAATATCCAGAAAGGGTTTTAGAGGGATTAGCCCATTATTTTGAACATGGCCAAGTGTTGAAACTCTTATATATGGACAATATATGTCCTATGAGTCTCCCTGAATTTTGGCAAATATTTTTTAAGTACTTAAATAATTTTCTCCTATTAAAGACCATTTCTGGCCTTTAAAATAGGAAAATAACTTTTAAAATTATACTTTTGTGGTTTCTGGGAGTCCTATGACTACTAGGTCTCAAATGTACCTTTTGAAATAATTTTCTCACCCTAAATCAAGCACTTGCAGAGCAAACCTTAATTCTGGTGTTTTTGGAATACTAAATTTATAACATATATTTTGGCCAAATTAATTTTGTAAGAAAATACTATACTGCTATATAACACTTGGCATGATCATTGGGCAGAAGTTTTGGGTATGGAGATGAATTCTACAAGAGGTAATAATTGACTTTAATGAGCACATGAAAAGCATATGAAGAAAAACTCAAATCCAAATAAAAGCCAAATGATGCCAAAAAAATTTGTTGGTCCAAATTTTCATGCTTCGTTGATGCAAATAACATGTTACAAAATGCAGGGTGTGACAAGCCGGGGTCGCAGCATACTTGCGAGGGCGCCCACGACCCCTCTTCGTCGGGGGAACGTTCAGGACCTCATTGGGCCTTGGCTTTCTCAGTGGCGGATAACTTCCTTGGTGGCGCCATGGATGCCTGAAGCGAAGAGGGGCAAGCCGCGAGGAGATGGAGATGAGCGGAGGGGACTTAGCCCCTCCCCATTTATAGAAAGAGGGAGGCAAACCGCCAGCCCCCATGATCACAGGTAATGATGACCTTTTTTCTGCATGTAGCAGGCTCCAGTCGAGTCAAACGATTGTCGAGGCAACATGGGCAAGTGGAGACGCCCATGTCCAATCCAGGCGCCATGTGTCGACCAGGCCCGCAGATAATTTGGGCCCACAGCGCTTCGCTATTGCCCTTTGGCTTCGCCCCGAAGCCAAGTTCGATCGAGCCTTGGGTCCGGGGCTACTGTTGGCATTCTAGGAACCAGGGTACCCAGACTTTCCTGCCTGTGGCCCATGACGTGGCTCCTCATCAGGCCTTGTAAGGCCCAGTCGGCGTACTGGGAACCAGGGTACCCAGACTTGCCTGTCTGCGGGCCGCGACGAGCTCCTACTATGGCCTGGTGCGGCCTAGCTGATCAACCAGCTGCCCAAGACCCTCGCGAGGGAGCCAAGCCTCATGAGGAGAACGACGTCGAGACCTCCTCAAGAGCAGCCTTAGTAAGGTGCTCCGGAGGGGCGGAAAATCCAAGGCCAAGCCTGCCTCAGGAGGAGGCAGTGATGTCAGCGATGACGCGCCGCGCCAGCGGGTGCCAGCGTCCCCCAGCGGCACAGATACCATTTCGGTGCAAGAGGGACAGCGCAGCCGCAAGTTCCCGAGGAGCGGGGCAAATGTTTCCTCATTGGTGCAACAAGACCGAAGACCGCAAGGACAACATCGAGGATGTCATCGTCGAGCCCACCACCGCGTCATCGCCTGATCCTTTTGCAGGCGAAGACTGCTTTTGTCAGGGTAGGAACATCCTTGTGTTTCCGCTCAAAAATGGCCGTTGTGGGACCCTTCCCGCCTAAACATTTCGGGGGAAGAGGACCATGACCTCCTATATAAGTAGCTAGAACTCCCACTGCAAGGGGGTTCGACTCATACACTCTGCCACCACGCAAGGAGCAAGAACACTTGCCTCCTAACCCTCCTCAGCTCGCCTCCTGAGCTCAGGAACCATTGTACTAGCTCATATCACCGCTCGCCCGAGGCTAATCCACCAAAGCAGGAAATAGGGTCTTACACCACAAGGTGGCCCGAACCTAGATAAACTATTGTGTGTTCTGTCTGTTGTTTGCTTGAATCCTCCCACCAAGACGAGAGCGAGGCGCTAGGTAGACGTGAGTGGGAGAGATCTTCGTTCACGCCCCTGTGTTCGAACTTAACGGGTTTTGTGGAGCCCTGAATCTGACATTTGGCGCGCCAGGTAGGGGGCGTGTCGAAATCTCGCCAATCCGACGACCTCGCTTCCCCTCTCCAGTTCAGCGCCTCTACGATGGCTGCGGCCTGCCACAGGCATGCGGGGGCTGCCTTCCTCCTCGTCGACCGAGCAATATAAGCGGACCGCGCGACCCATGGGCGCTCCTCCTCCTTCCTCGACGATGCTCCTGCCGGCCAGGCCACCGGAGGAAGGCCTCCACCGCCACTCTCGCCTCCTGTGGCTTCGCCGATCACACTCTTGATGGGGCGACGGCGGGCCCAGCATTGACCGCTCGCCGAGAACCGCGCCACATAGACGGCCCGCTACTGCGAGCTGCGGGGCGTCGCCGGTAGGGAGCGGCCTTACCGCGAGGTCGCCTGCATCCTCGGTGGGTCCCAAGCACCGGCGTCTGCCCGGCACGCCAAGTCGCACTTTCGGCAGGTTGGAGTTGCCTCCTAGCCGCGGGAGGCCTTGCGGGCGCAGAGCGAGCTAGGGCCCGCCATCACCTTTGACCCCGGCGACCTCGCCTTCGAAGCGTCCAGCACCAGCGTTGTCCCCACGGTATGCACGCCCACCATCTGCAGGGTGGCCGTGACAAGAACTCTCATCGACGGCGGCGCCGGCCTGAACATCCTCTCTCCTGAAGCCTTTGGTCATCTGCATGTGTCCTACAGGCACCTCCTTCCCACCAAGCCCTTCTCGGGTGTTGCAGGCTCGGCCGTTCCGCTCGGCCCGACCCGCCTCTCGGTCACCTTCGGCACACCGGTTAACTACCGGACTTAGCTCATCCATTTTGACGTTGCGCCCATCCAACTGCCGTACAACGCCGTCCTCGGCTTGCCAACCTTGGCGAAGTTCATGGCGGCGACTCACCCAGGTTACAACACCATCAAGATACCCGGGAGCAGCGGCGTCATCACCATCAAAGGGGACCCCAAGGCCGCCCTTCAGGTCCTTGGGCGCGCTTACAAGGCCACCGCTGCCGCAGCTAACCCAGGGGCGAGGGGGGCTCCGGAACATCCGGAGGCCGCGCCTACCAAGAAGAAGCAGCTCTTTTCTCAAGACCCTGCCGAGACGAAGCAAGTGCCCGCCGACGAAGAAAGCTCAGGAGCCACCTTCACCATCGGCACATGCATGGATCCAGAGCAAGAGGCACGCTGGTCAGCTTCCTCAGGGCCAACAAGGATGTGTTTGCCAGGAAGGCCGCAGATTTGGTCGGGGTGCCTAGGCATGTCATTGAGCATCACCTCATGGTTTGCCCCAACGCGCGCCCTAACAAGCAGAAGGCGCGCAGACAAGCCCCGAAGAAGCAGGCCTTCATCGTTCAGGAGGTTAGGAAGCTGGAGGAAATAGGCGTCGTACGGAAGATACGACACCCGGAGTGGCTGGCCAATCCCGTCATCATCCCAAAGAAAGGAGGCAAGGAACGCATGTGCGTCGACTTCACGAGCCTTAACAAGTTCTGCCCTCAAGACCCCTTCCCTCTTCCGCGCATCGACCAAATCGTGGACTCAACGGTTGAGTGCGACTTACTCTGTTTCCTTGATGCCTTCTCGGGCTACCACCAAATTAAGATGGTGGTTGAAGACATGCAGAAGACGGCGTTCCTGACCCCATGCAGGGTCTACTACTACACCTGCATGCCTTTTGGGATGAGGAACGGGGGCGCCACCTTCCAACGCCTGATGCACATCACCCTCGGCCCTCAGCTCGGGAAGAATGCAGAGGCCTACGTCAACGACATCGTGGTTAAAACCAAGGAGGCCGCGACCCTCATCTAAGACTTAGAAGAAACATTTGCCAACCTGCGCAAGGTGAAGCTGTGCCTCAACCCGAAGAAGTGCGTGTTCGGCGTACCCTCTGGCAAGTTGCTAGGGTTCCTGGTTTCGCACCAGGGCATTGAGGCTAACCCGGAGAAGATCAAGGCCATCGAGAAAAAGAGGCCGGCCACAAACCTGAAGAAAATGCAGAAGCTCGACGGATGTGTGACATCCCTGGGGCGCTTCATCTCCAAGCTTGGGGAACGTTCCCTTCTGTTCTTCAAGCTCATGAAGAAGAAAGGGCCCTTTGAGTGGACTCCGGAGGCTGACGCCGCCTTCTAGGATCTCAAGTAGTACCTCACCAGCTCGCCGGTTATGGTAGCACCACGACCCTTGGAGCCCATGACTCTCTACCTCGCCGCAACACCTCACTCCGCCAGCGCGACACTAGTCGTGGAGCGTGAGGAAAGGCCCCGGAGCTCAAGGCCACCGGGCGGCTCGGCACCTTCAGGACCCGCGCCACCCCCTGATGCGGCCTCAGGGGCAGATTCGATCGTGGGCACCGACAGCCCCACCGCTCAGCAAGAAGCTCCTGAGGCTCCTAAGGCGCCAGCGGACCCTGCTGTGCCAACCCTCGTGGAGCACCCGGTGTACTTCATCAGCACATTACTGCGTGACACGCGTTTGCGCTACCCGATGCCCCAGAAGTTGCTCCTGGTGCTCCTCGTTGCCTCCAGTAAGCCGCGCCACTACTTCCAAGGCCACCGCATCAAGGTTGTTTCCTCATACCCCCTCGAGAAGGTGCTGCGGGGCCCGAATGTCGTCGGGAGGGTCGTCGAGTGGAACATCGAGCTTCAAGCGTTCCAGTTGGAATTCAGCACCACGCGGGTGATCAAGGGAGCAGCTCTAGCAGACTTCGTGGCGGAATGGACTGACGCGCCGGAGCGAGGGGTCAGCGAAGACCGCTCGCTGGCCCCCGGTGATGAAGCCAGAGATGATGCATAGTGTACTTCGACGGCGCCTTCTCACGCCTCGGCGCGGGGGGCTGGCGCCGTGTTGGTATCTCCCAATCAAGATAAATTATACTATGCTGTGCCGCTCTGCTTCCAGCAGGGCGAGAAGGTCTCCAACAACATCGCCGAATACGAGGGCCTGATTGCCGGGCTCAAGGCCGCCGCTGCGCTGGAGGTCAAGCGTCTCACCATCAGGGGCGATTCGCAACTCCTAGTCGACTTCTCCAACAAGAAGTACAAGCCCAAGGACGAGCACATGGGGGCATATCTGGAGGAGGTGCGCAGGATGGAGAAGCGATTCCGAGGACTGGAGGTGCAGCACGTACCGAGAGGCACCAACAAAGAGGCAGATGACATTGCCAAGCGAGCCTCCAGATGGGAGCCTCAAAGGCCAGGCGTCTTTGAGGAGCGGCTACTCAAGCCGTCAGCAGCACCGTCAGCCCCTGTGCCGGCCTTCCCTCGACATGGGTAACCAGCAGCGCCTCCGGACGGTGCCCCGCCCTGCGGGTCACCCTCCGGAGCCCGCCTGTTGCTCGCCGCGGAGCCCGAGGTGGGTTGCTGGACCCAAGAACTCAAGATGTACCTGCAACATGATACCCTGTCGGACAAAGAAGAAGACGCAGAGCGCGTGGTCCGACAGGCCTCAGCTTACTGCATCCAAGACGGTGAACTCTACAGGAGGCGCCCCAACGACGTCTCTCTAAAATGCATCTCGAGGAAGCAAGGACGCGAGCTGCTGGCTGATATCCACGGTGGAGACTGTGGCCATCACTCGTCGTCCCGCACCCTCGTGGGCAAGGCCTTCCGCAGCGGCTTCTAGTGGCCCACGGCGCTCAACAACACCACGGAGCTCGTGCGAGCTTGCGAGGAGTGCCAGTTTCACGCCAAGCAGATCCACCAGTCGGTGCAAGGCCTCCAGACGATTCCGCTTTCCTGGCCCTTCGCGGTCTGGGGATTGGACAACCTGGGTCTATTTCCTCGGGCCGCAGGGGGCTACCGCTTCCTGTACGTCGCCTTCGACAAATTCACCAAGTGGGCGGAAGTGGAGCTTGTTCGCGCGATCCCAGCCGGGTCAGCTGTCAAGTTCATCCAGGGCCTCGTGAGGCGATTTGGGGTCCCCAACCGCATCATCACGCATAACGGTTCGTAGTTCACAAGTAATCTCTTCAGGTCATATTGTGCTAACCTTGGAACACAGATCTGCTACGCTTTGGTGGCTCACCTCAGGAGCAAAGGCCAGGCCGAACGCGCCAACACGAAAGTCTTGCGTGGCCTCAAGACACGCAACTTCAAAAAGAAGCTTGAGGCTTGCGGCAGGGGCTGGATCGACGAACTCCAGTCTGTGCTGTGGTCAATCCAAACCACCGCCATCAAACCTATGGGGAAAACTCCCTTCTTTCTCGTCTATTGGGCGGTGCCTGTCCTCCCTCACGAGGTCAAGCATCACTCCCCATGGGTCTTGGCCTTCAATGAGGAATGCAAGGACCTCGCCTGGCGGATGGACCTCGTGCTCGGCGAGGAGGGCCGCTGCCGAGCTGCCCTCAGGGCGGCACGTTATCAGCATGCGCTGCGGCAGTACCACTGCCGCGGCGTCCGTGCAAGAACACTTGCAGTTGGTGACTTGGTCCTAAGGCGGTTCCTCTCCTGTGAGGGGCTACACAAGCTCTCGCCAATTTGGGAGGGCCCGTTCAGAATCGACCGTGTCTCTAGGCCTTGTGCTATGCGCCCGGAGATGCAGGATGGGATACCTATCCAGAATTCCTGGAACATCGAACACCTCAGGAGGTTCTATCCATAATCAAGGCTCCGTGCCCGTGAAGGTCTCCGCCCGTGACACTCTCACGTAATAATGAGTTGGGGTTGTACACGCCTCGGAGTCTTCTGTGCGTTGCCTACGGCCCCTCAGACGGGGCTCGCACCCACGCCCTAGTGGCAGTCCTTAGCTCCGCACTGGGAAGAAGACGTAGTGTAGGGGTCAGACGCGACCTTTTCCTTTTATGCTTGGTGTTTGGCTGTCAGCCTTTTCTACTTCCTTGGCTATCAGCCCTTCCTATACCCCATGCTATGAAGTTCTCGTGTTTCTCGCGCAGCTATGCCACTCGCTCTTCTTTGCGTGCCTCGCGCGTGGGGGATGGGGCACGGTCGGTCACCGGCCCTCGTCTGCCATGGCCTCGTGACCTTGCCTGGCCAAGCCTGCTCAGGCTCTGGCGCCGGGCTTCTCAGTCCGCGCAACCTATCTACCGAGCCGCTCTGGCTTTGGTGCTCTAACCCGCGCTCGGCACTCTCAGCAAATCTCAACGATTGACCCCTGCTCCAGGGCTGTACGAGCCCGTCAGACTCGGCCACCTCCTCACGACCCGATGGGGCTCATGATGCCGGAGTCAGTAGGACTCCGCCTCAGGACTACATGACGCATAAAAGCTAAGTGATTTCACCCAGGCAACAAAAGCATGACGGCGAGTTCTCGCTTCTTACATATATCACAACCCATTACACGCCTCCTCAAGGCAACTTGAAATTTTGACACAGAAAGGACATGAAGGAAAAGAAAGGAGAAGAAGCAGAAGCCACTCATGCTCAGTCGGAGTCCTCCAATTCTTCTAGCTTCACCAAACCGCAGCGGCGGAGCGATACCCTCCCCTCGCCGTACCGAGCTCGGCAGCGTGGTGGTTCGTCGTGGCCGCCACTGCTGGAGGAGCTGCTGCTGCCACAGAGGGGGGCCCCACGGCGCCCCCAGGACTGAGGTCGTCTCCGGAGGAGGAGCTGCTCCTACGGACGTCTTCCCCGTCGTCCTCATTGTCATCAGCCTCGGGACAGCACCCAAGGCGCCTCCCTTCCTCCGAGAAGACCCTGACGAACAGCGTGCAGACGCCATCGAACCTGAAGTTGAGCGCACACCTCTCCTACAGCCGGCGTGCGCGAGCAAACGACTGCCAGCCGCGCTCCAGGAACACATCGCCCGAGGGAGCCACATCAACCTCCACCCAGGACGCACCGCTGCAGCAACCGTCGGCTTGCAGCCATATACCTCCATGGCCTCCGGCGGTAGCACATCGCCAAACGAGCGGGGAAGCCTGAGCCACGGGCCTTCGGGCTTCTCCGCCAACACCATGAACTCCGAAGACACGTCAAAGGAATGGAGCTGTGGGCGTGGAGGGCGCGCGGCCGATAGGCACCGTTGCGCGCCTCCACTTCCTCCACGGCCGCGACCAGCTTCGCCACTTGAGGACGCCCCGCTCCGTCCACCGGCCGCCGCTGCGGGGCTCAGAAGGCCGTGCCCACCTCCCCGAGAAGCCACTGCGGGCGCATCGGCATACTTGCGGGGACGACAAGGAGGATGACAAGAACGAAGACCGCAAGGACGACAAGGAGGATGTCATCATCGATCCCACCACCACTTCATCGCCTGATCCTTTTGCAGGCAAAGACTGCTTTTGTCAGGGTAGGAACGTCCTTGTGTTCCCGCTCAAAAATGGCTGTTGTGGGATCCCTTCCCGCCTAAACATTTCGGGGGAAGAGGACCGTGGCCGCCTATATAAGTAGCTAGAACACCCACTGCAAAGTGGATCGACTCATATACTCTGCCACCACGCAAGGAGCAAGAACACTTGCCTCCTAACCCTCCTGAGCTCGCCTCCTGAGTTCAGGAACCATTGTACTAGCTCATATCCCCGCTCGACCGAGGCTAATCCACCAAAGCAGGAAGTAGGGTCTTACACCACAAGGTGGCCCGAACCTGGATAAACTCTTGTGTGTTCTGTCTGTTGTTTGCTTGAATCCTACCATCGAGATGAGAGCGGGGCGCTAGGTAGACGTGAGTGGGAGAGATCTTCGTTCACGCCCCTGTGTTCAAACTTAACGGGTTTTGTGGAGCCCTGAATCCGACAGGCCCATCTTCAACATTGACACTCAAGACCCTCACGAGGGGCCAAGTCTCGCGGGGCGGACAACACCAAAAACTCCGGAAGGGGCAGCCTCGTCTTGCTGGCTCCTCAGGAGCGGGGAACTCTTTGCAACCCCCCACCTCGCGAAGTTTGCATGACGCAAGCCCTGACAAACAAGGCCAGGCGGGTGCCAGCAAGCGCAGTATAACAATTTCCTCTTTGTTTCTAAGGAAGCGGTCTCAGACGTGGAGTCCCGAGGAATCTGCCAAAGGTTTCCATTTCCATGCAACAAGACCAAGACCGCTAGGACTACAGGACGGAGGTCATCACCGAGCCCACCATGGCATCAAGATTAGAGGCTTTGAAGGCGAAGACCACCTTTAGTCAGGATAAGATGTACTAGTTGTCTCCCTTCAAAATTGTACATTGTGGGATCCCTTCCCGCCAAACATTTCAGGGGAAGAGGACCAGGACACTATATAAGTAGGATAGCGACCACCCAGCAGGGGACGTATGATTCAGACCTTCCTCTCCACCTCAAAGCAAGAACACACCTTCGGAGGTGGTTCGCCCATTGTACTAGTTCATCCACAGCCCATCTCGAGGCTAATCCACCACACTGCTAGAGTAGGGCCAATCACCGCCAGGTGGCCTGAACCAGGATAAATTGCCTCGTGTCTCTTTTACATTCCTATTCATTAAGCTAGTTCATGGGATGGCGAGTAGGTAGATAGGTGAGGTTGAGTTCTTTGCACACACCCTAGAGTTCAAACCTAGTAGGGTTTTACGGAGCCCTGAATCTGACAGGGTCACACATGATGTTTCTCTAGAAAAGTTGTCAATAAAGACAAAGTGTTTGTTTTCACACGTTGCCTTTGTGGCTAAGGGTTGTACTAATCATGCATAATCAGACATAGTTCCTTTGTGTATGAGATAACACTTCATATGTTCTGAAGGAGGAACCTCCCTTGCAATGCCGAAGACAGTACGCGTGCCCGACTCATCATCATCGAAGACTGGATAAACGGCTACTGAGGGAGTCCTGGATTAAGGGGCCCTGAGGTGGCCGGATTACTCGTTATGGGCTGGACAGGTGGGCCGTGACGATCACCGCTGAAGATTATCCCCCGTATCCGGATAGGACTCCTATATGTGTAGAGTGGCAAGTTTAAAGTCCGGGTGTAATATTTCCTTCCTATTCAAGATGATCATGTACAACCCTAGGTCCCTCCGGTGCGTATATAAACTGGAGGATTTAGTCCGTAGAGACAGAATCACAATATCATAGGCTAGACTTCTAGGGTTTAGCCACTATAATCTCGAGGTAGATCAAGTCTTAAAACCCTATATTCATCGAGATGAATCAAGCAGGAAGTAGGGTATTACCTCGATAGATAGGGCCCGAACATGGGTAAACAACGTGTCCCTAGTCCCTTTTTACCATCGATCCTCAGACACACAGTTTGGGACCCCCTACCCGAGATCCGCCGGTTTTGACACGGACACCCATTGATAATGAAATCATAAATCGCAGATGGTTGTATGCCAGCAATCGTTTGCCCAAAACACACATGGCTTATTCCATCGCAAACAACAAGGATGGATCAAGTGTATGCCACATATCGCACACACGACTCTAATATGATTTGTGCTTGATGTCTCCGCCATCGCTCGCATAGTTCGTCTTATTTGCCACTTAGCACTATGCCGAACTCTGTGCTCTGCTCACGTACCTCCACGCGCTCGGCTTGTGGAAAACTTTTCCTTTCATGTCAACTCATATATGCATATATATGGTTGCTCGCCATTGAGGCGGCCGCGGAGCGGTTCGCTCTGCCAGTGGTTGGGCGTGCGCAGATCACGTCGGGGGTCCCATATGCATGCGGTTGCGCCGCTCGTGTCTCCACGATGCAGTTGCGTGCTGCACGATGGAGTTACGCACTACAAATTGGAACTACCATCCGGGCGTGCCGATATTCTAGGCCGTCCAACTTCCCCTTTAATTCCCGAGGCCATTATAACCTTAGTCTCTTTGACCTTGCAATCGCCCCCGACAACACAATAAGCACACCCACACCGACACATAGAGAGGGGATGTCTAGCGCCGCTCCATGGAGTTCGTCGAGCATAAAGTGGAGACCAACGCGAGGGAGATGGATCTCTCGGTCGTGTACACTGTCGATCCGGCCTTCGTGGATGACTACATCAACAACGTTGAGTAGTTGCTTACTCGAGAAAAGTACAAGGTGGTCGGCATCGACCTCCAGTACACGGGTGGTCGTCCCAACATAGATCAGAAGGTTGTCGTCGCCCAGTTGTGCGTGAGGCATCATGTCCTCATCTACCACTACTGCATGACCACAGAGTCTTGCGACCATGTCGCCAGGTTTGTCAAAAGCACCTTCTACAAGTTCACTACGGTGGAAACCACGACAATGTAAAAGCGCTCAATGTTATGGTCTTGGCCTGCAAGAACCTTGTTGAAATCTGCAAGCACTACAAGGTCTAGGGAAGCAGGAAGGAATCCCTGGTTGAACCGTCTTTGCCATAATCGACCCATACTGCGAAAAGATGAACTTGGATGCCAACAGAACACGTCCTGTATCCTGGCACGGGGCCTTGATGCGGCAACTGGATGAACCTCACCTCAGGTTCGCGGCCAAGAGAGTGTACACATGCTACGAGATGCACAGGCGGATCGTTGACATGAGGAAGTGCCTTGCTACCGAAATTGACGAGGATGGATCAAGCAACAAGCAGAGCAGTAGCGGCAAGCGTCACAAGTAGTAGATGATGATCAGAAGATTGTTTATCCTAGTTAATTATGCATGTAATATATAGTTGACTTTGATGTGTGGAAATGTCATGTGTGTAGTAGCCACCTATGTAATTATGCATGTAATAGTTTACTTTGGTGTGTGCAAATGTCACGTGTGTAGTAGCCACCTATGTATTTGGATGTTTAATTTCGTTATGCAACCACGTCCTTATAAGTGTGTATATATATGTTGTTGTTCTTTATGCAATCCCAACACAAAACACACACGTCTTATTAGCAGCAACCGTCTATGTTATTATCGGTCTTCGCACACATTTCTGATTACAGGCCTATTCGTCACGTATCACACACATCTTGTTAAATTGAACCATTTCTGTTATCTTGGTGCAACGCAAACAGTTCATCTGAGTGAAGGGTTTGCCCTCTATCACAAACACCTTGATCTGGCTGACCATTTCTTTTGTTTCATCCTAATCACAAACCGTTCATCTTAGTGAACACTATGACGTATATCGCACACACCTTCATCTGGCTGCCCATTTCTGTTCTTGTGCCGCATCGCAAACAGTACATTGAACTGGACCGTATGCTTGTCATCGTACATGCAACTATATCCTGAACCTTGTTTGATGCATCCATCATCGCAAACGTTTTGCAGCATTTGTGACGGGTTTTTTACATCACCGTTTGTGATTATTGCATCACAAACAGTTTCGTCGAAGGGTCTCTGATAGCAGTGTCGCGTTAGCAGCATCCTGCAATAGTGGAAGTAGGGTTTAGTTTAGAGAAAAAATTCACTAGAAAATTATAAATTTCTATTATTGATGCATGTCTAGTAGGTTTTTAATTTTTACTAAATTTTTATTATGACATAATTTGAATTGACTTCTAGCGTTCATAATTTGAAATTTAAGACAAAAATTTAGTTCTAGGGTTCATAGTGTTTATTATGACATGATTTTTATTAGGATAGTAATTGAGGATAGAAATATGTAAATGTTGTAGGTTTCTAGGGTTCATCCATCTATATTTGGTTTTTGAATTGAGTATGAGAGGGCATGCGATTTGTGTAGATTTTCTTGAAGTGTACAATACTAGGAGATGCAAATTTGAAGTGGTAATGTTATATGCAAATTCCTCATAGTGTTTTCTCATGTATATCTACTTTTGTAGTTTCTCATGTACATGGTCATAGGTGGCCTATGGTTTGCTGGAATGTTGATTCATTTTTGTTCCGGCAAATTCCAGGCGCTTGATTTGTCCACTTTTTAGGGAAGGTTATGCCGAAAATTTCCGTGAATTTCTGCATGACTTGTGATAGAAACTATGACATATCGAGTGCCCGGGATTTGCCGCAACATTGAAGTGGGTCTGTAATTAATTGACTAGACTTAATTGTAGGAAACATGGCTAGCAAAAATGAAGGAGAGGGTTGTGGTAATTGCAACATCTACAAGGAGGCGGATGAATATTTTAACTATCTAAACTAACAATGGTTGTTGCAGTACCCCCGTGTCACATCTGAGACCGAAACCGACACCAACACCAACACCGTCATTGAGACCAACTCCGAGACCGAGACCGGCCCTAGACCAATGCTGGCGAATTAGCCGGTATAGAACCAAAACCGAAGAGCATGCGGTGGACGTTGTTAATTTGTAGCCAATAGAGCCTGCGGAAGCACGCATGTGCTACGACAGTCAAGTAGGCTAAATCCTACAGGAAACCGCCACTGTAAACGATGACAAATTAAAGAAGATAAAAAATATGGAGCACTCCCTCCTAAAGAAGCTGCACCAAAGATTCTTGTTCCCGGGCCAGGACGAAATCAAATATACTCGACCGTGGGAAGAGCCGACAATGAACAAGATAAACAAACACGCCATGGCCAAGTTTAACAGCGCGTTGTCCACCTGGAAAGTAAGGGTGAAACATCGGATGATCGATAAAAAGGAACCCTACTCCGAGATTGTAAAGGATAATCCGATATTTACGAAAGAGCAGTACGAAATATTCAAAAAGGCTTGCGTTGTCGAAGCTGCCAAAGAAATGTCAAAGTACATGAAGGGGCTTCAAGAGAGGAACATGGGGTGTCACCGCCTCGGAAGCCATGGTTATGCAAGGAAGAGGCGGCCAAGGAGGAGGCAGAACTCGAAAGTCTAGGGATCCCAGACCCCTTGGCGGAGTTCACGGTCCAGCAGGAGCGTGACTTCATCACGGTCTGGTACCATTGGGATCCAGTCAACAAGGTTTTCGAAACGGATGCGGTCACTTCCAATAGCAAAGAAGCATAGGGAGAGCCCAAAGAAAGGCAAAGAAGCTTCTATGAGCCAACCGCCTCCGCAGCGTCGAGTTGAAGACCGTATACCTATCATAGGTGCGGTGAAATACCATATCCCAGATGATCCAATCCTTCCTAAATAAGTAGTAGATTCCATGTACGGCAATCTATGCAGACTTCAATACGATGTGCTCTGGAGAGATAAAACCTTGATCGCCTAAAAAAATCTCGAATACCCACTCTACGTGGTTAACGTGTCGCGGCAAAGGTTATACGTCGACACATTCCTCGCGGAGAAGGTCTTCCTTCGATTCGATTAAATCTTTGACATTTTTCACTTGAAGAAGCTAGATTTTATCTTTGTCTACCTTTTTGCCTTGTATATGCACTACATCATCAGGATTGATTAAATACCTTATATCTGTGTCGCTGACTGCTACCTCTTGAGCATGTGTTGGTTTTTCCATTGAAGAGGAAAGGGTGATGCAACAAATTAGAGTAAGTATTTCCCTCAGTTTGAGAACCAAGGTATCAATAGAGTAGGAGATTACGCACAAATCGCCAAATACATGCACAAACAATCAAACAACTTGCACCCAACACTATAAAGGGGTTGTCAATCCCTTCACGGTTATTTGCGAAAGTGAGATCCGATAGATATAGATGAACTAGTAAAGTAAATATTTTTTGGTTTTTGGTTTATAGATTGAAAAGTAAAAGATTGCAAAATAGTAGATCGGAAACTTATAAGATGTAAAATACACCCGGGGGCCATAGGTTTCACTAGAGGCTTCTCTCATGATAGCAAGTATTACGGTGGGTGAACAAATTACTGTGAAGAAATTTATAGAAGAGCGAATAATTATGACGACATCTAAGGAAATGATCATGAATATAGGAATCACATCCGTATCAAGTAGACTGACTCCTGCATGCATCAACTACTATTACTCCACACATCCACCGACACGATTCTAAATCTAGAGTATTAAGTTCATAAGAACAAAGTAACATATTAAGCAAGATGATTTGATGTAGCGGAAATAACTCAAGCAATATGATGACAAGCCCATCTTGTTATCCTCGATGGCAATAATACAATATGTGTCATGTCCCCTACTATCACTGGGATTGAGCACCGTGAGATTGAACCCAAAGCAAAGCACTTCTCCCGTTGCAAGAAAAACCAATCTAGTTGGCCAAACCAAACCGATAGTTCCAAGAGAATTACTAAGATATTAAATCATGCATATAAAAATTCAAAAGAGACTCAAATACTATTCATAGATAATCTGATCATAACCCCACAATTCATCGGATATTGACAAACACACCGCGAATGAAGGTTACATCCAATAGATCTCCAAGAACTTCAAGGAGAACATGGTATTGTGGATCAAAGAGAGAGAAGAATCCATCTAGCTACTAGCTATGGACCCTTAGGTCTATGGTAAACTACTCACACTTCATTGGAAGGGCAATCGGGTTGATGTAGATGCCCTCTGTGGTTGATTCCACCTCCGGCGGAGTACCAAAAAAGGCCTCCAGATGGGATCTTGCAAGAACAGAAGCTTATGGCAGCAGAAAAGTGGTTTCGATGGATGTTCTGTTATTTATGGAATATTTGAGAATATATGGGAGGAAGAAATATGTACGGGGGTCTCGGGTGGCCCACAAGGTAGGGGGGCGCGTGATACGTCTCCAACGTATCTATAATTTTTTATTGCTCCATGCTGTTATATTATCATTCTTGCATGTTTTACAATCATTTTAAAGTCATTTTATATAATTTTTTTGGACTAACTTATTGACATAGTGCCAAGTGCTAGTTGTTGTTTTCTGCCTGTTTTTTACATTGCATGAAACCAATATCAAACGGAGTCCAAACACTATGAAACTTTTTGGAGATTTTTTATGGGCCAGAAGACACCCAACGGGCGAGAGCTGCACCTGGGGGGTGCCCCGAGGGGGGAACAACCCACCAGGGTGCTCCTGGCACGCCTAGGTGGGTTGTGTCCACCTCGGTGGCCTCCCTCACAGCCTCTTTACCCAATAAATTCACAAATATTCTGAAACCCTTGGGGTAGACCTAGATCAGAAGTTCCGCCGCCGCAAGGCTCTGTACTCCACGAGATCCAATCTAGAGCCCTTTCCGGCACTCTGCCGGAGGGGGAACTCATCACCGGTGGCCATCTTCATCACCGGTGGAGGGAGTAGTCGACCCTCGGGGCTAAGGGTATGGACCAGTAGCTATGTATTGTATCTCTCTATCTCTCCTGTTCTTTATGGCACGATCTTGATGTATCGGGGGCTTTGTTAATATAGTTGGATCATATGGTGTTTTCCCCTCTCTATCTTGTGATTAATTGAGTTTTCCCTTTGAGATTTCTTTGGACTGAATACTTTTATGGATTTGAGAACACTTGATATATGTCTTGCAATTGAATACTTGTGGTGACAATGGGGCATCATATTGATCCACTTGATATATGTTTTGGCACTCAACTTGCGGATTCCAGAAGTGACATTGGTGTAATCTATGCATAGGGGTTGATGCATGTTCTTGTCTTTGTTTCTCTGGTAGAAATCTTGGGGCACTCTTTGAGGTTCTTTGTGTTGGATTGAGTATTACAAATATGAATATGTTTTGGTGTTATCTTAGTACGAACTCTTGATAGATCGATCGAGAAGGATAACTTTTTGTTATCTTAGTACGAACTCTTGAAAGATCTATCGGAAAAGATAACCTTGTGTTATTCTAGTATGAAATCTTGGATAGATCGATCGGAAAGGGTAGTTTTGTGTTATTTTAGTATGAACTCTTGGAAATATTGATCGGAAATAATAAATTTGAGGTGGTTTCGTACCCCACCAACATTTTTTTCTTATGTTCTCTGCTAGATAGGAACTTTGGAGTGATTCTTCATCGCACGTTGAGGGGTGGTTATATGATCCAATTATATTAGCATTGTTGAGAGATGGCACTAGCAAAAGTACGGACCCTGGGCCTTGTATTCAATCATTGCTATACCGTTTGTGCTCACTTTTGTTACTTGCTACCTTGCAGTTTTTTATTGTTCGTCAATATCTACTATCAATATTACACTCGTATCACCGTCTCTTCGCCGAACTAGTACATCTATACAATTTCCCATTTTATTTGGTGTGTTGGGGACACAAGAGACTTTTTATTATTTGGTTGTAGGATTGTTTGAGAGAGACCATCTTCATCCTACACCTCATATGGATAGATAAACCATAGGTCATCCACTTGAAGGAAAATCGGTACTATCCTACAAAACTCTGCGCTTGAATGCCCAACACGTGTCTAGAAGAATAAAGTTGGGTTGTAGACATCAGCACGCCCTACCCCCACGGCGCGCCCTCCACCCTTGTGTGCGCCTCGAGGCTCCCTTGGCGTGTAATCCAAGTCCTTCTGGTGTCTTCTGGTCAAAGAAAAATCCTCGTAAACTTTCATTCCGTTTGGACTCCATTTGATATTCTTTTTCTGCGAAACTCAAAAACAAGGAAAAAAAACTGGCACTGGGCTCTGGGTTAATAGGTTAGTTCCAAAAATCATGTAAAATAGCATATAAATTCATATAAAACATCCAAGATGGATAATATAATAGCATGGAAAAATAAAAAATTATAGATATGTTGGATACGTATCAAGCATCCCGAAGCTTAATTCCTGCTCGTCCTCGAGGAGGTAAATGATAAAAATAGAATTTCTGATGGGGAATGCTACACAACATATTTATCAATGCAATTCTTCTTTATTGTGGCATGAATGTTCATATCCATAAGACTCAAAATAAAAGTTTATCAATATCAAAAGGATAATACTTCGAGCATACTAAAAAGTAATCTACGAAGCTTCAAATATAACATGGCTAAAGAATGTTATCCCTACAAATCATATAGTCATTTATGCTCCATCTTCTTAACACAATGTAAAAATCATGCCTATCCCGGTGTTAATCGAGCAATTGTTTTCTTACATTATCATTCTTAAGCTTTTCCAACTCTTCACGCAATACATGAGTGTGAGCCATGGATATAGCAGTATGGGTGGAATAGAAGGTGGTAATAGAAAAAAGGAGGGAGAAAGTATCACATCGACTAGGCAAATCAATGGACTATGGAGATGTCCATCAATCGATATCAATGTGAGTGAGTAGGGGTTGCCATGTAACGGATGCACTAGAGCTATAAGTGTATGAAAGCTAAAAAAGACAACTAGTGGGAGTGCATCAAGTTGCTTGCTCATCAAGACCTAGGGCATTTAAGGAAGCCCATCGTTGGAACATACATGCCAATTTCCATAATGAAAAATTCCCACTAGTGATATATGAGAGTGACAACATAGGAGACTCTCTATCATGAAGAACATGGTGCCACTTTGAAGCACAAGTGTGGAAAAGGATAGTAGCATTGTCACTTCTGTCTTTCTCTCTCATTTTTTTGTAGTCTCCTCTCTTTTTTTGGAGACCTTTTCTCTTTTTTTGGATACTCTTTTGGCCTCTTTATTTATAACCTCACATGGGAGAATGTTCTAATAATGACGATCACCACACTTTTATTACTAACAACTCGATACTAGAACAAGACGTGACTCTGTATGAATGCCTCCGGTGGTATACTGGGATGTGCAATGACCAAGATTGACATGTATGAAAAATATGAACAATTTCTTTCCCACAAATACTATGTAAACTACATGATCATGCGAAGGAATATGACAATGATGAAGCATGTCAAACAGTGGAATTACATGACAATATATCTCGGAATGGCTATGTAAATGCCATAATAGCTAGGTATGGGTGCTATTTTGAGGAAGGTATAAGGAGGGTTTTATGCATCGGTGAAAGTTGTGCGGCACTATAGTGGCTAGCAAGGTGGAAGGGTGGGAGTGCGTATAATCCATGGACTCGACATTAGTAATAAAGAAATCGCATACTTATTGTGAATTTTTTTATTAGCTCTCGAAGCAAAGAACTACAACGCATGCCCCTAGGGGGAGGTTGGTAGGAGTTAACCATTGTGCACACCCGACCTTCACGCAAAGACAAACACTCAAAATACAAAGTGCTCCAATTTGGTGACATAGTTAGGAGACCATACATGCATGCTACGGGAATCACAAACCTTAACACAATTATTTCTTTAACCTCACAAACTAACACTAGCATGACTCTAATATTACCATCTTAACATCTCAAAACAATTACAAGGAGTCAAACTTCATATATGAAAGTGATCTATATATGAAAGTGTTTTATCTCCTTTGGATGTCTATCATATAAGAACCAAATTCATAACCCAAAAAAATTACCATGTTGTTCTTAAGGACTCTCAAAATAATATAAGTGAAGCAAGATACTTCAAAAATTTCTATAAAATAAAACCACCACCGTGCTCTAAAAAGATATAGGTGAATTAGAGTAAAATTGCCTAGCTCAAAAGATATAAGTGAAGCACATAGAGTATTCTAATAAATCACGATTGAAGTATTTACGTCTCAAAAGGTTTTTATAACAAGGATGATTGTGACAAAATAAAATGAAAAGACACATATCATACAAGACGCTCCAAGCAAAACACATATCATGTACTGAATAAAAATATAGCCTCACGTAATGTTACCAATAGATGAACACGAAATAGGGGATGCCTTGCCAGGGCATCCCCAAGCTTAGGCTCTTGGTCGTCCTAGAATTTTACCTTGGGTGCCTTGGGCGTCCCCAGGCTTAGGATTTTGCCACTCCTTATTCCATAGTCCATCAAATCATTAACCAAAATTTGAAAACTTCACAACACAAAATTCAACAGAAATCCCATGAGCTCCGTTAGTAAAACAAAGCAAATAACCACTCAAGGTACTGTTGTGATGTTATTCTAATTTTATATTGGTGTAATATCTACTATATTCCAAATTTATCATGGTTCATACCCCCCGATACTAGCCATGGATGCATCAAAATAAGCAAACAACACATTGAAAATAGAATCTGTCAAAACCAAAACAGTATGTAGCAATCTGAAAACTTCGCATACTTCTATAACTCTATAAATTATGAAAAATTAGGACGTCGTGGGAAATTTGTATATAAATTTTGTGTAAACATTTCAATAGGTTTCGAAGTTCTAGTGAATTATTGAATTTCCTGCACTGGGCGCAAAAGTTTCTATTCTGGAGAAAAATCAAGTCAACGATCACCGTAAGCCATCCCAAAGGTCTTACTTGGCTCAAACACTAACTAAAACATGAAAACACAATTACTACCGAAGTAATAATGTGTATTTATTGAAAAACAGAAGAAAAAAGTAAAATGCAAAAGTAAAATTGGGTTGCGTCCCAACAAGCGCTATTGTTTAATGCCCTTAGCTAGGTACAAAACGCAAATAGATCTAGGTATTATCATCTTTGGTATGCAATCCATAGGTACCTCTCATAATAGATTCATCAGGTAATTTAATTTTATTTCTCGGAAAGTGATCCATGCCCTTCCTTAACGGAAATTGAAATCTAATGTTTCCTTCTTTCATATTAATAATTGCACCGATTGTTCTAAGGAAAGGTCTACCAAGAATAATAGGACATATAGGATTGCAATCTATATCAAGAAGAAACAAATTTACGGGTACATAGTTACAATTTGCAACAATACGAACATCATTAATCTTTTCCATAGGTTTCTTAATAGTGGAATCCGCAAGATGCAAATTTAAATAACACTCATCAATTTCACGGAAACCTAGCACATCACATAGTTTTTGGAATTGTAGAAACGCTAGCATCCAAATCACACAAAGCATGTGACTCATAATCTTTAATCTTAATATTAATAGTAGGTTCCCACTCATCATAAAGTTTTCTAGGGATAGAAACTTCTAATTCAAGCTTTTCTTCAAAAGATTGCATCATAGCATCAACGATATGTTTGGTGAAAGCTTCATTTTGATTATAAGCATGAGGAGAATTCAACATGGATTGCAACAAGGAAATACAATCTATTAAAGAACAATTATCATAATTAAATTCCTTGAGTTCCAATCTAGTGGGTTCATTGCTACTTAATTTTTTGACTTCATCAATACCACTTTTATCAATTTTTGCAACAAGATCTAAAAACTCTGAATTATTGGGACGCCTTTTAACTAAAGTTGGTTCATCCCTGGTCCCATCTTTGTCAAGATTTATGTTGAAAAACAATGATTCAATAGGATTCACATCAATCACATTAATATCTTCATCATTATTTTTAGATTGGTTTAGCGGCCTTCTTATTGACTAAGGTGGCTTGCTTATCAGAGATTTGCCGAACTAAAATTTCAATGTGAGTAAACTGAGATTTCAGATCATAAAATTCCTTAGACATATCATCGAGTTCTCTATTCATGTATTTCAAAAAAACTTTCCTGCTCCCTGAACTCATTCCTACAAAAATCATTGTGCTTAAATTGCAAAGACTTAAAGAATCTAACATTATTCTCACTTTCTTCCAACTTTCTATAGTGAGTATCAATGTTTTTTGGTTGAGACATTGTGACAAAGAAAGCAATCTAACGCACAAGCACACAAAAAGCAAGCGAACAAAACGAATTAAAGAAGGGCAAAGATAAGGCAAATATTTTCGAAGATCGTTTTAGAAGTGGGGGAGAGGAAAACGAGAGGCAAATGGAAAATAATGTAAATACGAGAGACGAGAGTTTAATGAAGGCTACTTGGTAGTTCTTGACTTGGCGTAGATATCCCCAGCAACGGCGCCAGAAATTATTCCTGCTACCTCTTGAGCATGCGTTGGTTTTTCCCTTGAAGAGGAAAGGGTGATGCAGCATAGTAGAGTAAGAATTTCCGTCTGTTTGAAAACCAAGGTATCAATCCAGTAGGAGATTACGCACAAATGGACAATTACCTGAAGAAACAATAAATAACTTACACCTAACGCTATAAAGGGGTTGTCAATCCCTTCACGGTTATTTGCTAAAGTGAGATCCGATAGATATAGATGAACTAGTAAAGTAAGTATTTTTGGGTTTTTGGTTTATAGATTGAAAAGTAAAAGATTGCAAAATAGTAGATCGGAAACTTATAAGTTGTAAAATAGACCCGGGGGCCATAGGTTTCACTAGAGGTTTCTCTCATGATAGCCAGTATTAGGGTTGGTGAACAAATTACTTTCAAGCAATTGATAGAAGAGCGAATAATTATGACGACATCTAAGGCAATGATGATGAATATAGGCATCACATCCGTATCAAGTAGACCGAATCCTGCTTGCATCTACTACTATTACTCCACACATCGACCGAAATGATTCTGCATCTAGATTATTCAGTTCATAAGAATAGAGTAACGTATTAAGAAAGATGACATGATGTAGCGGAATTAACTCAAATAATATGATGAAAACCCCATCTTGTTATCCTCGATGGCAACAATACAATACATGTCATGTCCCCTACTGTCACTGGGATTGAGCACCGTAAGATTGAACCCAAAGCAAAGCACTTCTCCAATTGCAAGAAAAACCAATCTTGTTGGCCAAACCAAACCGATAGTACGAAGATAATTACTAAGATATTAAATCGTGCACATAAGAATTCAGAAGAGACTCAAATAATATTCATAGATAATCTGATCATAAACCCACAATTCATCGGATCTTGACAAACACACCGCAAAAGAATATTAGATCAAATAGATCGCCAAGAAAATCGAGGAGAACATGGTATTGTAGATCAAAGAGAGAGAAGAAGTCATCTAGCTACTAGCTATGAACCCGTAGGTCGATGGTAAACTACTCACATATCATCGGAAGGGCAATAGGGCTGATGTAGATGCCCTCCATGGTTGATTACCCCTCCGGCAGATTACCGGAAAAGGCCCACAGGTGGGATCTCGTGAGAACATAAGGTTACGGCGGCCGAAAACTGGTTTCGATGGATGTTCTATTGTTTCTGGAATATTTGAGAATAAATAGGCGGAAGAAATAGGTTAGGGGGTCTCGAGAGGGCCCACAAGGTAGGGGGCGCTCCCTACCACCCTTGTGGCCACCTCGAGGCTTCCCTGGCGTGTTCTCCAAGTCCTTCTTGTGTCTTCTGGTCCAAGAAAAATCATCGTAAAATTCGTTCTGTTTGATATTCCTTTTCTGCGAAACTCAAAAACAAGAAAAAAACAAAAACTAGCACTTGCCTCTAGGTTAATAGGTTAGTCCCAAAACTAATATAAAATAGCATATAAATTCATATAAATCATCCAAGATGGATAATAAAATAGCATGGAACAATAAAAAATTATAGATACGTTGGAGACGTATCACTGGCCTGTACTTCATGCATGAGGGCTTGTTGGAAGTCTAGCCAAAGAACCGTGAATATGCGAGTAACTATATCGCCGATTTCATGGTTGGCAATAATGACAAGAAGATGATTCTCGTGCCTTATCATCCCACGTAAGTTATCCGCTGATATCCTTCCTTCGATTTCAATCCTTCGTTTGCACGCGTGCATGATTATTTGAGGTGAACTTATTTTGTGCAGCGGCGGGCGCGTCGTCCTCATCATCCTTTACCCCCGATTCTCCTACGCTCTTTACTTGGACTCATTAAAGAACTTGAAGAAAAAGGATTACACAGATATCAAGTCTGTTCTCAACCGTGCTATGTTAAGCTACGACTTACGGGGTGGAGAGATCACGGTCATGAAGACAAGGAACCGTGTGGCCACCTTCGACCATAAGATCGACTTCTGCTACATCCAGCAACCGACTGATACTCTTAGTGATGGATTCTATGTCCTCCACCACATGCCGTAGTATAGACGGGATCACTAGAACCTTCGCATGTCACCTAGATCCAGCGATGCCAATGTTGTGCAAAGAGCAAATAATCTAGGAGATGTCCCGGATCATCGACTCTAAGCTGAGTTCTATCACAGCGAGTGTCAACTTCCCCAAATCATCATGAATGAGGTGCTCGAAAAAACAGGGATGTTATATGAAGAAGGGCAAATGTCACAGGAATACGTCCGAACATGCATCGCTGCTCAGCATCTCGACCTGAAGCCTTTCCTTGTGCTCAGGGACTATCTCCTTGATTTGGATGGATGGCATGACATGATCGAGTGATTGAAGATATAGGACAATGGGTCCGTTTAGTCCATACTTTATCTATGACGAAACTTTGAGTTATGCACAACAAAACTTTGTGATTTAATTAAGCAACTAGTGAAGATTACACTAGTTAGGGCATTATGTGTATGATGAACTTTGTTATTTATTCTTATGATATGTTGCATCTAATTTTGCCAACTTCGTCTCTTTCTGGTGCTGAACTATATATGTCGATAAATATTATCGACTCATGTGATGATGCAGGTACATAGATCATCGATGGCGAAGAAGTGCTACGTCAGGAGTATACCACTAGTGGCCTTTGTGTCAGGCCCAGGTGAACAGGTTTCTGAGCGGCAGATAGAGAGGGTTCAATAGCAGAGCTGAAGTGGAAAGTAGTTAGTTTAGGTTCATGCTAGTGCGAGAAAGGGATCAGAACCGGCACCTCAATAAGTACTACGTTATGTATGAAGAGACATGTTAGTTAACATGTATCGCTATATCGTGATTATGATGTGACAACATGATTTGTGTTGGATGATATGATGAGACTATTATGTTTATGATTTGATGAGCATATTTCATGTTTATGATATGATTATAATACTGTATTAAACCTATAAAAAACATCGCAAATACATACCCAAAAAAGTGAAAATATATTAATAGCGCTCTTTAGCGTTGGACATAAAAACACTACTCCTAAGCAGCTTAGCAGTAGCACTGGTATGGATAGCGCTACTGCTAAGTAGGTATAGAAGTAGTGCTGGACGAAACTCTCTACTACTAAGCTTTAGTTCTAGCGCCATATTAGTAGCATCTGACCCCTGCTACTGATAGCCCTAGACCTGCAGACGTGCCTTGGAGACGATGGAGAACCTTGCCTCGGAGACGTGCAGCGGGACAAACATGGCATCTTCAAGGTCACGACATGGGCAACCAAGCCAAACAGAATCTCGCACTAGGCCGAGCTAGTATTCCCCGACGACGACGCGAGGGAGCTTGACGTAGACCCAAGCACACAGAACGCTTGGCCCTTCGTCTGGCGTGCCTCACTATCCGCATTCACCTGGCCGAGTGCATTGACTACCACTGCCCATCACTGGCGCCGCCCCTTCCGACAGCTGATGTCTCTGGTGGCTCTAACCTCGGCTCCCCACTCCTTCCTCAATGCTGGCCGTAGTACCACCAGTTCCCCCAGCCAACCCCACGTCACGGCCACCTACCGTCCTTGGTGGTCGCCGGCGCCATCGCCGTCGTGCGTACACGCAGCCTGCGTGTCATAGCTGGGAAGGATTCCTTAGGAGCCCACCCTTGTGTTGTCGCTGATGCCAACCGCGTCTCTGCCCTGCTGCGTGTGGGCTCCTCCGCTTTGGATAAAGAATCCCCCACATCGAGCCCGCCCCAGCGCATGACCGCCTAGCCAATCAGGACACCCAGGAACCCTGGGATTCAAACAAGCTGACCGTCATCGCTGCCTGCCCAACTGCTGCGTGTGCCATGGAGACAGCCCCCTACTCCGGGACAGATAGCAACGTTGAACCCTATTCTGCCTGTCTTGAAGCCATGATCCCACCGTTTGGGCTCTCGGTCCTCCTCGCCTCGGATCCTTCGCTTCGAAACCCTACCATCCCCGCCATAACTAATGCATTCCTCTGCATGTTAGGTGGGCCCTCAAGTTGTTTGGTTTTCGGGCAGCCATGTGCTGGGATCACCAGCTTCCCCTGGTGGAGCCCATGCTAATAGGCATCCCCCAATGGGTGACCTCGGCTGCGAGCATCCCGATATATGTGGTTCGCGTGCCCTGTGAGGGAGTCCTGGATAGAGGGGTCCTCTTGTGGCCGGACAAACTCCTGGCTGGCCGGACTGGTGAGCCGTGAAGATTATAACAGAAGATCATCACTCGTATCCGGATAGGAATCATGTATTCATGTAATGGCAAGTTAAGGTTCGGGTATAGATTTTCCTACCTCTGCAAGATGATTTGTACAAACCCTAGGCCCCTCCGGTGTGTATATAAATCGGAGGGGTTTAGTCCGTAGAGGCTAGAAGAACAGAATCATAACTCTTCACAGGATAGACTTAGGGTTTAGCCTTTACGATCTCGAGGTAGATCAAGTCTTGTATTCATATTCATCCATATTAATATAGCAGGAAGTAGGGTATTACCTCGACCGAGAGGGACTGAACCTGGGTAAACATCGTGTGCCCAGCCTCCTGTTACCATCGATCCTCAGACGTATAGTTCGGGACCCCCTACCCGAGATCTGCCGGTTATGACACCGACATTTGTGCTTCCATTGAGAGTTACACTATGTCGTCGACGGAAGGACTGATGGATCACGTCGTCAACTGCAACGGCGACGCCGTGGGAATTTTCCCTCCCAGCCAACTTTTCATGTTCGGCGGCTTCGCACTTCGTGCCACCACTGAAGTCCACCTTGAGCAGATCGAGAGCTACGCCCCTGGCCATCCTGACATATTCGGGAGCTTGAAATATGTTGCTAATATCCGCGGAGACTTGATCTTCGCCTGATTCGAGCCAACGGCAACCTCTCTGTGCCACCGGATTAGGAAATAGCTCCTGCAATAGTTCTGGCCCTCGATCTAGAACAGATCACGTCACCCGAAGATGGGAAGCTCAACCCCACCACGGGAGCCACATACTCTACGTTGTTGGAGCCGCACACGGACTCAACTCCGGTCTCTGATTCCGAATCCTGTGTAACCGCGCCCTTCAAATCCGATCAGGCGCCTATCGCCGAATTATGTGCTGCAGATATTTTCGAGCACTCACACCTTGGCGACATGTTAAGGTCGTTAAGATCTCTCTCCTTGGATGAGAGCACACAGCCGCACTATATCCGGTTCGAACTGATGGCCGATGAAGGATTTCGTTCCCCACCCACCTCCCACTTGGTAGCCACGGTTGAAGATCTAACCGATCTACTTGACTACACTTCTGAAGACTTCGAAGGGATGGACCTCGAAGCTGAAGCGGATCCAGATCAAAGCCGGCCCATAACGGGGCGATGGAATGCTACGTCTTCATACGACGTGTATATGGTGGATACATCCAAAGAGGCGGAAGGCGACGACGAATACAATCTCGTAGAGGATAAGCCCGCTGAAGAACCTCCCAAACGTTGGCATCCAAAATGCCGAACCGAATCCCATAAAGGAAAGGACATCTACACCGTGACAAATGACGGTGACATCCTGGAACTAGTCGAAGACCCCGCAGACCCAGTGATAGAGCAGGAGGTCGGCGTACAGAGTCTGAAGCCCCAGTCCGAGGACAGTGATGCCGAAGGTGGTACTTATGAACCAGTCTCCAAAGAAGAGGATATCCTGGGCGATGATGAATTCACCGTCCCGGAAGAACCCTCTGAACAAAAACGCTTCTACCGGAGGCTTATTGCCACCGCAAGGACCTTGAAAAAGCAGCAAAGACGGCTTCGAGACGCACATGACATGGTTAACGATAGATGGAATGAGGTGCTAGATGCCGAACAGAAACATGGCTTTAATGGCCAAACCAAAGGCTATCGCAAGCGTAAGCTGCTGCCCGAATTCGACGACGAGGCCGTAGCGGCCGTCCCACCGAAGAATAACACCGCCGACAAGCCGGACCGACCACCTCGCAGACGGGACAGAGTAGCTAGCAATGGCGTACACAAGCCCGCACCACCACCCCCTAAAAGAAAGGAGGGTGCGGCCCAAGTCCGAAAACACGATCTGCGTGAGGACTTGGACAAAAAAGCTAGCAAGACCAAGTCTATATACGGACCTAGGGACCGGGCTCCCACATGGAACGGCGGCTATCAAACCAATCATGTCGGTGACATACCAGTTTGGGGTCAATACCGAACACCACAACCGTCGGACATACGCCACGATATAGCAAGATACAGAGGAGCTACACACCCTCCATGCTTCAATGATGAGGTGCTGGGTCATGAATTTCCAGAAGGGTTTAAACCCGTGAACATTGAAGCGTAGGATGGATCGACAGATCCCGGCATCTGGATAGAAGACTTTATTCTTCACATCCACATGGCTCGAGGAGATGATCTCCACGCCATTAAATACTTACCCCTCAAGTTAAAAGGACCAGCTGGGCACTAGCTAAATAGCCTCCCAGAGAACTCCATCGGGATTTGGGAAGAACTTGAGGATGCTTTTCGGGCCAATTTTTAAGGGACTTATGTCCGGCCCTCGGACGCTGACGATTTAAGTCACATTATCGAACAACCCGGGGACTGAGCCCGCAAGCTTTGTAATCGGTTTCTCACTAAGAAAAACCAGATCGTCGACTGCCCGGACGCTGAAGCATTAGCGGCATTCAAGAACAGTATCCGGGACGAATGAATAGCTAGAAACCATGGACAGGAAAAACCGAGGACAATGGAAGCCCTAACTACACTCACGACTCGCTTTTGCGTGGGTGAGGATAGCTGGTTAGCTCGTAGCAGTACCAGCGACCCTGGAACATCTGAAGTCATGGATGGCAATGGAAAGCCACGACGTAACAAAAACAAGCGTCGAAAAAATTCTGGAAGCCCAGATGATATAGCGATAAACGCCGAATTCAGTGGCTCCCGACCCGGTCAACAGAGGAAGCCATTTAATGGCAACAAAGATGGTCCATCAAGTTTGGACAGGATATTAGATAGGCCCTGCCAAATTCATGGCACCCCAGAGAAACCTGCCAACCCTACCAACAACAACTATTGGGTGTTCAAGCAGGCCGGCAAGCTAAACGCCGAACATGAAGGGAAGGAGCCTCAGAGCAAAAACGAGGATGAATCTCGCAAACCTAATATAAGAGGGCAGAAGAAATTTCCACCAGAGGTCGAAACAGTGAACATGATATATGCCACTCATATCCCAAAGAGGGGCGCAAACACGCACTCCGAGATGTCTACGCCGTAGAACCTATCGCGCCCAAATTCAACCCATGGTCAGCCTAACCAATCACCTTTGATCGCAGGGACCACCCGACTAGTATTCGGCATGGGGGTTCGGCTGCCTTAGTGCTCGATCCAATAATCGATGGATACCATCTAACCCGAGTCCTTATGGACGGCGGTAGCAGTCTCAATCTGATATACCAGGATACTGTCCGCAATATGGGGATCGACACATCAAGAATCAAGCCAAGCAGCACGACCGTTAAAGGAGTGATACAGGGCGTTGAAGCTCACTACATAGGCTCTTTAACGTTGGAAGTTGTATTCGGTTCTCTCGACAACTTTCGAAGCGAAGAACTATTCTTCTACATAGCTCCATTCTGAAGCGGCTATCATGCACTACTCGGAAGAACGGCCTTCGCTCGCTTTAATGCAGCCCTGCATTATGCCTATTTATAGCTCAAGATGCCTGGACCACGTGGCGCTATCACGGTCAATGGAAATATGGAGCGCTCTCTCCGTACCGATGAGGACACTGCGGCCTTAGCAGCCGAAGTCCCAAATAGCATATTCAAGCCGGATAATCTATCTATAGAAGACACAACTAAACTTGTCCGGCAAACGCCTCCGTGTGGAAGCTCAGATGACCTGAGCAATATTGATTGCTACGCCCCCATCGACTGCCCCATAAGGTGATAGCATATGTGCCTCGAGTACATAATTATTCCTTACAATTCTTTGGGCGGCGACCGGGGGCACCTTCATATAGTCCATAGTTCGGCTAGACCCTATTCAGACTCTAAACGTATCTTCTTTCATTTCGTTAAACGAACCAAACTTGTTATGGCCACATTAGATTAATTTTTTTCCAGAATTATTTTCCTTTATTTTTCGTACAAAGGTTTCTTTTTTAGATTAAGACCCTATGTAAACCATTTTTTTCTCTGTCCTGTTATATACCTTCTTTGTGGCTCGCCGCACAATATAGGGATATTAATAGAGCAGCCTTATTTGCATTATGTTCGGAGTTTTATTCACTCACCAGAAAAGTTCTTTTCCCGTATCTGATCTCCATATGTGCCTTGTCAATAATGGTTTATTACCAGGGGCTGTATTCGGACCGGGTATATGTCGAAAAGATCGAATACCTATAAGGAGTGTTTGGCATCCTGGATGTTTGCCTTATATGCATCAGTTTCGAATAATGTCCTGGGTCAATAGTTAGGTTGCCTGGCTCCTGTGCTTACCCCTACGTTCCCGGTTGTTCGGCTAGGGTGTAAAGGGAGAACTACTGCGATAGTACTTCTGGCTACTCCGATTAAGTACCTCAGTAGAGATAGCTGAAAACTGACTGTCATGATAAGCGAGAACCTGGTCTGCACTCCGGTGACTTAGTTTTATACTACAATCGATAGAGATCTACCCCGTGTTATACGAAGGGCTGGTTCTTCGCCCAACCAGGTGCAATTGAATGCCTTAAGTAAAGGAATATCATATCCGCACCTGGAGCTAGTGCCGAGCCCTACATGTCAAACTCCTACGACTAAGTGAAAGCAATAACGCCGCATAGTCTGATTGCCTGGATCGCTCCGCATACACCTCTTATACTGACCAAGACGTTGGATAAACAATATATTTGCATATGATCGAACACCTCAGTACTATGTACCTCGGGCTGAAGCCAACGACTGGAAACTTTCAGATTTAGATAAACAGTCACACAGGAGGTAAAAAGACACTGATATTATAAATAGCGCAAAAGCTATATACATCGGGTTCATCAGCATAGTCTTTACATCCGGATACAATCACTTGAAGACAACACTCTTCTAACACTGGCCTTCTATAAGGCGGGCACTGTCGACGACATCCTCAAAGTACTTCTCCGGCTTGCGGTGCTTCTTGCTTGCGGGCGGGCCAGCAGTAGCTATACGTACTGCGCTCATCTTCACCCAGTGTAGTTTGACGCGAGCGAAGGCCATCCAAGCACCTCTATGCAGGCCGAACGCATTAGTGCATCAACCTACGGACTCGCCTCGACGAGCCGCTTCACCAATCCGAAGTAATTACTTGGGATTGGATCAGCGGGCCATAGCTGGACTATCAAGTCCTTAATGGCCGAACCTGCCGTGTTGTGCAGCTCGACCAGCTGCTTCATCTTGTCGCTGAGGCGCATTGGATGTTGTGGCGCATAGAATTGCTGGGATCGGAAGTATTGAGCGGCATCTGTGCTGCTCTTCCGAAGATGAGCAAACACGCCTGGAGAACTCCACCATCGTGTGAGCCCAATATACTTTTGCCCTCCGAAGATGCTCTGTAAGAGAAATATCTTACCTGATGATATCCGTCGTGCATGCTTGATTTCTTGACGAGCGCTGCGCGACTTGCCACGCGGATCCTGGGCCCATTTTATTACTGCAGACAGCTCGGTCGCCTGCTTCGAAGTATTCTTCTCAAATACCTCACATTTAAGGATGGCATCCTGGAGCTCGAACTCGACTTCAGACACCCGAGATTTGTGCTTCTCGCACTCGGCCTTTTCGGCCTCCAAGTCGGCATCCGCTTCGTCAGCGGCCGCCTTGTTCGCCTCAGCCTACTTCTTGGCCTTGGCAACCTCGCCCTTGAGGGCCTCGAGCTCAGCGGTGCTAACTGTGTAATAGAGAATACAATATTAGAGGTCATAAAAATACTCAATCAATTAGGTACTATTGACATTTCAAAAATCCGCATACCTTGTGTTTCATCAAAACGCTGGTTGACACAGTCGAGGTCTGCGTTCGCCACCTCGAGCTTCTGGTTTAGTTCGGCAACCTGTGCGTCTCGCGCAGATGCCTCAACTAGTGAAGCGTGCATAAACAGTTAAGCTCTATAAGAATGCTATGGATACTTCATAGTATTCTTTTCAAAATCACACAAAGCATCAGGGCTACTGGTTATATATGTGTATTGAAAATAAATAAAAGTATTACATTGCTTACCTCAAATCTTGTTAACAGGCTGTTGAAGGCTTCATTCAGTCCGCCCTTGACGGACTGAATCTTGTTCATCACCACACCCAACACGGTGCGGTGCTCCTCCATGATGGAAGCACTTTGTAGTGCTCCCATCATAGAGACTGGTGCCTCCGGATTGAATTTGGGCGCCGCCATATCCTCCTCCGCTTGAGGATTTGGGTATTCGGACCCGGGAGCCGCACTAGGCTCCGAGATAATATTTGGTGGGACCTCGGATTGATTGGGCCCCACGTCTTCGGTCTCCATGGGGATCGTCCCCCCATGGTCAGCGGCCACCGAGATATTATCCCCGGCCGCCTTGTCGCCTGCCCCGCCCTCTCCTCCTAGAGCCGGAGGCACCCGTTGGGAGCATACTTCAGCGTCCCAGCCAATCATGGGCGATGGAGCCCGGACTGGTGGGTCACTCGCTGTCTCTCCTGGCGCAAGAGAGTTCCCCTCTGACGAGATAGCATCAGGGTGTCCACCGGGAGGGCTGTAGGTCAGCAGGACAAAAAGTAAGTAAAGTATCAAAAATACCGAATAAACAAAGGTGCAGCACTTGAATCTAGATTGACTTACGATTCGGGCAGGGGTTTCTCCCTGGGCTTCACCACAAAGCTATGTTCAGACGAATCCGAACTAGCTCCGAGGTTCAGTTTCCTCCTGGGCACGGCCGTACCCGCATTAGCGGCGGGCCACCTCTTCTTCCCACTGCCTTGCGTAGGGGGCACTTCTTCCTCCTCTTCCCCCTCATAATCTTCCTTCGGCTCGTCAAAGGAGAGGATATGGAGGTCCGCGGGTTTCTTGCGTGAGGGACTGGGACTATCTACGGTCCCCTAGCCCTTTGTTTTCTTGGGCTTCTTGGTCGGCGCCTTGTATGGCACCGGAACCCGCATCGCCGTCAGTAGAGGCAGTGTTGGCTCTTCGGGCAAAGGCACCGAACACTTAATCCGGGTTGCCTTCTTCGTCCAGCCCTGGATATCACGTAAAAATTCCAATTCTTATTATCATTAAATAAGGGAAAGGGTAAGTGTTCGGCAAAGAATCCTACTACCTCTGGGGCAGAAACCTCGATGCTGAAGCCCGTGTCCTCGGTTTCTTCGGGCCATTCCTTCTGGCTCTTGAAGAGATGCTTCCAGATCTCCTTGTGCATAGAGCCGAAGAGATGCTTCAGCGGCTTGTCTCCCACCAGATCGAACTCCCATAGGGAGGAGTCCCGGCAATGGCAAGGGAGGACAAGCTGGATCGGCATCACCTGGACCACGGAGGAGAGCAGGTGCCCCTTTGAAATCACGCCAGACACATGGCTCAGGAGAATCGTCACCTCAGTGTGCGACCCACATTCCAAACCCTTTTTGGTCCAGGAGGTCAGCCTCACTGGGTGTCCGGATCTGAAAGCAGGTTTCGCTGCCCACTTGGTGTCGCAGGGTTCGATGATGTAGAACCATTTCTGCTGCCAAACCTTGTTCGTCTCCACGAACAGGCCCTTGGGCCAAGTTACATTCGGGAGCTTGCTAATCATAGCGCTGATACGTCCAAAACGTATCTATAATTTCTGCTTGCTCCATGCCTCTTTTGGGTGATATTGCTATGATATTTATACACTTCCATACACTTTTGATCATATTTGGACTAACCTATTAACTCAGTGCACCCCAGTGCCAGTTTCTGTTTTCTGCTGTTTTTGTATTTCAGGTTTTCCCGTCACGAAAACTGCCAGAAAAATCGCGGAAAAATTATATAAAAAATCAGCGTTCCGGAAGCTTCCACACGGCCGAAGTAGGGTCGGAGGGGGTCCACCAGGGCTCCAAGCGCCCTGGTGGCGCGGCCCCCCTCCTGGCCACGCCGGGGGGGCGCCTGGGCCCCCCAGGCCTCCGCTGATGCCCCCCTTTGGCATATATTTAACACGCGTCCCGAAACCCTCGAGGACGAAACCCTTTTTCGCAATCTCATCTCTGTTCTGCCGCCGCCGCGCTTCCAAGATCGGGAGCACCAGGAGAACTCTTCCCGGCACCCTGCCGGAGGGGAGGATCACCACCGGGAGCCTCTCCACCACCATGGACAACTCCCGGATGAGTTGTGAGTAGTCTCCCTTGGACCATGGGTCCATGACCAGTAGCTATGTGATGTTCTCCTCCCCTTCTTGTGCTTCACTAATTAGACCTCGTGAGCTGCCCTACATGATCGAGGCACATATGTAATCCTTATGCTGTTGCTATGTTGAGTTTGCTGGGATCCAATGGATTGTGAGATTATGTTCAGATTGTGTTTGAGTAATATATTTGATTCACCTCTTTTATATTTATGTTCGTAAGTTATTCTTGCATGTTCTCCGTTGTTATTTATTGCTTTGGCCAAGTAGTAGGTAGTGACTCCAAGAGGGAACGTTATGCTTGATTGTGGGTTCATGCCCCTCGATGACTAGCTTAAGTGACAGAAACATGAGTCTAGGGGATGTGCTGTTGCCACAAGGGGGAAAACAACGGTGCTTGTGCCCGCGGGTGCAAGGATTGTTTACTTTACGCAAAGTTCTTTTAATGCAGTTGTCTATTGCTTTGAGTTTACACTATGGGTGGGACTCGCAACTTAATACCAGCGAGATGTTCTGGATAGATATCTCAAGGTGGATGATTAGTAGTAGATGCAGATGGATTTCAGTCTACTTGCCTTGGCGTAGCGCCCATGCTTTGAACTTCTACCTTTTTTGCAACATAGTTAGCATTGGTTTGCGCACATAATTCTGTCAATTGCACAGCTGTAATTCGTTTACCTCACATAGTTGTTTTATCGTCTTTTGGGAGAGAAACATCACTAGTGAACATCGTGGGACCCCGGTCCATATTACCATCAGTGATCACATCCGCTATTTACTTTCTTCTTTTACTTACTATTTGCAATTATACCTATCACTATTATCACTTGCGTTTGACCCTTTGTAAACGACAAGGCCGGAGGGATTGACAACCTCTCTGTACTCGTTGGGAGCAAAGTTATTTGTATTTGTGTGCAGGTCCACGTTGATTGCTAATATCTAGCGCCGTTAGCAGTTGACACCTTCTTGTTGAAACTAGGAGTCTCAGGGGAAATCGATCCTTGGTATCTTTGCCAAGGGAAAACTTCCGCTACACTGCATCTCAAACCTTCCACTTGGGGTAACCAACGAGGGGCGAGAAGCCATCAAGAAAAGTTTTCTGGCGCCGTTGCCGGGGACTCCACTCTTTAAGATAGGGGAGTTGCACGCTATCTTTTATCTTTGATTTTTTGTCTTGTTAGTTTACCTTTCAGTTTTCTTTATGTCTTTTCACTAGTTTTGTTTAATGGAAAACAACAAAAATATGAGAGAGCTTTATAAGCTCTACCTTGCTTTGGGACATGATGTGTTTGAAGAGGAAATTAAAAAACCTATGGAACTTTATTATTTGCATAACAATCATGATGGTGGTGATGTTATTAGTATGATTTCTTTGAATATCAATATTGCTAATGACATGGAAAGCTCTAAGCTTGGGGATGACACGTTTGATGAACATGATATTTTTAGTACCCCAACTTTTGAAGAGAAAATTTACTTTGATGATACTTTGCTTCCTATATATGATTACAGTGATGAATATGATGCTTTCAGTCCACCTACTATTGATGATAAAATTTATTATGATTATGATATGCCTCCTAAATACAATGATTACCATGATGGTTATGATTGCTTTACTCTCACTATTCCTAATAAGAAAGATTTTGCTTATATGAAGAGTAATGATACCTTTTTGCATGTGGATCATGGTAAAAATGCTTTATGTGATGCTTATATTGTTGAGTTTATTCGTGATCCCACTAAAAATTATTATGAGAAGGGAACATATGCTTATAGATATTTCAATAATATCAAGTTCCCCCTCTTTATGTTGAAGGTTTTGAAGCTGCACTTGTTTTGTCTTCCTATGCTTATTGCTTTGTGCTTCAATGAATTATTCCATTGCAATATTCCTATGCATAGGAAGCATGTTAGGCTTAAATGTATTTGGTATTTGCTTCTTGATGCTCTCTTTTGTTCTTCAGCTCTTATTCCTACGAGAGCATCATTAAAGTCTTAAGCCTATCTTTATGGCTATAAAGAAAGAGCTCTAGGGAGACAACCCTTGTTATCTTTGCTTTCAGTTTGTTCTTTCAGTTTTTAGTGGCCTTGATGTTTGTTACTACTGTAGCAACATCATTGTATCTTTATTTTTCAGCTTTGTGCCAAGTTTAGCCTCTGATTGCAAGAAAGTTCAAAAGTTGTGACATGCTGTCCAGGAAACAGATTCTGTCCTTGGATAGAAAAATTCGTATAAAATCACTAGATCATCTTTTTGGTCTGAATTTTTTCGACAGCGTGCTCTATACAATTGTCTTTCCTGCGTCTGTTCTGAGTTTTTTGATTAGAGTTGCAGAAGTGCCCCGAAAAAATCATTTACTACCTGCTGTTCTGTTTTTCACAAATTCTGTCCTGTTTTGCCTTTCCTTCATTTTGCAAACCTTGAGCTTGCTTTTTCTTTGCAAAAACATTTTCGCAATCTTGAGAAACAGTAGACCTTCAAGAATACCTTTATTTCCAGCAAGGAACAATTATTTTATTATGGGTACTAACCTCACTAATCAGATTATGATGAGTTATGTATGAAGGGAGTTTTCAAGTGTGCGAGGGAAGATGATAAAAAGATTCAGGAGTGTCAAACGCTCAAGCTTGGGGATGCCCCCATGCACGCCCAAGAAATATTCAAGAATATTCAAGCATCTAAGCTTGGGGATGCCCCCGTGCATCCCCTTCTCCATCAACAATTATCAGTTCGTCTTTCGTTCCACTATATTTTTATCACTTCATGTGTTATGTGCTATGCTTGGAGCGTCTTGCTTTTAGTTTCCTTTTTAGTTTTCTTTAGCTTTTCATAACGAGTCGGAACTCAACTTTCTTTGTGTGGGAGAGAAACACGCTCCATTTCAACCTAGAACATAACATAGAATTTTCATGTCTATCTTTGCTGTGTGTGTTCTTTGTCTTTCAATAGCTACTATCATGTTCAGCTCTTAGTATTCATGCTTATCTTTTTAAAGAGCTTCTATTTAGTTGGTTGCTTGAACTCTCTTTATTTATCATGCTTATCTTATTAAGAGAGTTTGCTTCTGTTGCATTGGTCGATATGTCTATGATAAAAATGCTACGTGCATAATGGTGCTTAGTAGTTCATGTTTTCCTATGGTTAGTCTCAAATAGCTGGGGGGTTCCCAATGTGTTATTGGAGTACCAACATGATTTGTTTGCCTATGATGTGGTATGGTTTAGTAATATCTTCCTTCAAGAATTTATTTTGATTGACTTGGCGTATGCTTACGCATATTTAAGACTGTAAAGAAAGTCTGTCAAGACTTGATGATCTTCAATTTCTGAGTAGCGATATAACTTCCATGCCTGATTCAATGTTGCTTTGTCGCTCTGCATGATTATGACCGTCATTGCTCTTTTAGTTGGTCGCTCCCAGTCTTTTGCTAACCTCCACCTGTACTAAGCGGACTGATTGCTTGTGCATCCAAATTCTTTTAAACCAGTTATGCCATATGAGTCCACCATACCTTCCTATACATGGTATTTACCTGCCATTCCTAACGGAGACTTTCATGTACCATCTCGAAATCATTCAAAAAAAAGCATTCTATTTTGTGCCTCTGTTTTAGTTCATGAGGAAGTAGTAGTTAACTCATGATCTTTTTAAGTTGGACAAGCTTCACCCCGGGATTGCATGTCTAATGTGCAAACCCATAATACGAGAAGCAACTGGCAAAGAGTGCGCCCGGCTCAAAATTAATATAACAAACAAACCCTCCTTCACTCTTTGTTCATGAGAAATCAGAAAACTTTGGCAGTGATAAACAAAGGAGATTAAGAGGATGTGATCGTCCTCATTCGGGAGCCGTTCCTCGAAACTTGTCCATCTCAAGACGTGATTGAGTTGTCTGCTAGCATTCGTTGACGAAACATGCATAATCTAAAAGTATAATTATTACCTCTGTTTTTAAAACCAAGAGCTCTGGTACATGTTTTTTCTTTGTTTCCGACCACGGGTTTTCAACCTTGCCAACAAAAGCCACGGTTCCAGAGTCTCCATCTTCTTTTAAAAACACCAACTACTGAGAGCATGATTGTCATTCTGAGTGTAATGTGCATTGTCCCAAAGTAGCATTGTCTTTTGCATGATTGTGATATCGTTTATTCTGAAATCATTGTATCTAGTCATCACTTAAACCTTGGAGGTGCCCCTGCATTTATGTTTTGCTTCACTAAAGGGGGCAAGCGAGATATCACTTTATCATATTTGCACACCATGCTCATTACAAATCTATTTGATGTTTCAGTATCATATTGTAAAACTTTCAGTTCTTTGTGATTTTCTCATGAGGAAACTTAATTACTACATACTCATTTTCTCAGAAAGCTTTTGTCATATGACTATGAAAAGTCCTTATATGGTTAATAGCATGTCACCACATAAATTATTCTTGTTATCATTTACCTACTCGAGGATGAGCAGGAATTAAGCTTGGGGATGTTGATACGTCCAAAACGTATCTATAATTTTTGCTTGCTCCATGCCTCTTTTGGGTGATATTGCTATGATATTTATACACTTCCATACACTTTTGATCATATTTGGACTAACCTATTAACTCAGTGCACCCCAGTGCCAGTTTCTGTTTTCTGCTGTTTTTGTATTTCAGGTTTTCCCGTCACGAAAACTGCCAGAAAAATCCCGGAAAAATTATATAAAAAATCCGCGTTCCGGAAGCTTCTACACGGCCAAAGTAGGGCCGGAGGGGGGCCACCAGGGCTCCAGGCGCCCTGGTGGCGCGGCCCCCCTCCTGGCCTCGCCGAGGGGGGCGCCTGGGCCCCACAGGCCTCCGCTGATGCCCCCCTTTGGCATATATTTAACACGCGTCCCGAAACCCTCGAGGACGAAACCCTTTTTCGCAATCTCATCTCTGTTCCGCCGCCGCCGCGCTTCCAAGATCGGGAGCACCAGGAGAACTCTTCCCGGCACCCTGCCGGAGGGGAGGATCACCACCGGGAGCCTCTCCACTACCATGGTCGCCTCTCGGATGAGTTGTGAGTAGTCTCCCTTGGACCATGGGTCCATGACCAGTAGCTATGTGATGTTCTCCTCCCCTTCTTGTGCTTCACTAATTAGACTTCGTGAGCTGCCCTACATGATCGAGGCACATATGTAATCCTTATGTTGTTGCTATGTTGAGTTTGCTGGGATCCGATGGATTGTGAGATTATGTTCAGATTGTGTTTGAGTAATATATTTGATTCACCTCTTTTATATTTATGTTCGTAAGTAATTCTTGCATGTTCTCCATTGTTATTTATTGCTTTGGCCAAGTAGTAGGTAGTGACTCCAAGAGGGAACGTTATGCTTGATTGTGGGTTCATGCCCCTCGATGACTAGCTTGAGTGACAGAAACATGAGTCTAGGGGATGTGTTGTTGCCACAAGGGGGAAAACAACGGTGCTTGTGCCCGCGGGTGCAAGGATTGTTTACTTTACGCAAAGTTCTTTTAATGCAGTTGTCTGTTGCTTTGAGTTTACACTATGGGTGGGACTCGCAACTTAATACCAGCGAGATGTTCTGGATAGATATCTCAAGGTGGATGATTAGTAGTAGATGTAGATGGATTTCGGTCTACTTGCCTTGGCGTACCGCCCATGCTTTGAACCTCTACCTTTCTTGCAACATAGTTAGCATTGGTTTGCGCACATAATTCGGTCAATTGCCTAGCTGTAATTCGTTTACCTCACATAGCTGTTTTATCGTCTTTTGGGAGAGAGACATCACTAGTGAACATCATGGGACCCCGGTCCATATTACCATCACTGATCACATCCGCTATTTACTTTCCGCTTTTACTTACTATTTGCAATTATACATATCACTATTATCACTTGCGTTTGACCCTTTGTAAACGACAAGGCCGGAGGGATTGACAACCTCTCTATACTCGTTGGGAGCAAAGTTATTTGTATCTGTGTGCAGGTCCACGTTGATTGCTAATATCTGGCGCCGTTAGCAGTTGACACCTTCTTGTTGAAACTAGGAGTCTCAGGGGAAATCGATCCTTGGTATCTTTGCCAAGGGAAAACTTCCGCTACACTGCATCTCAAACCTTCCACTTGGGGTAACCAACGAGGGGCGAGAAGCCATCAAGCACCCCTGCACTCCACGTGTTCCCCATGCACCGCCTTCGGCTTCACATTGAAGGTCTTAAACCACATGCCGATGTGTGGGGGGATGCGGAGAAAGGCTTCACACACCACTGTAAAAGTGGATATGTGAAGGATTGAGTTCGGGGCTAGATCATGGAAATCTAGACCGTATAAGAACAAAAGACCCCGAACAAACGGGTGAAGTGGAAACCCTTGCCCCCTAACAAAGTGAGAGGTAAAGACTACCCTCTCACCCGCCATCGAAACAGGAATCACCTGGCCCTTAGAGGGGACTCGGTGTGCGATGTCGCTGGCGAGCTACCCCGCACTCCGTAGATCCTCCACGGTCTTTTCGGTGACCGTGGATGCCTCCCACTTGCCCCTCGCACCGGATCCAGCCATGGTTGGTGAAGGGAGTAGTCGTTAAGGAGCAAGGAGCGGTGGACACACATGAGGATACGGGGGCAAGGGAGATTTGAGAGCTCGAGCTTGAGGAAGGCGTGGGGCTGATGAAAGGGATTAGTATCCTTTTATAACGCTGCGAATACATAATGTCCCCCTACTTTAGCCTTAAACCTCACCTGTTCCCAAAGCGGTCATGCGTAATGCACGGCGTGGGTGCTCACGTCATGATGATAATGATCCCACAATAAGAGGGAACGATCTCTATTCTGATGGGACATGTCAATGAGGTTATACCTCGAAACATGAAACCAGGACCAAATAAAACGGTTCTATATGTTAGTGGGTTAGACTCAATGGTTTGCCCAAAAGTTGTCAGTAGAGACACACTATTCATTTTCTCTTAAAGAGCCTTGCCTTCGAGGCTAAGGGTTGTACTGATCTTGTAGAGCCGAACACAATATGCCTTCTTGCAGAAGATATATTCGGGAGAAGCAACCCTCCTTGCAATGCCGAAGACAATACAGAAACCGAACTCATCATCATCGAAGATTGGTTCAGGGGCTACTAAGGGAGTCCTGGATCGGGGGGTCCTCATGTGGCCGGACAAACTCCTGGTGGGCCGTGAAGATTATTACAGAAGATCATCTCTTGTATCTGGTTAGGACTCCTGTATTCATGTAATGGCAAGTTTATGTTCGGGTGTAGATTTTCCTTCCTCTGCAAGATGACTTGTACAAACCCTAGGCCCCTCCGTTGTGTATATAAACCAGAGGGTTTTAATCCATAGAGGCTAGAATAACAGAATCATAACTCTTCACAGGCTGGACTTAGGGTTTAGCCATTACGATCTCAAGGTAGATCAACTCTTGCATTCATATTCATCCATATTAATATAGCAGGAAGTAGGGTATTACCTCGATCGAGAGTGCCTGAACCTGGGTAAACATCAAGTCCCTAGCCTCCTGTTACCATCAATCCTCAGACGTATAGTTCGGGACCCCCTATCTAAGATCCACAGGTTTGGACACCGACGCCCTGCATGACTCCTATCCACAGGCGTGCTACTTGCACCCACCCTATCCGCCCACCCTCCCGACCTAGAAGATCCACAAAGCTATTTTGGTGCAGCGCTCTTAGAGCCGTAGAGGATCCCATGCACCCCCGTTCGTTACATGCATGTGCATTCCCTCCCACCAATTCCCGGTCTACCACATGACACGGATTGCGAGATCGCCATTCAACCCCCATGTACCGCATCGGATGACCACCTCTCCACCCACGCTGCTCCCAGAGTCAGCAAGCGTTGCGAGAGTTCCTGAAAGGATTCTAGAAGCAGACGACCCCGATCCTCCCAACACCGGCTACCTATCGCCGACGTCTTGAGCTACCGCCAAACTTCACCCCTAGGCGCAGCAACCTGATACGTAAATTTTGCATGATAATTTCTTACTGTTATTTATAGTGTTTTTATTCAATATAACACTTTGAGCAGTAATTCTAATGCCTTTTCTCTCATAATATTCAAGCTTTATACAAAGAGGGAGAATATCGGCAGTTGGAATTCTAGATCTAGAAAAGCTACATTAGAGATACCGATTCTTCACATCTCGAAACGAGCTGATAATTTACAGAGATTCATTTTGGAATATATAAAATATACTGAAGAAAATAGATACTTGAGGATGGCACCTAGGCGTCCGCTGGGCACCAAGGCGAGCCCACCCCCTAGGCGCGCCCTGGTGGATAGTGGTCGACCTGGCCCACTTTTGGTGACCATCTTCTAGTATATATTGTCATTTGACCTAGAAAAATAAATAAGAAGATGACTTATGGGATGGAGCGCCGCCGTCTTGAGGCAGAACCTAGGCAGGAGCACTTTTGCTCTCCGGCGAAGCGATTCCATCGGGGATACTTCCCTCCAGGAGGGGGAAATCGAAGTCATCGTCATCACCAATGACCCTTTCATCGTCGTAGGGCCAATCTTCATCAACATCTTCAGAAGAACCATCTAATCTCAAACCCTAGTTCGTCCCTTGTAACCAATCTTTGTATAAAAACCTCATATTGGTACCTTTGGGTTGCTAGTAGTGTTGATTACATCTTGTAATTGATGCTAGTTGGTTTATTTGGTGGAAGATTATATGTTCAGATCCATTATGCTATTCAATACCCCTGTCATCTTCAACATGAATATGGTTTGTGAGTAGTTACTTTTGTTCATGAGGAGGTGGGAGAAATCTGGTCATCAGTAATCATGTGAATGTGATATTCATTCAATATTTTGATGATATGTATGTTGTGATTCCCTTAGTGGTGTCGTGTGAACATCGACTACATGATACTTCACTATCTTTGGGCCTAAGGGAATGCATTGTGGAGTACTTATGTGGGGACCCCGACTCATATGTCGTGATCACCGAATGCACATGCACAGTGATCCTAGAGATCTACGCTCACTGAACGCACAGAAGCTGAATAACAAACATTCTTACATCCATATATATTGTCTTACACATATGACCATCATGGTAAATTCTTACATAGATAAAGCCTCAAGGGCTAAACATCGAATGAAACACAAGCATCAGATATCCTCGTTGATAAGTAGACCCCACACTATCTCCCTTTACCCTACATGCATTCTGACTAGGAAAGCGTCCTAGTTTGCATGTTTGTCACCGAAGAATTCTTCCTCATATTCCTATTCTTCCATGCATGGCCAAGTAAATAGCCAGGGACAAGCCAATGAGTAGGTTTGAATATACTCGCAAGCAACCCATGTTTTGGAACAAGGTATGACAATGCATGATATAGCACTAAGTAGGAAATTATTACAGAAAGCTAATTTTGAGTGGAATGACTTGTCCTAACAACTTGTAAAGTATGCATCATAAGAATTCAGATATGATGTGAACATGTTACATCTATCAACATAAACAGTGTTTGGATCAACTCTAGTTTTATCAACATGTCAAGTCATTCAACTCAGCTCAAGTAGTTTTCTCCACACAGCCACATACACACACACACCAGGTTTTGTAACTAATGGAAGAGGCGGGACTTTCGCAGCAAAAGAGACGAAGATACTATATCTTCGAAAACTTCGGGATAACAAGGTGCGGATTCCAAGTTCGGCAGAACAAACTTAATGTGTACAAAAAAATACAGCTCATACGAGGCACAAGAGAGTCGTGTCCCCTTTTACTTTTTCTTATATTTTTTTGCGAGGATGTCCCCTTTTACTATATTGCTACAAATGCAAATAAAAAACTAAAAGAAAAAACAAAATAAATTGGGAGAACATGATTAACCTGTACAATACCAAATCAATTTGCACTTCCCTCATGAACAAAAAAACAAATCAATTCCCACCACCAGAAAGAGTCATGTCCCATTTTATACGATTACGAATGCCAGGATCTCGAATTTCAGTTTTAGAATCTACATTATGTTAAGTTAGAATATATCGTTTGGTGAAAAATGCGGTTTATAATGGATGTAGTCCTCATTTGGTATTCCATCTTATTTGAACATATGAACTACATGTACCGTACGATCTCCAATTCAAATATTATTATCCATTTTATGTTAAATTCAAATTAGAATACATTGGTATAGGTAGCAAGATGTTCAGAATAATCTAAACCATGTCTTTAGATGTCTAATGTGTTAAACACACACACAACTATGCATCCCCCCCACCCCCACCCCCACACACAACATTTAGATGTTAGCTTTGAAAGCCACACGTTATCTGAAATTGGAATAGTTATGGCCATGCACGGATGCAATGTGGTGAGCAGTAGTGGTGAGACGATGTCTGCCATCAGCATCGCAAATTGAAATCAATTTGTCCTTGTTCGATGTGAGTATAGTATGTAGCATGTTTGACTCAAAACTATGCCAGGAATGTCTACATTATATTCATGCATACATGACTTACAAACATCATGAGCTCTTGTTCAAATATTTGAATCCACTCTTGTACCGATTATCGTCTTTGCAAGTCTTTTACACGCACACACACACTCACACACACACACACACACACATACTCCTCCTCCCTTTGTGGATATCCAATAACTTTCCTATATTGTGCATGCATATATCCACACTCACTCCCCGCCACTATGCATCCTATACATTGTGCACACACGTTCTTATTCCTTAAGTCGGTCTCCCACGATCTCCGTACATCTCCATATTTCCCACACACACCGATCGATATACCCTCTAGTTAGCTAGGCCTGCCTACGACACACAAACATGTACACACATAGTCCCTCCCCTCCTCTCACCATCCATGAGTCCCGTCCTAACTCCGACGCACGCGGGAACTATCGCCTCCTCAGTTATTATCCATCTTGCACTCTTACAGTGTCACAAGCTAGATGCACCCCCTATGTTGTTATCCATCTTGGACTCTTACTGTGCCACAAGCTAATTGTTGTACCGCCTCCCCCCAGAACACACACATCTTCCTCTCTTCATAACTCCGGATGTTCTTTATCTCTAACACATGCATGCATGTGCACCAATTGATTTCCCTCTATGTGCAGCAAGGTCTCTTTCTATCCCCCACACAAAGTGTCCGATATATATCTCTAGTAAAGTCTCCCCCTCTTCACCAACGCACACATCGACCAAACCATGACCACTCTATCTACATAGGACCGCCTGCCGCACACACATTAATTGCCCTCCCCGTCTCATCATCCATGCCATCCGCTTGGTCTATCGACCAGACAAGCGTGCCCACACACGTTATCATCCCCTCTCTTTAATTATCGATCTTGCTCTTGTACTCCTTCCTTTGTCTTCGCTTGGTTGGCCCCTCGCATAATCTCCCAACATGCAGACCCACTCTTTCCTAGCGCTCGTACGTTCGTAAAGTTATTCCCTCTGTCCGTGTCTATCGATACGTGTGTAAACGATCCATTCCCTGCTCTTCTCCAATATCAACCACTCCACATACATATAATATGTATTTAGGACTCTATTTGACAGAAACATATGTATAGAGGCATTTGGGACACACCATCTCCCTCTCTCTCTCTAACAGACCCACTAGGTGGAGCCATGGAGGACATGAATCTATATATATACCATCTATACCAATGTGAAAAATACCAAAATAGGCAGATCCAATTAATCTCGACCATCGAATCATGTCAATCCAACGATCTAGACTGCTTCAATGTCGAGCGCTCACCACATTTACAGTGCAGCAAAATATAGTGCCAATCACATAATAACACGCAAATAATATCCTAATTAATATCCGCATGCACTTAATATACTTCCAAATTCACGTGCATTGCACGTACACATTGACTACTGAAGAGAAGAGGTGCACGCACGCACGCACTGCCTCCCGTCACACCCACGCACGTGTACATAGTGGAACACATTTCTCGAATGAGAGTTAGGCCTATTGATAATTTGACACATGTTGAAAGACTTGTTAGAGGACGTGGCCCTGGTACTTTGAGCATGGTTAATAGTATAGCCAACAACGTGTTTCCATGTCATACATAGTCAACCATATAGAAAACATGTATAGTACTAGTAGTTGGTAAGCACTACTCATTTTTTGCTCCAAGAGGTTGCGGGCGTAACCCTTTACATACAAATTAATTTAGGCGGTAAACATACAACTCGTCATGCTAGCGTCGCCCCAACACACGGTCGGTCCGGCCCACCGCTCACCGAAGGGACGCTCATCGGCTTGGTGCGTCGCTGACACGTGCGACCACATGTAAGCAGTAGCACCAACAAACGGTCGGTCTGGCCCACCGCTTAGCATGAACATATTGTATGTCCGGCCCTCTGCTCAACGAAGTGACGCGCATCGGCTTGGTCCGTGGCTTATGTTCGACCACTCGTGAGCAGTAGCAAACCAACAAGGCCAAGCTCCTCCGCCTGCTACGCGCCAAAAAGGCTGACCTTTTATTGTAGATCGCTTTAAAAAATGTAAATCGCACATAGGAGGAGACCATGGTAGTTGCCAACACTCGTGTGGGAGTTTCATGGTTAGGGGAGGGGCGTTTTCTTCCAATCATGTTATTCCAGCTATGCCACCCTGTAAACACAGTAAAAAATATGCCCGTGGCATGGCAGTTTCGTTAAATGCGAGGGCTCTTCTTTTTTTACTGATGTTTTTGTCCAATAGGTGGCGCCGTCGGATGTAAATCTTACGGTTATTGGTGCGTTCTCCAGGAATAGCCTCGTGGCAAGCCATTTACTAGTCTTGTTGTTCACACGCATTACATTGATACTCTCCCTCTTTCCCACGCACACACCTATGTCGTGGTGTTACGAGGCGTAAATGGCCGAGCCGGCGGGTACTACCTGTATTACAGAAGTAGTAGAAGGCAAAGACGGGCCTTTAAGAGAGAAGAGTGGAGAAAGAGAAGGTTTACATTTTTTAGGGGTTAAGAGAGAAGGTTCTTGCCGAGATCTTCATCCCTAAAGATACTTGACAAAATTATTATTGGATTAGATACACAACTCACAAAAAATACAAGAAGTCCACTAGGTGTACTCGTCCGAGCGAAGAGAAAAAAAGCCATGCACGGGCGTTCTACTAGTTTAGGTTTACTTCTTACATGAAGGATCGTATATCCAACGGGCACAAAATATCCCTTCGATCGTTGGAAATTACTTCAGCTACTGATCTGATGTTGAAGTAATAGCTGCATCGCCATCCAAATCCTCCATCTCTTAAGCTAAAGTAGACCATAATAAACCCTACTTCGACTGCTGATCTGATGTTGGACCATATTATCATAATCGTACTAGGATAAGTAGAAGGCACCGTGGAATCATTTAGGAGGTGAGCTTGTCAATCTTAATGTCGAGGGACACCGTCCTTGAATCCCCAACCCAGGCCTGCAGCTTGGGAAGCACTGTGAAGTAGGTAAGCTCCTCCACGGCGATGGGGTCGAGCTCGTTGCTTCTTGTCACCTATATTTCCACCTTGACAGCATCGGTCGGGCCTCTTGGCAACCCGGTGGCCCGTTCACCCATAACTTGGCAGCGTAATGCGGGGGTGCGGACACTCCCACTCTGATGCAGACGACTGACATGGCGATAGGTGCTCCGACGTTGAGCGCCCTGCTGACCACGAAAAATGTGCGATCGTCCTCCTCCGCAAACAGCAAGCGCCTCGGCTCCGACACCGGCACCTGCAGCTGGAGCACATTGCCGTACTGGATCATGTGCACGGGCATGGGGTGCACGGTGTTGATGTGGCGGCAGAGCGCCGGCGGCAGGCTTTCATAGCAGCAGCCGGGCACGGGGCACTTGCAGGGGGTGAGCGGACGCATGCTCTACTGATCGGCTAGCTTCGGGTAAGTGACGTAGAGCCCACAACCTTCGTGAGGGCACTCAACCCACGTCGACTAGAGGACGGCGTCCATCGGAATGTTGTGCACGTCGAAGCCGGAACTGCACTCGCACTTCTAGCACTGCCGCTGATTCCTGGGGCACTCGCCGCAGCAATCCGCGCAGGCCAGGTGCCCTCCCTTGCACTACACAAATCAATCAAAAATCACATCAATCAAGAAACCCGCACCTTGCTCGATCAGCCGAACGGATGAGATGTATTTGAACCTCATAAACTGGAGGCTTCAAGGGGCGGGGGCACAAGGGGCACTGGAGCAAGGTGAGGTCGATATAGACCTCTTATGTCCGGTCCTGTTCTGTCGTCATGTTCTCGCCCTCCTCGTGCACCACCATCTCTCGCTTTATGGCCGGGGCATAGAAAGTTTTACCATCACATATTCATACTACTTCAAGGTTCATTAAATCAACACATGCAAGGATCGAAAAGGAAACACACGTCATACATGCATGCATTGTATTTAATGCATCGGTAAACAAATTTTTTTGAAATAGTATATCGAGTGCACTGCTTTCCTGTGTTGCGTCAACTCGTACAACAAGGTGAAGCTTGATTACAACGCCCTAGCCCGCTCCCTCGCGCATGAGGGTGGTGGCTCATAGGACGAGGAGAAACTTTTGCTACACGCTCTCCCTCCAGCACGCGGTGGACATGCAGCAGGTCAGTCGGTGTTAGATGGTCAGAAGCATACTATAGTACTACCATCACTATTCGACTTCCTGAAGAGGCGAAGAGCGAAGCGTAACCCGAACGCTCGCGTGGTAGTTTCATGTGTAGGGGAGGTAGTATAAAGTTACTCCCTCCGTCTAGGTGAATAAGTCATCTAAGGTTTTGCATCGCAACCAAGGAGGAGGGGGAAACGAGAGAACTTAATGTTTATTTGATAATTAATAGCATTGCATGTAATGAATTGACCAGTGTATGTCCTGTTTGGTAGTCTCAAGTTATTGAAAGCACACACGCCCTGCATCTATTGTTGTTTGATTGATTTATTCATGTCAAAAAACAATAAATGAGGTGAGAGTTAATGCACCGTGCCTAAGTTTTTTGGGAATATTTGGTTTTCATAAGGTGAATTAGAGCAAGTACAATAGAGCTGAGTCAGCTGGCTATAACAAATAAACTATATTCTTGCGAAAATAGGCACCAATGCTTATTTGTAAAAGGTAGACGCTTAATTTTGTAAGGTCTAAGCCCAATGCCATACACTTTAGACCAGATGCCTCTAAGCTTAAAATCATTGGAGTCGCCTCTATGCTAGGCCGTCTACAAGCATTTTTTGATTGAAATAATCTTCTGGCCCTACCTGTCATCCTCTTGATTGAAGTTTGCACGCTGATCTGGTCCAGAGATGAATATACATTTTAACTTGTGGTGGGGTAAATTTTAGAGGCTGCAGCAAATATTAGTATACATTGGAGTCTCGTAGACAAGTTTACATGCATATGGGGCCGGTGTTGGAGGCAGTGCTGCTTCCAAACACAAGAGGTGATCTCAACCGTGACATGTTTATCATCACATGTTCATACTTCAAGGTGCATTAAATCAACAGATACAAGGATCAACAAGAAACTCATGGCATGCATGTATTTGTAAACACAAGTTTTTGAGAAAATCGTGCCATGATGTGTCGCGTCAACTCGTACAACAAGGAGGAGCTTGATTACTAGTACGCCCTCTCCCTTGCCCATGCGCACGGTGGCTCGCAAACAAGGAGAATCTTTTGCTTACAACAAGAAGCTCTCCCTTCCCCACGCAGTGGACATGCAGCACTTGATTCGGTACTATAGAAGTAGTACTAACATTGTTCGACTTCTTTTTTGAAATAAACGCATGAGAACTGTGTATTTCATTTATTAGAAGGGGAGGTGAAAGAACGCCGAGTACAGGGTGCAGGCTAACGTATTAGCTTGCGGAACAAGGAACTGGAAAATAGAAGAAGAAAAAGAAAAATAGATCGACCTGGGTTACTCTCGCAGAAATAGATGTCGCCCGCCTGCCAGTGCCCAGTCGCTTGCGTCTGACCGCAGGAGGTGCAAGACTTGCCGCGGTGAAAGTAATGCATGCATCTTCGATTGTTCGACTTCTCGAAGAGGCGAAGAGCCAAGCGCAACACAGACATGGCAGTTGCGAACGCTTGCGTGACACTCCTATGTGTAGGGGAAGGGTGTGGTCTGGCAGTTTTGTGGCAATTACTTTCTAGTATTTCTGTTTGCGTCCAATAGGTGCCACCGTCGGATGCATATCTTATGGTTATACTCCCTCCGTTCCCAAATATTTTCCTTTCTAGACATTTTAAATGGAATACAACATATGCATGTATGTAGACATATTTTAGAGTGTAGATTTGCTCATTTTGCTTGGTATGTAGTCACTTGTTGAAATCTCTAGAAAGACAAATATTTGGGGAGGGAGTAGTTATCTTACAAAAATCAAATATTGCCAAAACAAACCCGACCACCTTTCTTGTTTCATGTTGTTTTTAATGCCTTGAGACATACGTACTACCTCCGTCCTGGTTTATTGGTCAATATTGTATTTTCTGCATGTCAAACAATTATCATTGAAAACTATGCTCAAGTACAAATCCAGCGATATAATTTTTGTTAACATGCATTAACATTTCGTTAGTTAAATCGCTATACAAAGTTTGGCACATACTACAAAGGGGATTAATAAACCAGAATAGGGGTATTGCATGCAGCGGTCAGTTCATTGCATGCAATCATATTAATTAACAAATAAATATTAATTTCTCTCGTTTTCCTCTCCACCTTGGTCGCGGTGCACAATGCAGTAGTCTCTTTTTGACACTCATTTACGTTGATACGGCTTGAAACATTGAATGCCAAGGAGGGGGCTGGTAGTAGTTCCCGAAATGTTGAATGGTCAATGGTGCATCCTCATTCAATTGGCATGCAGAGGGAATTAATAGGAGAACCAGAATGGATCCATCACCATGTTAATGCACCGCAGTTTGGATTCTCGTATAAAAGCGCCCCACCACTCCAATCCATCTACTCCTAGTCTCTGCGCAACACTGCTCACTCCAATCCAAGAGCAAGACAAGTGACCACAAGCCACAAGCACCCATGGCGTCGATGGACGCGAGCGGTAGTCAGCTGTGCTAGGGCATCCAAGACGCCGGCCTACGGTCCCACACCGCGCAGCGTTTCCAGATAGTGTTGGTGACCACTAGTGTCATAGCCCTCATCGACGCCGGCTTCGCCTCTCCTGTGGACGAGCTGATTGTCCGATACATCCACGAGTTCACCACCATCAAGAAGCACGCATATGACCTTGCCATACTCCTCCAGCCCGTGCACCCAGGATCCTCGTTGCCTGCCACCCTCATCGGCCTCTAAGGTGACGAACTCTTTCAAGCACTGGTGGCCCTGCAGCTCCCGGAGGTCGCGACGAAGAATGTGCAGCTCGAGTTCGCGGTCGCAGCGCAGCACCTCGCTATGCAAGAAACCATCGACCTACACATCCACGTCTACCAGGAAATCGTCTATATAGGACACTACAAGGCCAAGGAGGACAGTAAGATGTTGGCCTTCTTCGACGGGCTGGAATCTTTGGATGGCATTGTTCAGAAGCACGTGGACCTGCCACGAAAGCCGCTGCTACTTAGCCGTCGTTCAGTGAGCCGGCACCCTGAGTCGAGGAGGAGGAGGTCGTGGATGGATGCATCTTTCTTCTTGCCTCCTGTAACCAGCACCGCATCGCCTCCTGGCCTTAATGTATTAGTGTATGGAATTTTTATTCCTGGCGTAAATGACATGTGTGATCCCTTGCTTTTATTTGGTGGCTTTAATTCTATGTAGTACACATATGAGTGTATGACATATCACTGTCTTCGTCCTGGTTTACTACCTATGTCCTGGTTTACTAGTACCTTCGCAAATCTTCACCTCGTCCACCCCGCGTCATCTTAGTTAGAATAAGGAGAGAGAAACAAGGGAGAAGAGCACCACTAGTTGGGTGCGTGTGATTTCATAGTACATAATTTTCCCCGCATTATTCCTCCTATATGTAATCCTAGGCTAGTTCCATGTGCTTCTTTTCGCGGACACGTGGGACATGTAGCATCTGGGTCGTAGTGCATGCACGACTCGGATCATATGCAACCATGTCGACGTACTTTACATTTCAGATCTGACGAATTACATGCAAAGCCCTTGGAGAAGAATAAGTAAATAAATGAATTACCATATGCAAACCGGATTATTTTCATAGACGTGCAATCATGTGTTTATGTTTTTAGAACGTTTCTCTGTGCAACCCAACATGATATTTTCACCCAGCCCAGCAAGTCCGCGAGTTTCGAGAAAAATGCAAATGGGCTTTGAATTCTACCATAATATATAAACGGGCTGCATAGATGCTACATCATTGTTTCACCCAGCCCATGAAATGGACTAAAATAACAAATGGACTGGCTGACATGTGGGCCAGTAGGTCGAAGCCTAAGCACTTCTGCAAAAAATAAAATACAAAGGTCGAAGCCTCAGCAAGGCGTTGGATTTACATCCTACGGTCGGCATTCTTCTTCAATCTATCATCTTCTTCCCCCAGCGCTGTCGGGACCGCCTGCTCTAGCCTCTGGCGTCCAGCAGTGCCGTTTCGCGTGCCTCGCATCGAAACTCTACCCCGCTGACGGCCAGGCCATCCCTCCACTCCTCCGCACCTCCTTTTATTCTCTACCGATTGTAGGCCCACCCCTCACCTGAACCAGTCAAGTTTCCTACTCCTCTCCATCTACGACTCCACTACTGTGTCTTCCCCATCTCCGGGGCATTCCAGTATGGGGCCTCGTCGTCGTCACCGGCTTGGTGTGCTCTACACGGTGTGGTTAACGTGGTCAACTAATGAGAGTCATCGGAAGTTGACTTTATGTGGAGAGGCTGACAGTGGGGACGCACCACGCCCGTAGACTCGTCCATGAAACTTCATCCTTTTTACCCTAAAAATAATGTTCTCTCCCCCTGATAGCTGGGACCCACCAGCTAGATCTTCGCACGCAAGTCAGTGCGTCCTTATTACGGGAAAAATGATTCTTCCCCCTGACAGCTGGGACCCACCATCTATATCTTCGCACGCAAGGAAGTGCGTCCTTATCCTCCATGATAGCTGGGACCCACCTAGTTCAAGCATACGTAGCGTTGACCGTGTACATACCGGTCGATCGGTCCGTCTGCCATGATGAACTGTGGATGAGTATGGAGCGGTAGCAGTTCAGGTAGTCCAGTAAAAACCGTGTACACATACGTACAGCTAGATGCCAAAAAGTACGACCACGTACATACATACGGGCGGGGTCTGGAACACGTACTCGCGCATACGTACGACCAGGGCTCGTGTACATGGAGAGGCCACGGACGGCAGCAACGGTGTCCTGTTCATCGGAAGCCAACCTACTGGGTCAGAACGGAGAAACTACGTCGTGTTCATGGGGAGGCAACATAATGCGTCGTGTTCATTTGGAGGCAACATAATACGTCGTGTTCATCAGGAGCCAGCAAACGGAGGAGAGGTCTGGCGTACCGCAGAACGGAGGAAACGGGCCTTCTGTTCGACCGCGTATTGTCAAAACGGGGTCCTGTTTATCGGGAAGGGTGTGGCGTAGCATAGAACGGAGGAACCAGCCTTCTGTTCGTGTGTGTACAGTCAAAACGGGGTCCTATTCATCGGGAAGGGTCTAGCATAGTGCAAAATGGAGGAAATGTTCGACCTCCTCCGATCGAAATGGGGTCCTGTTGATCTGGAGGAGTGTGGCGTACCAAAAACGAAAGAAACGGACTTCTCTTTGACCTCCTACGGTCGAAACAGGGGGTCCTGTTCATCGGGAGGGGTTTGGCGTACCGCAAAACGGGACTCCACAGGCTACTTTTCATCCAACGTCTACTACCTCGCTCCAGCCTCCACGGGCTACTTTTCATCCACCGTCGACCTCCTCCATCCTCCACGTGCGACTGTTCATCCACGACGTCTCCCTCCTGCCTCCACAGGCTCCTGTTCATCTAGCCTCCACCACCCTCCACCGGCTACTGTTCAACCACCCCTCCACCGGCTACTGTTCATCTAGCCCTCCACTGTCTACTGTTCAACAATCCCTCCACGGGGTGCTATTCATCCACCCCCAACCAGCTCGATCGGGGTACTATTCATCCAGCGACAACGGCCCCTAGCTACTACCACGGGGTCCTGTACATCCAACCCCCAGCCAGCAACGCTCACTGTTCGTCAAGAGGCAGCAGGTTTGATCAGCTTTAGTTAGCAGAAATAGCGAAGGAATCACTCGATCGGGTTCAGTTCACACCCAGATCGATCGATCACTCCGGTTCAGTAATGCGTAGCCTACAATGCAGTTCCATAAATGGTAGGCAATCTTCCCACTTGGCTCCTTATGCCAACACACATGCATGAAGCATGTCTTCGATTATCTGGTTTACTCCTTCCGTCCGTCCTCCAGTCTGCTGGTGGAAAGCAGTGCTGAAAGACAAATTGGTTCCGAAGGCTTCTTGGAACCTTCTCCGTAACCTTTTGGTTGTCGTTGTTCTGGGAACTAGGGTACCCAGACTTGCCTGCCTACGGCCCATGATGTGTATCCTTTAGGCTTGGTACGGTGCATCTCCTCGCAAGGGACCAAGCCTCGCGCGGCGGAAGACACCAAGACCTCCAGAAGGGGCAGCCTCGGCTGGCTGTCTCCCGAGATGCGGAGAAATCTATGCAACCCCCACCTCGTGAGGTTTGCATGACGCAAGCCATGACGACCAAGGCCAGGCGGGCGCCATCGGGCGCAGTACAACAATTTCCTCTTTGGTTCTAAGGAAGCGGGCTCAGACACAGATTCCCGGGGAATCTACCAAAGGTTTCCATTCTAGTGCAACAAGTCCAAGACCGCTAGGATAATAGGACGGAGGTCATCACCGAGCCCACCATGGCGTCAGGATCAGAGGCTTTGCAGGCGAAGACCACCTTTAGTCTGGATAAGATTTACTAGTTGTCCCCCTCCCAAATTGGTCATTGTGGGATCCCTTCCCGCCAAACATTTCTGGGAAGAGGAGCAAGGCCACTATATAAGTAGGATAGCCCCCACCCAGCAAAGGGATGGGATCCTTTCCACCCTGAAAAGCGCACTAGCTCATCCGAGCCCAAGAACACCTCTCCTCCAGAGGTCGTTCACCCATTGCACTAGCTCATCCACATCCCATCTCGAGGCTAATCCACCACACTGTTGGAGTAGGGCCACTCACCGCTAGGTGGCCTGAACCAGGATAAACTCCCTCGTTTCTCTTTTACATTCATGTTCATCGTGCTTGTTCATTAGATGGCGAGTAGAGAGATAAGCAAGGTTGAGATCTTCGCGCGCACCCCAAAGTTCAAACATAGTAGGGTTGAGCCCTGAATCCGACAATAGCGCGTCAGGTAGGGTTGCGTCGAAGATCCTCTTCGTCCATTCATTTCATTGTTGTTTCACCGCCCAATGGCTGACGCCCGCCACGTCTGTGCCAAGCGGCGGGCCACTGTTGCCGCTCGTGTGGCCCAGACGACATCCCCCGGCGACGGCATCCCCCTTCGCTCTCCGTCACCGGCGACAAACGCTGCCACCGGCCCCGCTGCCCACAAGCAGTAGGATTCGTCATTCCCGGTCTCCGCGTGGCGCGACGTTCGCACTGCAACCCCGTCGCTAACTCTGGTGGTTGCTTCGTCCTCCCACGCCCGTCCCGGCCCAGCAAACTCGTAGGCCGCGCTTCTTATGGCCCGTGAGCTCCTGCGCTACCGCCCGGCCGGCGACCTCTGCAAAGAATGGCGGGACCGAATCGCCAAGCTCGTCAGCGCCGCTTGGGAAGATCCAGCATCGTGCCTTTCGCTACCTATTCCAGAACCACAGGCAGGCGACGAGGCCCGTGGCGCACCCCATCCTCCTCGCCGGAGAGACGTCTTTCCCGATTCAAGGTGCTAGGCCCCCCAGCGTGACCAGCCACACAGGGTGACCACGCGAGATGAAGAAAGCTGTCAAGTGGTGCAGCGGCGGAAAGACGAGGTGCACGCGCTTCCTGCTCCACCTTGTCAGGGTCGCGCGCCTCCCCGCGCATTGGTGGACAAACACCCAGACCAGGTTTCACCTCAGCAGCAAGCACCAGTCAGCATGGCGGCCTGCAAGGCATTCACCCCGGAGCTCCATCGTGTCGTCCGGTCCGGCATGTTCAAGCCAGATTTACCCCCACGTTACGATGGAACACCCGACCCAGCAGAGTTCATACAGCCCTACGAGCTAAGCATCGAAGCGTCTAATGACGACAAGAAGGTCATGGCCAACTAGTTTCCCGTGTCTCTCAAAGTTGGCACTCGTTTGTGGCTCCTTAATGTCCTAAAGGAATTGATCTCCTCATGGGGTGAGCTGTACGAACACTTTGTTTCCAATTTCGAAGGGACCCGTGACCGTGCCCCAGTGGTAGGTGACCTGTGGCGCATCAAGCAGAAGCCTGGAGAGACCATGCGCAAGTACATGCATCGTTTCACCGATGTCCGCGTCAAGATTCCCAATATATCTGATGAAGCCATCATGTCGGCATTCACTGGTGGCATCCGGGACGTTAGGATGAAGGAGGAACTCGCCATTCAGGAGGACCTGTGCTCAGCTCAGGAGATACTCAACCTTGCGATCAAGTGTGCAATGCCAGAAGAGGGTCGCCTCTCGCTCGTTGAGCTTCCTAAAGCTGACCCAGAAGACAAGAAGGCCAAGACAAAGGAGGCCAAGCGCAAAGGACCGGCAGTACTCGCGGCAGAGCCTGAGATGAAACTCGCATGCGATTACCCCAATTCCTCTAAGAGAAGTCGCCCGTTCTGTGCCTTCCACAACATGCACATCCACATCCACCCTCATCGAGAACCCAATGTACTTCATTAGCACAGTAATGCGTGACGTGCGGGCCCATTACCCTATGTCACAGAAGCTCCTGCTAGCGCTCCTTGTGGACTCGCGAAAGCTGCGTCACTACTTACAAGGTCACCCCATCAAGATCATCTCAGCTTACCCCCAGGAAAGGGTACTCCGGAGCCCCAACGCGGCAGGAAGAGTCGCCGAGTGTAACATTGAACTGCATGCGTTTGAGCTAGAATTCAGCACGACCCGGATTATCAAAGGAGCGGCCCTCGCTGATTTTGTGGCGGAATGGACTGATACCCTAGGTCAGGAGGTGAGCAGGGAATGCTCCCTCACCCCTGGAGACGAAGTCCAAGACGGCTGGGTCATGTACTTCGACGGGGCCTTCGTGCGGCAGTGCGCGTGGGCTGGAGCGGTGCTCATCTCGCCCATCAAGGACAAGCTCTACTGCGCCGTGCAACTGTGCTTCCAAAATGGCAAGAAGTTCTCCAACAACATCGCAGAGTATGAGGGCCTAATAGGTGTCCTCAAGGCTACTGCTGCGCTAGGGGTAAAGCGCCTCAGCATCAAAGGCGACTCCCAGCTCCTGGTCAACTTCTCCAACAAAGCATACACACCAAAGGACAAGCACATGGAGGCATACCTTGAGGAATTGTGGAAGATTGAGAAGTAATTCTCGGGGTTGGAATTGCAACAAGGAGGCAGACGACATTGCCAAAAGGACGTCCCAGCGCTTTCCACAAGACCCCAACGTATTTGAAGAGCGACTCGTCAGGCCTTCAACAGCTCCTCCCACTGTGAAGCCGACAACGTCTCGGGAGGAGCTCCCTCAAGCGCTCACCGCAGGTGCACTAGCTTGCGAGCGAGCCTCGGGACCCCACCTCACTACTAGGAAAAGGGCTATAGATGATAAGGCCTCTAATGGCGCACCAGACACATGGTGCGCCACTACTATATAGTAATGGCGCACCATGAGTTGGTGCGCCATTAGAGTGGTAGACACTAATGGTGCACCAGACCCTCGGTGCGCCATTAGTAATAAATGGTTTTTTTCCAGAAATACTAATGGCGCACCATGGCACAGTACGCCATTACTAGTTTAACTAGTAATGGCGCACCTCCAACACAGTGCGCCAGTACTATATTTTTTATATATTTTTTGCAAAACTACTAATGGCGCACCTAAAGCTGGTGCGCCATTAGTATCCAGGGTTACTGATGGCGCAATTGTGTGTGGTTCGCCATTAGTAACCTGGGACCAGCTAGATATTTTGTACAGCCACACCTACACACTCACTTTCCCCACTTCATTCTCCCCACCTCCTCCTCCAAGCTTGTGTCGGCTGCCTCTTCCTCCTCACCTCATTTGCACCATAGATTCATCAAAATTAAGTGGTTAAATTACCTTCTTTTGATAGGTAAGTAAGGGGGGAAAGCTATCTTTATGTTGTAGATCTACATTTTTTCTCTCTCGAGCTCCAACAACCGTGCACATGCACTTTTTATGGCCTGTCTGGATCTATGTATGTTTGTGGTGTTGCATATGTTTGTGGTGTTGCATATATGTTTGTGTTTGCAGGTACCGGTATTTGAAATGCGATAGTTGCCAAAATTTTGCCGAAATGTTGATTCATTTCCGTTTCGGCGAGAATTTTGGCACTATGCATTCTTCTTGGTTCTAAGATATCGTTTTGCTGTACCCCACAGGAGACCATGGTCTGCACGATGACCGAAGGCATCGTGAATAGGTTTTTGAGCTCCGCGAAGGACGAGATGCTTCAAAAGAACGAGACGGAGATAAGATGTTCGTGTCGAAGATGCAAGCTGAAGAGCCTTATTGCGGACCCGGATTCCGGGCAGGTGCGGGACCACCTGCTCTTGCGTGGTTTTATGGTTGGCTATCGGTGGCAAGTTGATGAAGATGACTATGAAGTCTTCCATGGCTGGGCAAGAAATGAGGAAGGGCAGCAAGACAACCACCGCGGCGAGGGTGGGCGAGAAGACGAAGAATCTCCAGGACATGATCACGACGGTGATGCTGTACACAGTCATCATGTAGAAGGTGCCGGACATGATGATGAGGAAGATCAAGACGAAGGGCATGATCATTATCTAGATGAAGATGCTGGAGCAGACGACGATGGAGGCTGGGTGTAGGACCCTCATATTCAAGAGCTGCTTCTCAAGCAGACGGATAACGCAAGAGCTGCCGCACGAGAGAAAGTCAAGCTTTATCAACTGGAGATAGACGCGGTTACTCCATTGTATGAAGGATGCAGGCCCAAGGATACCCGCCTGAAAGTAACGCTCATGGCTCTGGAGATGAAGGTAAAACACAAAATGACCGACGCATGCTTCGACAAGAAAATGTCATTATGGCAGAATGTCTTCCCAAGGGGAACAAGTGTCCGACCAGTTTCGAGGAGGCGAAGAAAATCGTGTGTCCTCTGGATTTACCGCATGTGAAATACCATGTGTGCATGAACAATTGCATCATTTATCAGGACGAGCACGCGGAGTCTACCATATGTCCGGTGTGCGGCGTCACTCGATACAAGAAGCGGAAGAAAGCTCCTCGAAAAGTGGTGTGGTACTTCCCGATCACTCCTCGTCTGCAGCGGTATTTCGCGGACCCTAAGGTAGCGAAGCTCATGCGTTGGCACGCGGATACGGAGGAGAAGAGGCGAGAAGATGACGGAAATGATCCAGAGATAAATAAAAAAGACAAGATGCTGAGTCACCCTAAGGATGCGAGCCAGTGGCAAGCGTTGAACTTCGAAGACCTAGAATTTGGGAGCGATCCAAGGAACATCGTGCTGGGCGCGAGCACCGATGGAGTCAATCCATTTGGCCGCTAGAGAAGCACACGAAGCACCTGGCCTGTGTTTGTGTGGATGTACAACCTTCCCCCCTGGTTGTGCATGAAGAGGAAGTACATTCACATGAGTATGCTAATTGAAGGGCCGAAACAACCAGGCAACAACATCAATCTCTATCTAGGGCTGCTGAAAGAGGAGCTAGACACGCTTTGGCAAACGCCAGCCAATACGTGGGATGCCGTAGAGAAAGAATATTTCTCTATGAGACTCGCACTGATCATGACGATGCACGACTATCTCGGTTATGGATATCTCGCGGGGCAGGTGGTCCATGGATTTTCTGGATGCGTTAGGTGCATGGATGACACAACGTATCGCCAGCTAGTTTAAGATCCCGGGTCTTCGAAAACCGTGTTCATGGGAGATCGAAGGTGGTTTCGCGACGATGACCCATGGAGGAAACGCAAGGATCCGTTCGATGGTGAAACCGAACCCCGAAGACGCCCGCGTACAAGGAGCGGCGAGGAAATAGACGAGCAGCTGAAAAATTGGAAAGATTGCCCACTGTCGGGAAAGAAGCAAAAGACGCCAGAGCCGAGAAAGAAGCGAAAGGCGCCAGAGCCCCTGCTAAAGGTATGGAAAACGAGGTATGTTTTCTGGGACTTGTCCTACAGGAAGATCCAGCGTGTGCCTCACAGCCTTGATGTCATGCATATCACGAAGAACGTGTGTGAGAGTCTGCTTGGTACCCTGCTCAACATGCCAGAGAGGACCAAAGATGGGCCAAAAGCAAGGGCAGACTTGAAATCAATGGGCATCAGGCAGGAGCTTCACGCTAATGATGATGATGATGATGATGATGATGAGGCGAAGCAGGACACGGAAAGTCGTCGCAAAGGAAAAAAGGCCAAGAAGACCGGAAATGATTACCCTCGCGCGTTTTTCACCTGCCTCGTAGTAGTAAAACTTCCTTACGGTTACACGGGGAAGATAAGCAGATAACTAGACCCGGCGAAGCAGAAGTTCAGTGGGATGAAGTCTCACGACTGTCACATGCTGATGACGCAAATACTTCCAGTTGCAATCCGTGGTATCATGGAGGCGCACGTCCGTGAAACGCTATTTGGCCTATGCAACTTTTTCGATGTCATCTCTCGGAAGTCGGTTGGCGCGAGGCAACTCAGAAGGCTACTGGAAGAGATCGTGGTGATACTATGCGAGCTTGAGATGTACTTCCCGCCCGCATTCTTCGATGTTATGGTGCATCTGCTGGTCCATATCGTGGAGGATATCATCCAACTCGGGCCGACGTTCCTACACAGCATGATGCCGTTCGAAAGGATGAATGGTGTCATCAAAGGATACGTTCGCAACATGTCACGTCCAGAGGGAAGCATAGCCAGGGGCTTTCCGACCGAAGAGTGCATCTCCTATTGCACGAATTATCTAGTCATCAAGAACCCCGTTGGTCTGCCCGTCAACAGGCACCTCGGTAGGCTCGCTCGATGGGGTCACCGCGAGGGTCGCCGCGAAATGCATGTCGACTTCGAGGGTCGACTCGCTGACTTTGAAAGAGCAAACCTAGTCGCGCTACAACACATAGACGTGGTCGATCCTTGGGTGGTAGAGCACAAAACCTGTATTGAGAAGACGTACAATGACCGAGGCCAACAGAGGACGGACGGAGATATAATCAAAGAGCACAACTCATGTTTCACGCGTTGGTTCAAGCAGAAGCTTCTGTCGTACCCTTTACATGAGGATTCTTCCGCGAAAGAACAACTCATATTCGCCTTGTAACAGGGCGCCGAGCACAACCTGATGACCTATAAGGCATATGATATCAACGGCTACACATTCTACACTGAGGACAAGGACATGAAGAGCGATGGTTATCAGAACTCCGGGGTAACGATGGAATCCTACACCGGTAACGACAAGGATAGATACTATAGAAGGATCGAGGAGATCTGGGAGCTGAGCTACGCTGGAGAGAAGTTCCCGATGTTCCGTGTCAGAAGGGCCAAGAGCATCCTAAAAGAAGACCGGTATTTCACCACCATGGTTATACCCGAAGCCAAATCCAAGACCGCGGGCGCAAACGTCAACGCGAAAAATGAGCCATGGGTACTGGCTTCACAAGCGGACCAATGCTTCTTCATTACCGACCGTCAAAGCCCAGTCGTGTTGCCGTGACGAGAGGCAAAAGGAATTTCATCGGAATGGATGGAGTCGCCAATGAGCAAGACTTCGACAAGTACGGCGACCCGAAGATGGAACATTCCGACGACGATGAAGTAGCAGCATACACCACAAGAAGAAGCTGGACAACCCTACCTAAAGGACGCCCGTTCCACAGAAGAACTCCATTTGCGAAAAAGAAGGGCAAGAAGATTGTGCACTGATAGCTAGCTAAGATCGATCGATTGTATTTCAATTGTAGCCTTCATTTCTCGATTGTATTTCATGGGCACTTTTTGAACTATCATGAATATTTTTAAATTTCATGGGCACTTTTTGAATTCATGAAAAATACTGAATATTCATGAAGACACCCGATCTCGATCGCCCTCCATCTCGATCGCTATCTCCCCTCGCCAGATCCCCCTTGCCAGATCCCCCTTGCCGCCGAGCACCACCCGCACCCTCCCCCGCTCCACCACCGCCGACAACCCCCGCACCCTCCCCCGCTCCACCGTCACAAATGAATGCAACTAAAAATCCAAAAAAAAACAAATTTGATTATATTTTCAAATAAAAAATTTGATGGTATTTTAAAATAACAAATTTGATGATATTTTTTTATATTCATAAATATTTTCAAATAACAAATATGATGATATTTTTAAAAATTATTACTGTTTTTATAAAAATTTATTACTGTTTCATATTCATATTCATTTTCAAAAAAAAAATATTAGATGCAACAAAAAATAATAATAATAATAAATTACTTATGGCGCACCGCTGGCTGGTGCGGCATTGCTATCTAAAAAAACGATTTCTCATGGCGCACTGTCCAGGTGATGTGCCATTGCTATAAATAAAACATTCTAATGGCACATCGCTAGGGGGTGCGCCATTGCTAAGCCTCCCCCCACTAAACTCCCCAATCCCCTTTTTATGCCCCAATCGATCAATCTCTCTCAGCCCCCTACCCACTGCGCCTGCCCATCTCGCCCCTCGCCTCTCGCCACCGCCGCCGATCTCGCACCACCCACCGACGACCTCGCTCCACCCCCCGACGACCTCGCTCCACCCACCCGCGACCTCGCACTAGTAGAAAACAGGGCATTGGTCCAGCCCATTAGCCCCGGTTCAATCTAGAACCGGGACCAATGGGGGTACTGGACCCGGTTCGTTAGCCCAGGGGGCCGGCCGGGCCACGTGGGCCATTGGTCCCGGTTCGTCTGGACCTATTGGTCCCGGTTGGAGCTAAAAACCGGGACCAATGGCTCTTGCTCCTGGCCCACCACTATTGGTCCCGGTTGGTTTTATGAACCGGGACCAAAGGCACCCCTTTAGCCCCGCTTTGTAGCACCTACCGGGACCAGTGAGTTGCCTATATAAACCCCCTCACTCAAGAGCAGAGGTCACTGCTCTGTTTTTTTTCTGGCAGAGGGGGAGAGGGGTTAGTGGTGCTCTAGCTCACCTCCTATGCACACAACGTGTTCGGTGGAATGCCCGAGCCACACTAGTTAAGCTTTTCTCCTCTCGAAGCTCTATTTTCTCCGAGATTTGTCTAGGTTTAGCGGTCCGTCACGTCCCGTCCCCGTCTTCGCCGCTGTCGATCGCCCCCGCCGATCTCGTCACCGGCACCACCGTGGTGAGCCTCTTGTTATGTCCATGCTTTTCTTACTTTTATTATTGCTTTAGATAGATATTTGTCTAATTTTCTTACGTTTATTATTGCTTGTTATTATATAGTGCGATGGTTTTGATATCCGCCCACGTCGGCCCTCGTCCGGTCTACGATTCGGATGTGGTATATTATCTTTAATTTATAACTATTTGTTTTAGTGCTTATGATAGTTATGCCGACCAACCTGACATGCATAGATGTTTTATTATGTCTAGGAGGTAGTTGAACCGGAAATTCCAACCGACCCTCTTGTGGAGAGGTTAAATTTAGTTGAAGAGGAAAACATTTCGTTAAAGAAAAAATTGGAAAAAATGGAGGAGGAGAAGATGGAATTGGAGTTGCATGTTGCGGAAGTTATCGATGATCACAAGATCAAGATGGACCCTATTGTCGAGAGGTTAAATTTAGTTGAAGAAGAAAACAAATTCTTGAAGGAAAAAATAAAAAAAATTGTGGACGAGAAGATGATATTGGAGTTGCATGTTGCGGATGTCGTCGATGATCACAGGATCAAGATGGATGCAATGCGGTTGAAGATTAAAAAGATTAGAAAATATGCCATTAATACCGAGGCTTGGTATCATTATGTCGTTGGATCAATTGTTACCTTGGTTGCGATTATGATAGCATTTGTTTTCGCGTTGAAATGTTTTACATAGTTTCGATGTGTATGGAGAGCTATATGTTGTTAGATGAGAACTATATATGTATGTACTTTGGTTTTAATGTGATGATGAACTTTTATCCATTTGGTCACTTAATTATCTATTTATGATGTTCTGTAATGGTTTTTGACACACTTAATTATATATAAATGCACGCAGATGAACCGCCAATGGATGTACGGTGACAGACACACCTCCGAGTACATTAAGGGCGTGCGTGAGTTTCTAAATGCGGCAGAGGCAAACAAGCAGAATGGTTTTATGTGTTGTCCATGCACTAAATGTGTGAATACGATGTCTTACTCTAACCGAAAAATCCTTCACTCCCACCTGCTTTACAAGGGTTTCATGCCACACTATAATGTTTGGACGAGGCACGGAGAAATAGGGGTTATGATGGAAGACGGCGAAGAAGAAGAGTACGATGACAACTATGTGCCCCCTGAATACGGTGATGCTGCAATGGGGCGAGCTGGTGAAGATCAAGAGGAACCAGACGATGTGCCCAATGATGCTGCAACGGGTGAAGCTGCTGAAGATCAAGAGGAACCAAATGATGATCTTCGCCGGGTCATTGTCGATGCAAGGACACAATGCGAAAGTCAAAAGGAGAAGCTGAAGTTCGATCGCATGTTAGAGGATCACAAAAAAGGGTTGTACCCCAATTGCGAAGATGGCAACACAAAGCTCGGTACCGTACTGGAATTGCTGCAGTGGAAGGCAGAGAATGCTGTGGCTGACAAAGGATTTGAGAAGCTACTGAAAATATTGAAGAAGAAGCTTCCGAAGGATAACGAATTGCCCGACAGTACATACGCAGCAAAGAAGGTCGTATGCCCTCTAGGATTGGAGGTGCAGAAGATACATGCATGCCCTAATGACTGCATCCTCTACCGCGGTGCATACAACGATCTGAACGCATGCCCGGTATGCGGTGCATTGCGGTATAAGATCAGACGAGATGACCCTGGTGATGTTGATGGCGAGCCCGCCAGGAAGAGGGTTCCTGCGAAGGTGATGTGGTATGCTCCTATAATACCACGGTTGAAACGTTTGTTTAGAAACAGAGAGCATGCCAAGTTGATGCGATGGCACAGTGAGGACCGTAAGAAAGACGAGAAGTTGAGAGCACCCGCTGACGGGTCGCAATAGAGAAAAATCGAGAGAAAGTACTGGGAGGAGTTTGCAAAGGACGCAAGGAACGTATGGTTTGCTCTAAGCGCGGATGGCATTAATCCTTTCGGGGAGCAGAGCAGCAATCACAGCACCTGGCCCGTGACTCTATGTATGTATAACCTTCTTCCTTGGATGTGCATGAAGCGGAAGTTCATTATGATGCCAGTTCTCATCCAAGGCCCTAAGCAACCCGGCAACGACATTGATGTGTACCTAAGGCCATTAGTTGAAGAACTTTTACAGCTGTGGAATGGAAACGGTGTACGTGCGTGGGATGAGCACAAACAGGAGGAATTTGACCTAAAGGCGTTGCTGTTCGTGACCATCAACGATTGGCCCGCTCTCAGTAACCTTTCAGGACAGACAAACAAAGGATACCACGCATGCACGCACTGTTTAGATGACACTGAAAGTATATACCTGGACAAGTGCAGGAAGAATGTGTACCTGGGCCATCGTCGATTTCTTCCGACCAACCATCAATGTCGAAAGAAAGGCAAGCATTTCAAAGGCGAGGCAGATCACCGAAAGAAGCCCGCCATGCGTACCGGTGATCACGTACTTGCTATGGTCAATGATTTACATGTAATCTTCAGAAAGGGCCTCGGCGCACTAGCTGTTCCAAATGACGATGAGGGACACGCACCCATGTGGAAGAAGAAATCTATATTTTGGAACCTACCCTACTGGAAAGACCTAGAGGTCCGCTCTTCAATCGACGTGATGCACGTGACGAAGAACCTTTGCGTGAACCTGCTAGGCTTCTTGGGCGTGTATGGAAAGACAAAAGATACAGCTGAGGCACGGGAGGACCTGCAACGTTTGCACGAAAAAGACGGCATCCCTCCGAAGCAGTATGAAGGTCCTGCCAGCTATGCTCTTACGAAAGAAGAGAAAGAAATCTTCTTTGAATGCCTTCTTAGTATGAAGGTCCCGACTGGCTTCTCGTCGAATATAAAGGGAATAATAAATATGGCAGAGAAAAAGTTCCAGAACCTAAAGTCTCATGACTGCCATGTGATTATGACGCAACTGCTTCCGGTTGCATTGAGGGGGCTTCTACCGGAAAACGTCCGATTAGCCATTGTGAAACTATGTGCATTCCTCAATGCAATCTCTCAGAAGGTGATCGATCTAGAAATCGTACCAAGGCTAAGGAGTGATGTGGCGCAATGTCTTGTCAGTTTCGAGCTTGTGTTCCTACCATCCTTCTTCAATATCATGACACACGTCCTAGTTCATCTAGTCGACGAGATTGTCATTCTGGGGCCCGTATTTCTACACAATATGTTCCCCTTTGAGAGGTTCATGGGAGTCCTCAAGAAATATGTCCGTAACCGCGCAAGGCCAGAAGGAAGCATCTCCATGGGCCATCAAACAGAGGATGTCATCGGGTTTTGTGTTGACTTCATTCCTGGCCTTAATAAGATAGGTCTCCCTAAATCGCGGTACGAGGGGAGACTGACTGGAAAAGGCACGCTTGGAAGGGACTCAATAATATGCAGGGACGGTTATTCTTGGTCTCAAGCACACTACACAGTTCTACAGAACTCTACATTGGTGACCCCGTATGTCGATGAACACAAGAACAGTCCGCGCTCCAAACACCCGGAGCAGTGCGACGACTGGATTACACGTGAACACATCAGGACTTTCAGCAGTTGGTTGGAAACACGTCTCATAGGTGACAACACTGTTTGTGATGAGTTGTACTTGTTGTCCAGGGGACCATCTTCGACTGTATTGATTTACAAAGGATACGAGATAAATGGGAATACATTTTACACGATTGTCCAAGATCAAAAGAGCACCAACCAAAACAGCGGTGTCCGCTTTGATGCAACAACCGAGAGGGGAAAGGACACATATTATGGTTACATAGTGGACATATGGGAACTTGACTATGGACATGATTTTAAGGTCCCTTTGTTTAAGTGTAAATGGGTCAATCTGTCAGGAGGCGGGGTACAGGTAGACCCACAGTACGGAATGACAACAGTGGATCTGAAAAATCTTGGATACACTGACGAACCGTTCGTCCTAGCCAATGATGTGGCACAGGTTATCTATGTGAAGGACATGTCTACCAGACCGAGAAAAAGAAAAGATAAGGAAGCGAATACATCATACGATGAGCCAAAGCGCCACATAGTTCTTTTAGGAAAAAGGGACATCCTGGGAGTGGAGGGCAAGACAGACATGTCTGAAGATTATGAAAAGTTTCATGAAATTCCTCCCTTCAAAGTCAAGGCTGACCAAGCATCCTGATAAACGATGAAGATTATCCATGGTTACGACGCAATAAGCAAATGACACAAGCGAAGAAAAAGTGAAGAGTTATTTCCGCAACTATTATGATGATACCATGCCAACTTTGTAACAAACGAGTATGATACCATTGTCCGTTTGTACTATTCAAATTTCAATACTACTTGCACTAACAAAACAAAACAAAACAAAACAAACTTGAAAAATAAATAGCAACAATAAGTATTTTGTTGTAAGTATAAACAAAATAAAATAAATAAAGCAACAAAGAAAATAAATAAAGAAAGTAAAATAAATAAAGCAACTCTAAATACAGCAAAAAACAACTTAGAAATAAACAAAGAAAATAAAATAAATAAAGCAACTCTAAATACAGCAAAAAACAACTTAGAAATAAACAAAGAAAATAAAATAAATAAAGCAACTCTAAATACAGCAAAAAACAACTTAGAAATAAATAGCAACAATAAGTATTTTGTTGTAAGTATAAACAAAATAAAATAAATAAAGCAACAAAGAAAATAAATAAAGGAAGTAAAATAAATAAAGCAACTCTAAATACAGCAAAAAACAACTTAGAAATAAACAAAGAAAATAAAATAAATAAAGCAACTCTAAATACAGCAAAAAACAACTTAGAAATAAATAAAGCAAAAAAGGAAAAAAAAATTGGGCGCTGCCCAGTGAGCCTGCAAGGCCTATAGCACAGGATCCACCTGTAATATAAGGCCCAGCAAGCTCACAGGGCAGCGCGCAGAGTTAGGCCCAGAAGCCTGCATTTGAGAGGAGCTCGAGAGGGTGGGAGCAGCAGTCCTTATAAACCACTCTCGAGCTCCCTCAGCTAGCGAGGTGGGACTAAACATCCCACCGCACACGCGCCAGCACAGGGCCTTTGGTCCCGGTTGGTGGCACCAACCGGGACTAAAGGGAGGCATTAGTCCCGGTTGGTGGCTGAAACCGGGACTAATGACCCCCTTTAGTCCCGGTTGCTGCCAACAACCGGGACTAAAGGCCCCTCCTTCCCGCCCTTTGGGCTGCTGAAAAGGGACCTTTAGTCCCGGTTGGTGGCAGCAACCGGGACTAAAGAGGTGTATTAGTCCCGGTTTCAGCCACCAACCGGGACTAATACTGCTCCTATATAACCAGGACTTGCGAAATTTTGGGCAGTTTCCTTCTTCCCCGCCCCGACGCCTCCCTCGATCTGTTCCTTCCCCGTCGCCGTCGCCGTCGCCCCCGTCGCCCCGTCGCCGTCGCCGTCGCCCCCGTCGCCCCGTCGCCGTCGCCGTCGCCCCCGACGCTGCCTCGTCGCCCCGCCCCGCGCCGTCGCCGCGCCACGGCCGGCCCGTCGCCCCGCGCCGCCGCGCGCCCCGCCCCGCCGCCGTCGCGCCGCCTCGTCGCCGCCCTGCCCCGCCGCCGTCGCGCCGCCCAGCCCTGCCGATGTGAGGGCCGGCTCCCTTTTTTTATGTTTAATATTGCTGTATATATATATATATATATATATATATATATATATATATATATATATATATAGTTGCTGTGTATATATATGTATATATGTGTATATTTTTTTTTATGTTTATATAAATTGCAGTATATATAGTTGTTGTATTTATATGTATGTGTATATCTTTTTTTTTCTTAGGAATTTGCTAAATATATATGTTAAATATATATTTATGTGTATATAAATATATTTTTTCTTAGGTAGTTGCTGTATATATGTGATGTGTGTATATGTGATGTATATATATGTGTATGTGGCTATATAGTTTTTGTTTATATATGCTAAATATATATAGAAAGTTTTATATATGCAAAAGTTACAAATTTAGAAAAAGAAGGATAGGAAAGAAGAAAATAAGAAAGAGGAAAGAAAGAAGAAGAGGAGAGGAAGAAGAGGAGAAATAAATAAGAAGAAGAAAAAAAAGAAAAAAAGAGGAGAAGAAGAAAGGAATAGAGGAGAAGAAGAGAAATTTTCTCTTCTTCTCCTCTATTCCTTTCTTCTTCTCCTTTTTTTTTTCTTTTTTTTTCTTCGATCTTCTCCTCTAGCGGTTCCTTTTTTCTTCTTCTTCCTCTTTTTTTATCGGATATGTTTATGTCGATATACACCCTCCCCGATAACTTCGACATTAGGGGGGGGCGGGGTCGAGGGTCATCGAGGGACCGAGAGGCCGAAGGTCGAGGGGTCGAGGGTCGTCGAGGGACCGAGAGGCCGAAGGGCGAGGGGTCGAGAGGTTGCCTAGCAGTCGGGGGTCTAGGGTTGTGGATCGCCGAGCAGTCGGGGGTCAAAGTATTGAAGAATTCCATGACTTCATCATTTGCCAGAAGTAACCGGGGCATTTTGGTACAAAGTTATGCAAAGATATTTTGGAACGGAGTTCCTGATAGAATAATCCGTCTTTTGTTACGAATTATCCTATCTGAGACTCCGTTCCAAAATAACTTTGGAGAGCTTCGTACCATCATGCTACTGTTACTTTCGCCTAATGATGAAGTATTGGTTTTGTTGAATCCTTTGACACTCGACAAAATGTGACATGAGGGGGTCTAGGGTTGTGGAT
>LR738711.1:324827945-324852847 GCA_902687465.1 Secale cereale | reverse complement strand
GGGTTGTGGATCGCCGAGAAGTCGGGGGGGTCGAGAGGTTGCCTAGCTAGTGTCAAAGTATTGAAGAATTCCATGACTTCATCATTTGCCAGAAGTAACCGGGGCATGTTGGTACGAAGTTATGCAAAGATATTCTGGAACGGAGTTCCTGATGGGATAATCCGTCTTTTGTTACGGATTATCTTATCTGGGACTTCGTTCCAAAACAACTTTGGAGAGCTTCGTACCATCATGCTACTGTTACTTTCGCCTAATGATGAAGTATTGGTTTTGTTGAATCCTTTGACACTAGCTAGACAAAATGTGACATGAGGGGGTCTAGGGTTTGTGGATCGCCGAGCAGTCGAGGGTTGAAGCTAGTTCTACGTTTGCCATTAATATATCCATCTGTCATGTTTGAATAATAATTGGCATGTTGTAAATATTTGTAGAAACAATGGACGACAACACCCGAGACCTAGCACAAGAAGCGATGTTGATGGACATAATCGCAGACGGACAAAATGCCGTCAGGTCGTATCTCAACGACACCGATGAGCAGGTCGAACAAGAGCTGCGGCTGGAAGATCTAGGCTATGATATTGATGAATTCGGTGACCCAATGCACATGGAAGAAGTAGACCGTGAGGACGGCACCGGTGACCCAATGCCGGTGCAAGAAGGAGACCGTGATGCTGGCTCCGGTGACTGAACCGAGTCCGGCCAGGAGGTATATATGTTAGTTAAGCATGTGCTGACTAGTTAATTGATTCATTCATTAACTCTCGTCTTTGTTCCTTTTCTAGCCCTCCGGATCGAGCAAATCTTCGGTAAAGAGACGAGGAGCGAAGAAAAAGTTGAGGCCGGATGAAAAGTTTGAGATCTCAGAAATCTCGCGCTCCGGCGAGCTGATTGCACCCATCCGCACAAAGAACGCATTTGTTAATCAGTGCGGGGTTCTGGTTAGGGACAAGATCCCGATCAGCATCCATCAATGGTTAAAGCCGGCTGCAAACGACGCTCAGGTGACTTATGTCACTGATATGCAGAAAGAAGATCTTTGGACTGAGCTGAAGTCAAACTTCGTCCTACCGCGAGAGGTTGATCCGGCGAAGCCAGTTCAAGAGGAGTTAATCAAGTCTGCTGCACTTTCGAAGATGGCAGACCAATTCAGGGCATGGAAGAAAAAACTGAATACGTTTGTCAGAGAGAAAACGACTCCAGAATTCGTGGGCATATATGAGAAGATCAAAGATGACTGGCCCGCATTTGTGGCCCATAAGAAGTCGGAAAAGAGTCAGAAGATGTCGGAGACAAACCGGATAAATGCTGCAAAGAAGATGCATCACCATCGCACGGGGTCGGGCGGCAACCTCGTAGCCCGGCCTAAGTGGGCCAAGGCTGAGAATGATCTGCTTCAGAAAGGGATCGAACCAGAGACAATGCACTGGCCAGAACGTTGCCGGACTTGGTTCTTTGGGGCTGGCGGAACCTTGGACCCTGTAACAGGGTGGTGCATTTGGACGGACAAGCAATTGGAAACACCACTCCGGAAGATGCGGCAGTATATCAAAGCAGCGCATGCAGGGACGTTCATCCCCGACAGAGAGAACGACGAGCTGACAATGGCCATCGGGAATCCTGAGCACCCTGGACGGACACGAGGCGCGCCAGGCTCCCTTCCGTGGCGTGCTGGGTTTCCGGACGCAGGAGGCTACAAATGCCACGACAGGAGGAAGAAAATGGAGATGACCGAAATCCAGGCGCTGCGGGCCAGAATACAAGCGATAGAGGAACGGGAAGCATATCGGGAGAAAAGAATTGCCGAAGCTTCCCCCGAAGCTACCCCGCCATCTCAGCGGAGAAGCAGCGTGGCTTCCACCGAGCTGCTTCAGCCAGAGCTTGCCTTGACGGCTACTGCCAGGAATCCTGTGGATGCTATCACGCAGGCACAAAATTGCCACCTTATGGCACAGTGGATGAATCTGAAGGTCAAGGCGGCTGCTGGCTCTGTTTATCCTTCTAGACCAGACGACACTTTTCACTGCCGGCCGATTCCAGAAGGATATGCTAGGGTGATGGTCGACGAAATAATGGAGGGATTTGAGGAGCTCCAGCTTGACCACCCTACCGGTGAAGGGGAGACTCGGCTGGGTTCTTCACTGAAGACTCCATGCCTATGGCGGAAGGACCTAATCAACATTCTGAACTGGACGCCTCCGCCTCCTCCTCCTCCTCCGACGAGTCAGGGCACTCCGCCTCCTCCACCGCCTCCTCCTCCGGCGAGTGACCATCAGGGCACTCCGGCTCCTTCTCCGGCGAGTGACCATCAGGGCACTCCGGCTCCTTCTCCGGCGCGTGGCGGCACACCGCCTCCTTCGTCGCCGGCGCGTGGCGGCACTCCGCCTCCTTCGCCGCCGGTGCGCCCGAGCAGACAGCCAGCTCCTCCTTCGCCTAATCAGCAAGGGTGGAAGAGACCTGCCGCCGCTCCGGCTGCTCCTGCTCCGGCGCCTAAGCAAGTAAAAAAGACAGCCGCTTCGTCTGGTCCGGCGACGTCTACCAGTACAGCCAGAGGCGGGAGGCAATGCAGATTCGGTCCTTCTCTCACGCCTCTAGAGAAGTTACCGTACGAGAGGTCCGACGAGGAAAACACGAAGATCGCTGAAGGCGAAGTGAAGGACTTTTTTGAAGGGTTGAAAGCACAGAGACATCCACCTCCGGAGGAGAAGATAGATGCGGTGAAAGCAAAGCGCACTCTTGCTGCCCTGAAGCAACAAGCGAAAAGTAAGCCGAAGGGCAACTATGACCGCATTATTCAAAAGACATTTCAAGATGCCAAGCGGTCCGGAAGTACAAAAAGTGATCAGAGGTTAGCAGAAGGGCGAGCTGGGAAACAAATTGCCCAGCTCGGCGAACAAGCGAACCAATCGTGCCCCCCGCTCAAGGTGTCTAGCGACATGGTCGCTAATGATCCGAGGATGGTGCCCGGTTATACCAATCTTGCAGATTACGCGTCCGACGATGTACACTATGATTTCATGGACGTGCAGATAGAAAGATATGAGTACAAAAAGCCTCTCGTCAAAAATGAAAGATCTCTATCAACGAATATGCGAAGATTGCATGATTGGTACATGAAAATCTGCAGAGAGTCTGGGGGGAGGAATAACTTGTATTTGAGAGTTAAACCGGAGCATGACCTCGTTGGAATTGACCTGTTGCCTGTTCCATTTGAGGAGTTCTATCAATTTTTCAATCAATTGGCCCTCGATAAAACAACGATCACCTACTACTGTCTGTAAGTAGTACTACTTCTGTCATTAAGTCTCTCTATATAGCTGATCTTCATTGCATGTATTTATAATTATCCTCACTATATTATGCAGATTGAAGATCGTCGAATTGAAGAAAAGACAAGTAGGAGATATTGGGTTTATTAACACATACCTCATAGATGCAACCGAGGTTAAATTGCGTCCCGGCGATACCGAGACCAACTTGCTACGATCGTTGGTGGTAAATGAAAACAAAGATATAATACTCTTTCCTTACAACTTCAAGTGAGTGTTAATGTCTTGTGCATATTTGGTTTCCCTTATATATCAGTCAAGTTTATAGTGATGTAATTGATGATCTCATGCATTCGTGTGCAGCTTCCACTATATTCTCTTAGAGATTAAGCTTGAGAAGGGAATAGTAACTGTCTTCGACTCTAAACGTAAAGATCCCGAGGAGTATGCGGACATGACTCAAATGCTAGCCAGGTAAGTTAAATCGATCAATATTATCCACCATGCATATATATCAGCAACTTCATTTCTGATATCAACTAATTGTTTCCTTTGTCTGGCAGGGCTTGGAAAAAATTCATCAAAAAAGCTCCGGGACTGCCGAAGAAGCTACAATTTAGATACCCGAAAGTAAGTACTATATAGTAGCATGTTCCGCGCGCGCATCTCCTATATCTTGATTCAAGCGCTAGTTTCATCAATACCAATTTGGCATTCTTGCTTATCAGTTTGATTGAGCTCTATTTCTTGTAAAGTGGTTGTGGCAGGAACCCGGGAATGATTATTGTGGATACTACATTTGCGAGTCCATCCGCCACACGACCTGTGAGCGGGGCTACACTGATGAACAATTTGAAGTGCGTAAGCAATCAATAATATTCACAAATTTATAGCATCATTTCATGTATTGACCCCCTACTTCAAATTAGATGTTTCGGATGCGGGATGAACTCCTAACACCAGATCGTCTGCGAGCAATTCAAGAGGAATTAGCGGAATTCTTCCTTGAACACGTGATCGCTGAAGACGGAGAATACTATGTGGACCATGCATCCATGTGTTAGGAGATTATTTTTGTAAGAGATAATTATTGTATATATGTGCCCGGTAGTGTCGGATAGATATACGAGAACTTGTTGTTCGACCAATCTCTCGGAGAAGGAGAGGTGGTCGATATTACTTCTCTCTGTATGCATATATATATATATATGTTGATTATACGAGATCTTCTGTTCCTTCGTTTGCTTAGTAGCTAGCAGCTAGCTAGCTAGCTAGCGTGACTCTAGTCCTCTCCATATACATATGTGTAGTATGTAGCGTCGACCAAGCACGGACATAAGAGAGAACACTTCTCTCTATTAATTAGCTAGCTAACACAATATATGAAACACCTAAACTAACCCCCAAAACCTAAAACCCCCCCTCCCCTTTCAAAAAAAAACAAAAACCACAGCCACAGAAATGCTGACACGTGGATGCCTTTTGGTCCCGGTTGGTACCACCAACCGGGACTAAAGCCCCTCCTGCCTGGACTCGGTGCACAGGCCACGTGGACACCCTTTTGCCCCGGTTCTGGATTGAACCGGGACTAAAGGGTCAGAGCATTAGTACCGACCCTCTTGTCCCGGTTCCAGAACCGGGGCTAAAAGGCCCAAATGAACCGGGGCTAAATACCCTTTATCTACTAGTGTCGCTCCCGGGCTCCGCCGCCCCCACCCACCCCTCCCTTGCCTTCCCAGCCCTCGAAACCCTAGAAACCCGCGGCGCTGCCCCGACCGAGACCCACTGTGCTACCAGAGACCTCCCCGCCGTCCACCAGGAGAGGAGGCCCGAGCACCCCAAGCTCCAGCCACCACCAAGCTCGTCGTCTCCCCCAAGCTCGCCGTCTCCGCCCTCCGTCGTCTCCGCTCCGGGCACCACCTCATCGTGGTCAGGTAATCTTCATTGCCCTCCTCCCTCTGCCTCTGTTCTCCTCTCTTCCTCCTCTCCTCCCTCCTGGCCATGCCCTCTTGTTCTCTCTTTTGCTATGTTTTGGTCAAAAAGAACACTTAACATTTTGTGATGTAGCAGTAGAAATGATGAATGCAAAATGTAATAGTGGGTGAACATGAACTACACTGAAGAATAGTAAAAATAGGAAGAGAAAACAAGGATGAATTTTGGAAGCACTAAAGAATAGTAAACATAGGAAGCAAAATGTAGCAGTGGGTGAACATGAACTACACTGAAGATCAGTAAACTTGGGAAGAGAAATCAAGGATGAATAGTAAACACTGAAGAACATGAACTACACTGAAGAACTGTAACATTTTGTGAAAAAACACAAAAACAAAGCCGACAGCTGCTGAACTACACTGAAACTTAAACATGGTTGTAGTGTTAGCCACTGTTTCACTGGGAACTTAGCGATCTTTTCCCATGTGGAGAGAACTTTGCTTAGATAAGCATGCCGCCACCTACACTCAATTATTTGCTTTGTCTTTCTTTCCCCATCCTTTGTCTCATCACAGCTGAGAACCAAAAACTTCTACAACCATCAATTGGTCAGACCAACAATATAGAAGATGTACCATCATATTGTTCTACAATCATCATGCATGCATAGTTAGCCTTTCAGGGTAGAATTAATATCCCAAGTGTTTGACAGACTATAGGAGAAACAAAATAAATTGTAACAAGAGCTTAATGCCTCCTTTAGTTCAGAAGATTTTGAAAACACACAAAAGAAACAAAAACAAGAAGCAGAAGCAGAAATTGGATTGGAATGCATGAATAAAACAAAGGATGGAAAAACATTGTAATTTTATACAGGAATACTAATAAATATAGACAGATCAAAGTAAAACTACATGGAAAGGTATAATTAGCATGTAACTATGCTAGTAAGGATCTCAATCTCTTTCTTCATGCGTAGGAAATTAAGAGAGGTCCATGTGAATTGTAAAATTCTTGCATTTTCTCTTTGAAACTAAAACCAAAGAAAAATCAGTTTATCATTTGTTATTTTGCATTTCATGATCTGAATACACTTGATTTTGCATTTTAAATTGCTTGAGCTTGAACAACATCCAGTTAAATCAAGTTCAGATGTTTGTTATTTTTATCATGAGAGGACTTTTAAACTGTTCTTTTAGGCTTCCTGATGTTCAAACTAGAATACGGTACAATGAAAAGATGCCATTTGGATCTCATGTACATATTATGTTTTCTTTTTTAATCAAAGGGAAAATCCCGAGTTCCATCCAGTTTTATTTTTGCAGCTTAAGAATGTTTTTAGTGTTGTACATTCAGTGAATATACAGTCAATTGGAGTACATTCAGAGTAATTATTCTGCTACTATTGGCAGCTGCTGTTACCTGTACTCTGAACTCTGAAAATGTCAATTGCTGATGTTCTCTGAAATTTATAGTGTCCTATGTCTGTCAATGATGCTACATGAAAAAATGATCTATTGTTGTTTATTTTCAATAAATATAGAACAAATTGCTACAGGAACAATGATCATTAAATGTAGAACAATGATCTGTTGTTGTTTATTTTCTGTACATCAAGTTTATTTGGATTTATTCACTGTATCTAGGCTTAATAAATATGATCTGTACACTGAAGATTATGTACAAATGTTCAAACCAGCTACTGTATTGTTGCATAGTGCACATTGAGAAAGACTTGTAAAGATGATGATCATCTTTTGCATAAACAAATTGCTGTAAACCATCGTGTTGTGATGATTTTGCAGGTACCCCGAGAGGACCTTGAGTTTGATGGAATGTCGATTAACTTCCGTTCCGACAAATTCGGCTACTTCATATGTCCTATTTTCAGCAAAGGTCATGCTGAAATTTTCCGTGAATTTTAGCATGACTTTGCTAAAAATAGGACATATGGGGTACTTGTGACTAATGCATGGGACGGGGTATCTTAGTACTTAATTAAGTACGATCAACTGCCCCTTTATTATGGCTGCATTAAACCATAGGTGGCAATAGAGCCAAGCGATTAGGCCCAACTTAGAATTCTGCTTCCCAGCTTAGCTTTTAGGATGCCTCGGTGTCGACAAACTATAAATTATAAAACCTTGGCTTTTAGGGTGCCTCGGTGTCAATAAAAACCTAAATTATTAAAGCTTAGGCTTTTAGGGTGCCTTGACGTTGACAAACCCTAAATGATAAAATCTTAGTTTTTAGGATGCCTCGGTGTCGACAAACCCTAAATGATGAGACCACGATCTTGTTCCTTGACAATAACCAACTTTTTGACCAAACTTTTTTCCTATTTAGAGAGAAACATGGCCCACAACGATGATGCCGGCGGTTTGGGCGGCAAGGCATTCTGGGAGATGTCCCAGGAGATGGAGGAACAACCTCACCGCTATGAGGACATTGCGAAAGACACCAATCCTGACTCCACTGATGGTGCCGCCCAGGATGACACCACTGATGGTGCCGTCGGGGATGACACCACTGATGGTGCCGCGAGGATGCCACACCTGACGATGGCAGCGCACGCACAAATGGCAGCCAACCGAAGAAGCAATGGAAGGAGCGGCGCCCGAACGTGCTCCGCACCGTCAAGGAGGAATTTACTGAAGTGAACTCCCACGGGCATCCAACGGCGCCCAAAGAAATAGTCAAGGGGTACTTGGTTCAGCTCGGGTGCATTCTTCGGAGCACCGTCTCGATCAACACCGAGAACCTAAGTCATAAGGACCGAGGGAATTTGCGCAACCTCCTCTTCACGAAGCTACACGAACGATACAAGTTCCCCCCTGAATTTGAAAACACACGCCTCACAGGGAATAAAGTGAACAATGCCGCCCTCACGAGGATGAGCACGGCCCTGTCTACTTGGAGAAGCTTGGTGAAGAAAATGATTGACAAAGGTTTTAGTTATGAGAAGATCAAGGCGAAAAATCCTTCGATCAGCGAAGATGACTACAAGGAGTTCAAGATCAAGTGCGAGAGCAGCACAACCTCCGAATCAAGGCAGTGGGGGAAAGAAATGTGGGAGTTTAACTTAGGGGAACGCACACTCGGTCCCGGCGGTTACAGAGTGGCGGAGCCTATATGGGACAAGGAGGATGCAGAGCGTGCCGAGCAAGGCCTACCACCCCTCTTTGATAAATACAGTGACAAGCAGACCAGGAACTATGTCAGGGCCCGGTACAAGGAGGGCCCGGTAACAAAGGAGCTTACCACGAATTTGAATACCAGGGCCCTTGAGGTTGTTCTGGTAAGGAATACACCCCCGTGTAATTAGCTCCATATGGTTGCATTCTAATTAATGAAGCGAAATTTCTAAATGGTTCACATTCCTTCCATAGGCGACTGGAAGCAGTAGCGCGGGGTCGACTCAGAGCACCCCTTGGGACACCACTCTAAATAGGGCGTTAAACATAATGAAAAAAAGGATAAGCTCAGTAAGCCGTCGTCAGCTGGTCGTGTGGCCTGCAAAGGCTTTTCCACAAAATGGTCGTCATACTATAACGCTGGTGGGCGAAAGGAGAAAAAGACCAGCTCGGAAAGCCAGTCGCGAGAGGTTCAAGAACTCAAGGCACAAGTGCCGCGGATTCCGGAGATTGTCCAAGAGAAAGTGCAACAACAACTGGGATTGACGCTCATCGGCATTATGCCTATCTTGATTCATGGGCTGACGACGTGCATTGCGGGCGGTCAACAGGGGCCGCCCTCGATTCCCAGCTTCACGGCCAGTAACTCGCAGAACGCGTAGGCGGGGCTATTGGTGTCTCCGGCGGAGGCGGCATTGGTGTCTCCGACGCCGGCACGACCATTGGAGCTTAATGCACCCGGGTGTACACCGACCGGCACCTCTGCAGCAAGCGGCCCCTCCGTCAGTTGCACGCCCGCCGTTGGCGGTGCCTCGACATTAGCCGAGCTCGATGCCATCATCACGGTAACTAATTAAGCCTCTCGACCGAGGACTTCATCTCCATGCCTTTGACTGGGCATCCCTGACGCCCTACATGTTTTCGCAGGGCACCACCGACGTTCCGTGCACTCTCCTGCACTTCGTGAATGACGAGTTGGTCGATGTCGCCAAGGGCAGAATCGTTCAACGGGGCAACCCCATGTTCCATGGTAATCCGATGCCACCCACTGTTTATAGGGTTCAACTGGTTCGGTTGCTGCCAGGCTGCGATGAGTTGTTACCTCCGATTTGACCCGCCAGGGCCGACGAAGATGATGTGATGACCCTCAGAGCCTGCCTAAGCTGGCCCTTGCTTTGGCCGAAGAGCCAGATTCGTTTGGGGGAGGGGGACACCACCCCAAAGAAAACACCGCCAGTCGTGCCGGCGCCAAGCCATGGCAAGACCGCCGCAACGTTACCGGACATGCCAGACATCCCTATGGCACAGGATCCGAACATGCATTTGGCACAGGATCCAGAGGACGACGACAACGACGACGGTACATTTGCCAACGTCGATAAGTACTTTGCCGATCATGGGTACGATGGCGAATTCATGGGGCCTCCTTCCCAAGAACCCAACCCTACAAAAGATGATCGCGATCTAGCTGGTAACGCGGAGAAACCCTGTTGCAACAGGCATCTTCTGGCGTTCAGTTCTCAGGAGACGCCTCCAGCTGCCGACTTCACCGAGCCTCAGATAGCCGAGGTGCGAAATATTATCAGCCACAACACACTCAAGAAGGCGGTCTGTGAGCAGAACTCGGTCCCATTACAGCAGAACAAGAAGGGACGGAAAAGAAAGAGTAACAAGTGTGTGAACTAGCCGGCACCGAGTATGATCCGTGCTCAGGAGGGGCCACCTTCACCTAAGGATATAATGAGGCGGGTGCATGTGGCGGGTAGGCTGTTGCTACCGACTAATATGCTCAATGCTGCAACCGGTGCTATGCGGAGTCTGCATGACAGTGTCCTTTCTTTGGAGAAGCGGCATCTCAGAGAGAAGGATGTGGCATACCCGGTTTTCGTGGCCAAGGTGCCAGAGGGTAAGGGCTTTGTGGATAACTCCATCGGGGGTACGATCGTCCTGTGGTTTGATGACATCTTCGCTATGTTTAACCTTCATCCGCTGCACTACACCTTCCTTCGGCTATTTTCGCTGAGTATGGAGATGCGGATCATTAGAGACAAGACCCCAGACATCGTGATAGTCAACCCCTTCTACATGCGTGCCAAAATCTTGGGCAGCGCTGGGGACCGGCAAGTCGCGAGTTCTAACCTCGAAGGCGTCATTCTGGCAAACCGAGATAAGGATAACTTCCTCGTGCCTTACTTTCCCGAGTAAGTCGTCCCCTCAACCGCCCCATAACATATGATTTCTTAGATTTCGATCGTTTTTTTTTAACATTCCGTGTTTTGTGTAGTGACACACATTGCACACTCATCCTTTTAAGCCCGAAATATTCCATGGCCACGTATTTCGACTCGGACCGTCAGTCGAAGATAGACTACACAAATGTCAAAAAAGTTCTTGATGATGTTCTCCCCGGCTACGCCAAATATGGAGGCACCTTCACCAGGCCAGCTCGTAGGTACGGCAAGCACGTGTTCGCCCACAATACGACATTCTGCTGCATCAAGCAGCCGCCTGGCGGTCAGAAGGGTGCCTACTACGCCATCCATCACATGCGGGCGATCGTACGGGACCATAATCACCTTCTGCTACCAGATAAACTCAAAGATTGGGCCGCGAGCTTGTCGGCAATCCAGGACGCGGACATCAGACAAGAATTCTTTTGCATCCAGTCAGAGTTTGCGGAAATCATCCATCAAGATGTCCTTCATACCTCGGGGTAGTTCAACCTCAGAAATCAACCATCCAACAGTGACATAGACACAACGCTACAAATGTAGGCTAACAAAGCCTGCGATTTCATAACTCCCACAATAGATGGCGGCTTCATCCATGCTCCGGTCCCTTGAGTCGAGTCGAAAGTAGTGATGCTATGTCTAGTTTTGAAACATCGATTGGCTCATGTTGTAATTAAACTTTAATGAACTTGTATGTCTCTTTGGTTTGGACAGTCGTTCAACTTAGATGCAATCGATGCTATTAATGTCTTGTTTTTCTCTTCCGATCCTTTTGTTGCATACTTATATATTGCTTATGTATTGTCAGTGAATTGGTACTAACGTTTCGTTTGGCTAGTGCATAGAGATGCCGTCGTATGTCGTGTACAAGGGTAAGGTTCCCGGAGTCTACGACGACTGGGAGGATTGTCGGAGATAGGTTCACCATTTCAGCGGTAACAGTTACAAAGGGTACACCACTAGGGCGGAGGGGGAATCTAGTCACGCGCGCTATCTAGCGGGAGAGAGGAGTGAGCATTGGAGGAACCGGATGAAGACGAGTTTCATCGTGATGATGCTCATCGTGGTGACCGCAGCTCTCTTCTATGTGATGGTAGTTTAGATGATCGATGTCGACTTGTAATGTGAAGACTACTCACTACTCGTGGTCTCGAGACTTGTAATGTTTTATCTTTGTTCGGTCTTTTGAATTCGGAGACTAATATGATGAATTCTTTTCGGAGACTGATCTTCTATTGTATTCGGTGAATCTGCTGTTGGTGTGTGGTGTTGTCTAAATTTTGTCCAATAATATATTTTGTATCCTGTGAAAATATCAGAAAACAAAAAAATATAATCCCTAATATTCATACTAGTGGCGCACCACCCAAGTCTCTAATGGCGCACGGTACAAATGAAACTAATGGTGCATCACCCTCTAGTGCGCCATTAGTATGCCAAAGCACATGGGTACATATGGCCCCCTGGGAGGCATACTAATGGCGCACGGTGGGATATACTAATGGCGCACTGTCTGGTGCGCCATTAGTATATAATTCCAATGGCGTGGTGCTAGTGGCGCACCACTAGTGCGCCATTAGTAGGAAAATGTGGTGCGCCACTAGCATGCCTTTTCCTAGTAGTGCATGCTCCTCGCGCTGGTGCCTCAGGAGGGGTGTTCGACTGAGGAATTCAAGGCATACCTGCTCCAAGGAACCCTTCTGGAGAAAGAAGAAGCGGAGCATGTGGTGCGGCAAGCCACTGCGTACTGCAGCCAAGACGGCGAGCTCTACCGAAGGCGGCCGAACGATGTGTCCCTGCGATGCATATCCAAGGAGCAAGGACGTGTGCTGCTGGAAGACATACATGGCGGAGATTGCAGGCACCACTCCTCCTCATGAACGCTCGCGGGCAAGGCATTCCACAGCGGATTATATTGGCCCACAGTGCTCAGTGACGCCACATAACTGGTAACGTCCTGCGAAGCTTTTAAATTTCAGGCAAAATATATCCACCAGCCTGCACAGGGCCTCGAGACCATCCCGTTGTCCTGGCCGTTCATGCTCTGTGGGCTGGACATCCTGGGCCCGTTTCCCAGGGCGCCTAGAGGCTACCGCTACCTCTAAGTCGCCATCGACAAGTTCACCAAGTGGGCGGATGTGTAAGCCTCTACACCATCCCGCCGGCTCGACAATCAAGTTCATCATGGCCTTCGTGAGCTGCTTCGGGGCCCCAAATCGCGTTATCCCCGATATGGGCTCGCGGTTCACTAGCAACCTTTTCAAAACATACCGTGCTTACCTTGGAAAGCAGATAACTTATGCCTCAGTGGCACACCCCAGGAGCAATGGCCAGGCCAAGCGCGCAAATGCAGAGGTCCTGAGGGGCCTCAAGATAAGAACCTTCAAGAAGAAGCTCGAGGCTTGCGGCAGGGGCTAGTTGGATGAGCACCATTACGTGCTGTGGTCCATCCGCACCACCGCGACCAAGCCAACTTGAGAAACTCCTTTCTTCCTTGTCTACGGAGCCGAAGTGGTACTCCCACACGAGGTCAAGCATCCCTCCGCACGGGTCTTGGCGTTTGACGAAGCACGCCAGGATACCACGTGGGGGGTTGACCTCACGCTGGGGGAGGAATGACGCCATCAAGCCTCGCTCCGGGCGGCAAGGTACCAACAGGCACTGCGACGGTATCACTGCCGCAACATCCACTCCAGGACGCTAGAGGTAGGCGACTTCGTCCTGAGGCGGGGACTCTCCACGGAAGGTCTGCATAAGCTCTTGCCCATGTGGGAGGGCCCATTAATAATTGCTTGCGTCTCCAGGCCTGGCACCATGCGCCTAGAGACGCAAGATGGAGTCCCTATCCAGAACGCCTACAACATTTCAACACCTCCGGAAGTTTGACCCATGAAGCAAGGCCCCGTGCCTGTGAAGGTCTCTACTCATGAAACTCTCATGTAATAATGGGTGGGGCCGTACATGCCCCGGAGTCTCCGAAGTGCCGTCCTCGGGCCTCGGGGGATCCCTCCCACGTCCTAGTGAGAAGACTAGAATAGGTGGCAGACGCGTCTATTCATTTTCTTGATTTCTATAGTTGATTTGCAACCTCTTAATTGAATTTGGAGTTTTGGTGTTTCTCGATTGCCTAGTTGGGATATCCTCCTTTTATTCGCTCGCATTTTTTGTCTCGGACCAAGGAGAATGACAGTTGCCCGTCGCTCTCCCTCGTGGGCCACACGCGGGGGCTACATAGGCAGACATGTGCATGCGTTGGGCTGACCAGACCCACAAGCACACTACTTTTAATCTCACGTGGAGCCCTCGAACGAGTTCGTGACTTACGCACCCTTTTTAAAAGTCCGTACCCATGGGTACCGTGAGGCGGTGTACTAAGCCACATCTAGCCCATGCCAAAGGACTCTTACAAGGAAAGAAAAGATAGCCGATGATTTTCCTAATAAATCCTGTAGCTTTACGATGTCTCCCGAGGCCGGCAGCTACCGAGTCGACATCAAAGGGGGCTTCACCTAATGACAAAAAGCTCAACCTCACGAGGCAGGAAGTTATCGCGAACATATCAAGCTAAGTTACCGTACCGCACCCATTCGGGGCATGAATGACACAACATGACACAAAATCAGTAAACTTAGCATAGTAGCATAATTACCATGGTCCATTAGACGTCCCGAAGTGACCCTCCACCCTTTTTCGAAATGCAGGAGAAAGGAAAGGATAAACAAAAATGGGTCGCGCTACCACAGCAACCGCCAAGGCCTGGATCTGGAGAACCCCCAGGCTTGGTCTGAGCTCCCCTCCTGCTTCACCATGGCTTCGCGGCGAGGCCCCTCATCTTCTCCCCCGAACCTTTCTCGGTGGCATGCGGCCTACCAGAACCGCTGCTTCTGGCGCTGCCCCCGAAGGAGGAGCCATCGTCGCTAGAGGAGCTGCGGACGTCACCAAGGGCAAGCTCGTCATTGTCGTTGTCGCCCTCGGGACAACACCTCGCGCGCCGGCGATCCTCTCTAAACACCCTCACGTAGATGGTTGAGAGCTCGTCATACTTGAAGTGAAGGGTGCACATCTCGTTCATGCCCCATGCACTGGCGAACGTCTTCCAGCCGCGGGTCAAGGATGCACCGCCCTCGGCGGCAACCTCTACCCTCACCCACGAGGCCTTGCTGCGGCACATGTCGGCTTGTAGCAACAGACTATCGAGCCTTCTCGGCAGCGGCCTTGAGAAGAAGTGTGGGTGTGGGAGCAAGGTGCCAGCGGGCCTCTCCGACCACACGATGAACTCCACGGAGGCGTCTTCCAAGCGGAAGCGCGGCCATGAAGAGTGAACGGCCGTGGGACGGTCCCCCTCGTCGCAGAGACCACCCAGTCCACCACAGACTGCGCCGCGACTCCCGGAGGCGACGGCCAAGCGCGGAGAAGCTTGCTCGCACCCCCAAGAAGCCACGGCTAGAGACACAGCATACTTACTGATTCTATTGGCCCATAGCGCTCAGTGACGCCACATAACTTGTACGGTCCTGTGAAGCCAATCAATTTCATGCAAAACAGGTCCACCAGCCTGCACACGGCATCCAGACCATCCCGCTGTCCTGGTCATTCACGCTCAGGGGGCTCAACATCCTAGGCCCGTTTCCGAGGGCACCTGGAGGCTACCGCTACCTCTAAGTCATCGTCGACAAGTTCACAAAGTGGGCGAAGGTGGAAGCCGTCTGCACCATCCCGACCGGCTCGGCAGTCATGTTCATCAAGGGCCTCGTGAGTCGCTTCGGGGCCCCAAATTGCATCATCACCGACAACGGCTCGCAGCTGACTAGCAACCTTTTCAAAACGTACTGTGCTAACCTTGGAACGCTGATATGCTACGCGTTAGTGACACAACCCAGGAGCAATGGGCAGGCCGAGCATGCAAATGCTAAGATCCTGAGGGGCCTCAAGACAAGAACCTTGAAGAAGAAGCTCGAGGCCTCTCACACGGGCTGGTTGGACAAGATCTAGTACGTGTTGTGGTCCATCCGCACCACCGTGCCCAAGAAAACTGGAGAAACTCCTTTCTTACTCATCTACAGAGCCGAAGTTGTCCTCCCACATGAGGTCAAGCATCGCCCCACACGGGTCTTTGCGTTTCAAGAAGCATGCCAGGATGGCACGCAGGGGGTTGGCCTCGTGCTGGGGGAGGAACGCCGCTGTCAAGCCTCGCTCTGGCCCGCAAGGTACGAGCAGACGCTGCGACAGTATCACTATCGCAACATCCGCTCCAGGACGCTCGAGGTAGGCGACCTCGTCCTGACGCGGGTACTCTCCAGGGAAGGGTTGCATAAGATCTCGCCCATGTGGGAGGGACCGTTCAGAATATCTTACGTCTCCAGGCCTGGCACCATGCGCCTGGAGACGCAAGATGGAGTCCCTATCCAGAACGCCTGGAACATTCAACACCTCCGAAAGTTCTACCCATTAAGCAAGGCCCCGTGCCTGTGATGGTCTCCTCTCGTGACACTCTCACATAATAATGAGTGCGGCTGTACACACCCCGGAGTCTCCGGAGTGCCACCCTCGGGCCTCGGGGGATCCCTCCCATGTCCTAGTGGAAGCACTTAGATCCATGCTGGTGAGAAGACTAGACTAGGTGCCGGACGCGGCTGTTCATTTGCTTGCTTTCTGTAGTTGATTTGCAACCTCTTAATGGAATTTGGAGTTTTGGCGTTTCTCGATTGCCTAGTTGGGATTTCTGCCTTTATTCGCTCGCCTTTTTGTCTCAGACCGAGGAAAATGACAGTTGCCCGTCGCTCTCACTCGTGCGCCTCATGTGGGGGCTACATAGGCATGAATGTGCCTGTGTTGGGCTCGCTCGCGTTGCAAGCACACTACTTTTAATTTCACGAGGAGCCCTCGAACGAGCTCGTGACTTACGTACCATTTTTAAAAGTCCGTACCCCCGGGTACCGTGACACGCTGAACTAAGCCACGGCTAGCCCATGCCTAAGGCCTCACACAAGGAAAGACAAGATAAACGATGATTTTCCTAACAAATCCTGCAGCTTTACGATGTCTCCTCAGGCCGGAAGCTACCGAGTCGACATTAAAGGGGGCCTCACGGAATGACGAAAAGCTCAACCTCACAAAGCGGGAAGCTAGCGTGAACTTATCGAGCTAAGTTACCTTACTGCACCCATTCATGGCATGAACGACACAACATGACATAGTTGCCTTGCTCCGGAGACACCCCAGTCTCAGTCTGAGCTCCGCTCACGCTTCACCGTGGTGCCTCGGCAAGACCTCTCATCACCTCCCCCTGAACCTGGCCCGACGGCATGGCGGCCTACCGAAACCGCTGCTCCTTGCGCTCTCCAAGGAGGAGGAGCTGTCGTCGCTGGATGAGCTACGGACGTCACCTAGGGCAGGCTCATCATCATCGCTGTCACCCTCGTGGCAGGACCCCGCACGCCGGCCATCCTCTCCAAACACCCTCATGCAGATGGTCGGAAGATCGTCATACTTGAAGTGAAGGGTGCACCTCTCATTCAAGCCCCGCTCATGGGCGAACGTCTGCCAGTCGCGGGTCTAGGACGCGCTACCCCCGGCGGCAACCTCGACGCTCATCGACGAGGCCTTGCTGCAGCACCCATCGGCCTGCAGCCATAAAGCATCGAGCCTTCTCGGCAATGACCTCGCGAAAAAGTTTGGGAGTGGGAGCCAGGTGCCGGCGGGCCTCTCCGACCACACAACAAAATCCGCGGAGGTGTCTGCCAAGCGGAAGCGCGGCCGTGATGGGCGAACGGCCATGGCGCGCTCCCCCTCGTCGCAGAGACCACCCCGTCCGCCGCGGCCTGCGTCGCGTGAAGAGGCGCCACCACGACTCCTGGAGGCGACGATCGAGCAAGGAGAATCATGCCCGCGCCCCCGAGAAGCCACGGCTGGGGACATAGCGTACTTACGGGGTCACTCGCGACCGCTTTTGACCGGAGGAGCATCCTGACGCTCATTGTGGGCCTTGCCTTTCTCCGTGGTGAAGAGCTTCCTTGCCGGCGCCATGGGTGCGTGAAGTGAGGAGGAGCGAGCAGCAAGGAGATGAAGATGAGCGGAGGGGATCCTTCTCCTCCTCATTTATAGAAAGGGGCAGGCAAACCGTCAGCCCCCATGATCACAGGTAATGATTACAATTTTCTTCATGCAGCAGGCTCCAGTCAAGTGGAACGGTCGCCGAGGCAACATGGGGAACTGGAGACGCCCACGTCCAATCCAGGCGCCACGCGTCGACCAGGACCACATGCAACTGGGGACCGCTACACTACGCCCTTTCCTTTTTGCTTTGCCTCGAAGCCAAGTCTGAGCATGGTGTGGGCCACATGCACGCAATTCTGGGTACCCTAGTTCCCAGGATGCCGACAATAGAGCATGGGCCTAAGGCACACTCGGACATGGCTTCGAAGCGAAGCCAAAGGGCAAGGGCGAAGCCCCGCGGGCCCCAATCACGTGCGTGCCAACTCGACGCGTGGCGCTTGATAGGACGTGGGCGTCTCCACTTCCACACGCTGTCTCTCCAACCGTCTGACATTACAACTGCATGTCAAACACGGCCCAGCCATCATCGTCTGTCATGTTCGTCCTGCGCTCCTCCCCTTTCCTGGGAGCTTGTGCCTCCTTCTCCAGATTCTGCACCTACGCCAATCCACTTCTGACGTAGTGGCTCCAAGTCCGAAGAAGGGGGAAAGCCCCCGCACCCGTGGAGCCCACACCAGTGTTGGAACCCGCGCTCGACGGATCCACATTGGTCATGCAAGAGGGGCTGGACAAGGTTTGGCAGGCTCTCGCCACTGATTCCAATGAGTGGAAGGCAACTACGGTTTGGCCTGCCTCCCGAGCCTTGGTTGACATGGGGGACACCGAGATCCCTATTCATCTCAATGCCATCTAGGCCGGACTGGTCCCTCCTTTCTCTGATTTCTTCAATGCCGTGCTATCGCACTATTTAGCGGGATAACCATGGCCACATATGGGACAGAGGTCCCTTTGGATTTTTCAAGGGAATGGGCACATTGCACAAAGAGTGGATAAGCGTGGAGTAGTGCATCGGGGATCACACGGGCAGTTTTTACCCAAGTTTAGGCCATCAGGAGGTGTAAAACCCTACTCCTGCTTTGCTGGATTGATTGTGGAATGGCGGTGGATGTTCCACTCTTGCCCGGCAAGGTTGCCTTGGGGTGAGAGTGGTCGCGCGTATGAGTGTGTACGGGTTCGAATGGCCGAATCCTTTCTACGGTTGTCATGAGGCTCCTTTTATAGGTTAAGGGGTCACCATAGTGGCAAATTAGTCTTTCCAAGCTAATTAGATAGCAAACAGTTTTATCATAGCTAACTCTACAGCTGAGAGAGCACATTAAATGCACCGCTCAGTGTCACACCACAGCTTGTCCGGCAAGCTTTGTCGGGCTTGTTTTGTCAGCTGCGGTCCTCCTTGGTTGACATGTCTTTGGACGGGTGTCATTTGGTGGTTCTTGTGGTAGGAATTGGTGCCACATAGAAAGAGGTGGCCACTAAGCGACCTTGGATCTTGACAACACACTGATAGGCGATGGGCGTCGCTGTGATGTGGAGTTTGACCTCCACGTGCCCCGGCAAGGCTTCTAGGGTGATAACCCTCAACCGTAAGGGATCGAGATAGTCTTCACGGGTAAGAATATCCCAATTTATAGATTCGACACACGAGGAGCCAAAGAGTATTTATAAGCTTTGACAGTTTAGTTGTCAATTCAACCGCACCTGAAATATACTTACTTGCAACAAAAGATAAGTGGTAACGGTGATATGATAGTGATGGTTGTAATAGTAAAAGTAAACATCAAAAGTAACAACTAATAACCAGCAGGATTTAAAACACTGTAGGCTAGGGACATGGATGGTTGGGCGCTGCATGGATGAGATATATCATGAATCTAACTTGGGGCAAGGCACACAGAAAAGTAATGATCATCTAGGCAAGTATCAAACATTAGGCATGTATCCCACAGGTAGTTGTACGTGCTTGCAATAAGAACTTGCACAACATCTTTTGTCCTACCATCCCGCTACGAACGGGGCCAAAAGGAACTTATGGAGATTAAGGTGCTCCTGTCAAAGAGCACCAGAACAAAGCAATAAACTTAATGGATACATGGAATCCTCAAATTATGGACCATCCCCTTTGGTGTCCCAAGCTGTCACCTTTGGGATCGCCGGTTCCGAACCGTAATAGGTGCAAACAACTCATAGATAGGATCAAGAACACAAATATATTCATGCAAACACATATGGTTAATATCTGAAATCATGGCACTCGGGCCCTAAGTGACAAGCATTAAGAGCAACAAGTTGAAGCAAAGATGATAAACACCATAGTAGATGATTGGCAACATGCCCCCAACAATCTGATAAACTATTACATGATCTAACTCATCCAATCCCTACCATTCCCTTTGTCTACAGCATGGAATTACTTACACATGGAAGGAGAAGTCATGGAGGGAGGATGGGGTGGTGATGATGATGACGATGGCGACGATCTCCCCTCTCCGGAGGCCAAATCAGCCTCCAGATTAGCCCTCCCGAAGAAGAACAGAGGGTGGCGGCGGCTCCGCGACGGAAACTAGGAAAACGACTTCTGTTCTGGGGTTTTCTCGTCACGGGGATAAATACGGGTCAAAGTAGGGCACCAGATGGGGAAGGTGTAGGGGACCGTTGCATGGGAAACAAAATTTTTTTCCTACGTTCACCAAGATCAATCTAGGAGATGCATCTACGAGGGGAGAGTTGGATCCACATACCCTTGTAGATCGCTAAGCGGAAGCGTTCAAGAACGCGGTTGATGGAGTCGTACTCGCCGCGATTCAGATCGCCGAAGATCCTAGCACCGAAGCAACGGTGCCTCCGCGTTCTTCACACGTACAGCTCGGGGACGTCTCCTCCTTCTTGATCCAGCAAGGGGGAAGGAGAGGTTGATGGAGACACCGGCAGCACGACGGCGTGGTGGAGATGGTGGTGGAGGATTCCTGCAGGGCTTCGCCAAGCACTGCGGAGTTCGCGAAGATGGATGTGGGAGAGGGAGGGCAGCGCCGAGGCACGAACGTGTGTGGCTGCCCTCCCTCTGCCTCTCTTTATATAGGGGGAGTAGAGGGGAGGGGGCGCCCTAGGGTTTAGCCCTAGGGGCGGCGGCCAAGGGGAGGTGGGAGGGGGCGGCGCCCCAGGGTTAGGGTTCCCCCCCCCCAAGTGCCTTGCCCCCCAAGCCTAGGGGGGTGCGGCAGCCCTAGGGGGGCCAGCCCCCTTGGCGCATGAGGAGAGGGCCCAGGGGGGGCGCACAGCCCTATGAGGGCTGTTGTGTCCCCCTTTGTGGCCCATTAGGCCCGAAACTCTTTCCGGGATCCCGAAAACCCTTTTCGGTCATCCGCCGTCTTCCCGATACTCCCCGGAACACTTCCGGACTCCGAACACTCTCATCCTATATATCAATCTTCGTCCCCGGACCATTCCGGAGACCCTCGTCATGTCCGGGATCTCATCCGGGACTCCGAACAACCTTCGGTAACCATGCACTGTTCTCACTAACAACCCTAGCGTCACCGAACCTTAAGTGTGTAGACCCTGCGGGTTCGGAAACTATGCAGACATGACCGAGACACTCCCAGGCCAATAACCAATAGCGGGATCTGGATACCCATATTGGTTCCCACACGTTCCTCGATGATCTCATCGGATGAACCACGATGTCAAGGATTCAGGCAATCCCGTATACAGTTCCCTTTGTCTCGTCGGTATGTTACTTGCCCGAGATTCGATCGTCGGTATCTCTATACCTAGTTCAATCTCGTTACCGGCAAGTCTCTTTACTCATTACCGTAATACATAATCCCGTGACTAACTACTTAATCACTTTGAGCTCATTGAGATGATGTATTACCGAGTGGGCCCGGAGATACCTCTCCGTCACACGGAGTGACAAATCCCAGTCTCGATCCATGTCAACTCAACAGACACCTTCGGAGATACCTGTAGAGTACCTTTATAGTCACCCAGTTACGTTGCGACGTTTGGCACACACAAAGCACTCCTACGGTGTCAGTGAGTTACATGATCTCATGGTCATAGGAACTTATACTTGACATGCAGAAAACTATAGCGATAACTGATACGATCAAAAGCTATGTTTAACGTTTGGGTCTCGTCCATCACATCATTCTCCTAATGATGTGATCCCGTTATCAAATGACAACTCATGTCTATGACCTGGAAACCACGGTCATCTTTGATCAACGAGCTAGTCCTGAAGAGGCTTACTAGGAACACAAAGTTTGTCTATTTATCCACACATGTATATGAGTTTCCAATCAATACAATTATAGCATGGATAATAAACGATTATCATGAACAAGGAAATATAATAATAACTCTTTTATTATTGCCTCTAGGGCATATTTCCAACAGTCTCCCACTTGCACTAGAGTCAATAATCTAGCATTACAAGGTAATGAATCTAACACCCATAGAGTCTTGGTGTTGATCATGCTTAGCCCGTGGAAGAGGCTTAGTCAACGGATCTGCAACATTCAAATCCGTGTGTACTTTGCAAATGCTTATGTCCTACTCCTTGACTGAATCGCGGATGGAATTGAAGCGTCGCTTTATGTGTCTGGTCCTCTTGTGAAACCTTGGTTCCTTGGCTAGAGCAATGGCACCAGTGTTGTCACAGAACAGAGTCATTGGGTTCAGTGCACTAGGCACAACTCCAAGATCTGTCATGAACTCCTTCATCCAGACACCTTCCTTTGCCGCCTCCGAGGCAGCTATGTACTCCGCTTCGCACGTAGAATCGGCTACCACGCTTTGCTTGGAACTGCACCAGCTTACCGCTCCCCCGTTGAGAATATATACGTATCCGGTTTGAGACTTAGAGTCATCCGGATCAGTGTCAAAGCTTGCATCGACGTAACCCTTTACGACGAGCTCTTGATCACCTCCATAAACGAGAAACATCTCCTTAGTCCTTTTCAGGTACTTTAGGATATTCTTGACCGCTGTCCAGTGATCCATACCAGGATTACTTTGAAACCTTCCGGCCATACTTATGGCAAGGCTGACATCTGGTCTTGTGCACAGCATTGCATACATGATAGAGCCTATGGCTGAAGCATAGGGGACGACACTCATCTTTTCTCTATCTTCCGCAGTCACTGGGCATTGAGTCTTACTCAACTTTGTGCCTTGCAATACCGGCAAGAACCCCTTCTTGGATTGATCCATTTTGAACTTCTTCAAAACTTTATCAAGGTATGTACTTTGTGAAAGTCCTATCAAGCGTCTTGATCTATCTCTATAGATCTTGATGCCCAATATGAAAGCAGCTTCACCGAGATCCTTCATCGAAAAACTCTTGTTCAAATACCCCTTCACGCTATCCAAAAATTCTATATTGTTTCCAATCAGCAATATGTCATCCACATATAATATTAGAAACGCTATAGAGCTCCCACTCACTTTCTTGTAAATACAAGCTTCATTGTAAACTTGTATAAACCCAAACGCTTTGATCACCTCATCAAAGCGAAGATTCCAACTCCGAGATGCTTGCACCAGCCCATAAATGGAACGCTGGAGCTTGCATACTTTGTCAGCATTCTCTGAATCGAAAAAACCTTCTGGTTGCATCATATACAACTCTTCCTTAAGAAAACCGTTAAGGAACACTGTTTTGACATCCATCTGCCAAATTTCATAATCGAAATATGCAGCTATTGCTAACATGATTCGGACGGATTTAAGCATCGCTACGGGTGAGAAAGTCTCATCGTAGTCAATCCCTTGAACTTGTGAAAAACCCTTTGCCACAAGTCGAGCTTTATACACGGTGACATTACCGTCAGCGTCCGTCTTCCTCTTAAAAATCCATTTATTCTGAATGGCCTTCCGCCCTTCAGGTAATACTTCCAAAGTCCATACTTTGTTTTCATACATGGATCCCATCTCGGATTTCATGGCCTCTAACCATTTGTCGGAATCTGGGCCCACCATCGCTTCTCCATAGCTCGTAGGTTCACCGTTGTCTAACAACATGACCTCCAAGACAGGGTTACCATACCACTCAGGTGCAGTGCGTACCCTTGTCGACCTACGAGGTTTGGTAGTAACTTGATCAGAAGCTTCTTGATCATCATCATTGGCTTCCTCTTCAACCGCTGCAGGCTCCACAAAAACATCTTTCTGTGTTGCGCAACTCTCTGGTTGAAGCAGAGGTTCAATAACCTCATCAAGTTCTACCTTCCTCCCACTCAATTCTTTCGAGAGAAACTCTTTCTCGAGAAAGGACCCGTTCTTAGCGACAAACACTTTGCCTTCGGATCTGAGATAGAAGGCGTACCCAACAGTTTCTTTTGGGTATCCTATGAAGACACATTTGTCCGCTTTGGGTTCGAGCTTTTCTGGCTGAAGCCTTTTGACATAAGCATCGCAACCCCAAACCTTGAGAAAAGACAACTTAGGTTTCTTACCAAACCATAGTTCATACGGTGTTGTCTCAACGGACTTAGATGGAGCCCTATTTAAAGTGAATGCAGCTGTCTCTAACGCATATCCCCAGAACGATAGTGGCAAATCGGCAAGAGACATCATAGAACGCACCATATCTAATAGGGTTCGATTACGACGTTCGGACACACCATTACGCTGTGGTGTTCTAGGTGGCGTCAACTGTGAAACAATTCCACATTTTCTTAAGTGATTGCCAAACTCATAACTCAGATATTCTCCCCCTCGATCAGATCGTAGGAACTTGATCTTCTTGTTACGATGATTTTCAACTTCACTCTGAAATTGCTTGTACTTTTCAAAAGTTTCAGACTTATGCTTCATTAAGTAAATATACCCGTATCTACTCAAGTCGTCAGTGAAGGTGAGAAAGTAACGATATCCACCGCGCGCCGTGACACTCATCGGGCCACACACATCAGTATGTATGATTTCCAACAAGTCACTTGCCCGTTCCATTGTTCCTGAAAACGGGGTCCTTGTCATCTTGCCCATGAGGCACGGCTCGCATGTGTCAAGTGATTCAAAATCAAGAGACTCCAAAAGTCCATCAGCATGGAGCTTCCTCATGCGTTTTACGCCGATATGACCCAGACGGCAGTGCCACAAGAAAGTGGTACTATCGCTAACTACTCTACATCTTTTGGCATCAATGTTATGAACATGTGTATCATCACTATCGAGATTCAATAAGAATAAACCCCTCACTTCGGGTGCATGACCATAAAAGATATTACCCATATAAATAGAACAACCTTTATTCTCTGATTTAAATGAGTAACCGTCTC
>LR738711.1:324793390-324827935 GCA_902687465.1 Secale cereale | reverse complement strand
AACGCAGGCACTAAATAACAATTATTCAGGTTCATAACTAATCCCGATGGTAATCGAAGAGCGAGCGTGCCGACGGCGATCACATCAACCTTGGAACCATTTCCCACGCGCATCGTCACTTCGTCCTTCGCCAGCCTCCGTTTATTCCGCAGTTCCTGTTTAGAGTTGCAAATGTGAGCAACCAAACCGGTATCAAATACCCAGGCACTACAACGAGAGTTGGTAAGGTACACATCAATAACATGTATATCACATATACCTTGCTTGTTGTTGTTGTTGGCCCCCTTCTTGTCTGCCAGATACTTGGGGCAGTTCCGCTTCCAGTGGCCGTTCCCCTTGCAATAGAAACACTCAGTCTCTGGCTTGGGCCCAGCCTTGGATTTCTTCACTGGATGAGCAACTGCCTTGCCACCCTTCTTAGAGTTACCCTTCTTGCCCTTGCCATTCTTCTTGAAACTGGTGGTTTTATTGACCATCAACACTTGATACTCCTTCTGGATGTCTGCCTCAGCGACTTTCAGCATCGAAAACAGCTCGGCGATGGTTTTGTTCATCCCTTGCATGTTATACTGCTGTACGAAGCTCTTGTAGCTAGGCGGGAGTGACTGGAGAATTCTGTCAATGATAGCCTCGTCCGGGAACACAAGTCCCAGATCAGCTATGCGGGTATAGTACCCAGACATCTTCAGTATGTGCTCACTGACAGACGAATTCTCCTCCATCTTGCAAGCAAAGAATTTATCGGTGGTCTCATACCTCTCGATCTTGGCATTCTTTTCAAAGATGAATTTCAACTCCTGGAACATCTCATATGCTCCATGACGTTCGAAACGCCTTTGAAGTCCTCCTTCCAAGCTATACAAATATGGCACACTGCACTATTGAGTAGTCATCCGAACGCGACTGCCAGGCGTTCATAACGTCCGCAGAGGCCTGAGGAGCGGGGGGTTCACCTAGCGGTGCATTTAAGACATAAACCTTTTGGGCAGCTGTGAGGATGATCCTCAGATTGCGGAGCCAGTCCACAAAGTTGCTCCCATCATCTTTCAGTTTAGCTTTCTCTAGGAACGCATTAAAATTCAGGGGAGCTACTGCGCGAGCCATCTACAACAAAAGATTTGCAAAGACATTTTAGACTATTGTTCATGATAAGTGAGTTATTACCTAATCAAATTATTTATAACTCCCACTCAAATTGACATCCCTCTGGTCATTCGAGCGTGACATGATCCAGATTCACCAACCCAAGTCCGATCATCACGTGAGATGAGGTGGTGTCAATGGTGAACATCTACATGTTGATCATATCTACTATATGACTCATGCTCGACCTTTCGATCTTCCGTGTTCCGAGGCCATGTCTGTACATGCTAGGCTCGTCAAGTCTAACCCGAGTGTTCTGCATGTGCAAAACTGGCTTGCACCCGTTGTATGCGAACGTAGAGTCTATCACACCCGATCATCACGTGGTGCTTCGAAACGATGAACCTTCGCAACGGCGCACACTCGGGGGGAACACAATTTTATCTTGAAATTTTAGTGAAGGATCATCTTATAATGCTACCGTTGTCCTAAGCAAAATAAGATGCATAAAAGGATTAACATCACATGCAAATCATAAGTGACATGATATGGCCATCAACTCGTGCTTTTGATCTCCATCTCCAAAGCACCGGCATGATCTCCATCGTCACCGGCGCCACACCATGATCCCCATCATCATGATCTCCATCATCGTGTCGCCATCGGGGTTGTCGCGCGCCCACCATGCTCTTACTACTATTGCTACCGTTTAGCGATAAAGTAAAGCATTACAAAGCGCTTAATGATTGACACGCAGGTCATACAAAAATTAAAGACAACCCTATGGCTCCTGCCGGTTGCCGTATACATCGACATGCAAGTCGATATTAACTATTATTACAACATGATCATCTCATACATCAAATATATTTCATCATGTCATTGGCCATATCATATCACATACATACCCTGCAAAAACAAGTTAGACGTCCTCTAATTTGTTGTTGCATGTTTTACGTGGCTGCTATGGGTATCTAGCAAGAACGCTTCTTACCTACGCAAAGCCACAACGGTGATATTTAAGTTGCTATTTAACCTTCTACAAGGACCGCCTTGTTCTGTTCCGATTCAACTAAGATAGGAGAGACAGACACCCGCCAGCCATCTTATGCAACAAAAGTCACATGTCTGTCGATGGAACCGGTCTCATGTACGTGAACATGTAAAGTTGGTCCGGGCCGCTTCATCCCATAATACCGCTGAATCAAGAAAGACTAAGGAGGGAAGCAATCTAAACATCAACGTCCACAAACCCTTTTGTGTTCTACTCATGAAAGCCTCTACGCAAGATCCTAGCTCTGATACCACTGTAGGGGAACGTTGCATGGGAAACAATTTTTTTTTCCTACGTTCACCAAGATCAATCTAGGAGATGCATCTACGAGGGGAGAGTTGGATCCACATACCCTTGTAGATCGCTAAGCGGAAGCGTTCAAGAACGCGGTTGATGGAGTCGTACTCGCCGCGATTCAGATCGCCGAAGATCCTAGCACCGAAGCAACGGTGCCTCCGCGTTCTTCACACGTACAGCTCGGGGACGTCTCCTCCTTCTTGATCCAGCAAGGGGGAAGGAGAGGTTGATGGAGACACCGGCAGCACGACGGCGTGGTGGAGATGGTGGTGGAGGATTCCTGCAGGGCTTCGCCAAGCACTGCGGAGTTCGCGAAGATGGATGTGGGAGAGGGAGGGCAGCGCCGAGGCACGAACGTGTGTGGCTGCCCTCCCTCTGCCTCTCTTTATATAGGGGGAGTAGAGGGGAGGGGGCGCCCTAGGGTTTACCCCTAGGGGCGGCGGCCAAGGGGAGGTGGGAGGGGGCGGCGCCCCAGGGTTAGGGTTCCCCCCCCAAGTGCCTTGCCCCCCAAGCCTAGGGGGGTGCGGCAGCCCTAGGGGGGGCCAGCCCCCTTGGCGCATGAGGAGAGGGCCCAGGGGGGGGGGGCGCACAGCCCTATGAGGGCTGTTGTGTCCCCCTTTGTGGCCCATTAGGCCCGAAACTCTTTCCGGGATCCCGAAAACCCTTTTCGGTCATCCGCCGTCTTCCCGATACTCCCCGGAACACTTCCGGACTCCGAACACTCTCATCCTATATATCAATCTTCGTCCCCGGACCATTCCGGAGACCCTCGTCACGTCCGGGATCTCATCCGGGACTCCAAACAACCTTCGGTAACCATGCACGGTTCTCACTAACAACCCTAGCGTCACCGAACCTTAAGTGTGTAGACCCTGCGGGTTCGGAAACTATGCAGACATGACCGAGACACTCCCAGGCCAATAACCAATAGCGGGATCTAGATACCCATATTGGTTCCCACACGTTCCTCGATGATCTCATCGGATGAACCACGATGTCAAGGATTCAGGCAATCCCGTATACAGTTCCCTTTGTCTCGTCGGTATGTTACTTGCCCGAGATTCGATCGTCGGTATCTCTATACCTAGTTCAATCTCGTTACCGGCAAGTCTCTTTACTCGTTACCGTAATACATAATCCCGTGACTAACTACTTAATCACTTTGAGCTCATTGAGATGATGTATTACCGAGTGGGCCCGGAGATACCTCTCCGTCACACGGAGTGACAAATCCCAGTCTCGATCCATGTCAACTCAACAGACACCTTCGGAGATACCTGTAGAGTACCTTTAGAAGGGCCCGCCCAGGCGGCCTCCCGGCGCGGCCAGGGGTGGGGCCGCACCACCAGGGCGCCTAGGGCCCCCCTGGCTCCCCTCTGGCCCCTCTTCTGGCACAAGGGCCCTTCGGGTGCGTGGATTTTCTGTGATTTTTCTTGGAATTTTCTGAGACACCTAAAAATCCGTTTTCCTGCACACAATAAAACCATACAGGCAGCTCTGCTGAAAACAGCGTCAGTCCGGATTAGTTTAGTTCAAATTATGCAAGAATGAGGTCAAAACAATAGCAAAAGTGTTTGGAAAAGTAGATACGTTTGAGACGTATCAACTCCCCCATGCTTAGCATATTGCTTGTCCTCAAGCAATTCAGTTCAACGAACTGGTCGCGACAAAGAAAACTTTGACAAACTCTTTTGCTTCATTAGATGTATATAAGCATGTACTATGAAAAGAGTCTAGCAAGTATTGAAACAATGCTATGAGGACAATGCACGGATCAATCCTTCTTTCAAGTGACCAATCACAAATAACCAAAAGTAAATAATATGCTACTGAAAATCAAGACAAGATTACATTGCACATAGCTTGAACATACTAGAGTGGTATCTCTCTAGCCTCCATGAATGAAGCAAAACATAAATGTATAAACTCCTCCAGAGTTTTAAAGGAGACTAGAACTCAGAATTTCTGAATAAATAATACCACAAGCATGCAGAAGACAATGTAATACTTTGGGACAATGCACATTACACTCAGAATGACAATTATGCTCTCCTAGTTGGTGCTTTGAAGAAAGAAGGTGGAGACTCTCGAACCATGGAATTCGATGGCGAGGTTGAAAACCCCATGGTTGGAAGCAAAGACTAAACATTTACCAGAGCTCTTGGTTTTGAAAACAGAGGCAAAAATGATTTTGGGAGGTGCATATTTCGTCAACGAATGTTAGTAGACAACCCAATCACTTCTCCAACTGGACAAGTTTCGAGGAACGGCTCCCGCGCGGGGACGATCACATCCCCTTAATCTCCTTTGTTTATCACTGCCAAAAGTTTTCTGATTTCTCATGAACAAAGCGTGAAGGAGGGTCTGTTTGTTGTATTATCTTTTATGAGCCGGGCGCACTCATGCCAGTTCCTTCTCGTATTAGGGGTTTGTAGATTAGACATGCAATCCCGGGATAAAACTCGTCCAACTTAAAAAGATCATGAATTAACTACTACTTCCTCATGAGCTAAAACAGAGGCACAAAATAGGAGTAAATTTCAATAGTTTCGAGATGGTACAAGAAAGTCTTTGTTAGGATGGCAGGTAAATACCACATAGGATGGTATGGTGGGCTCATATGGAATAACTGGTTTGAAAGGATTTGGATGCACAAGCAGAATTCCGCTTAGTACGAGCGAAGGCTAGCAAGAGACTGGGAAGCGACCAACTAGAGAGCAATAACGGTCATAATCATGCAGAGTGACAAAGCAACATTGAATCGGGCATGAAAGTGATATAACTATTCTGAAACTCAAAGATCATCAAGGCAAAGCAGACTTTTTAGTCTTAAACAAGTGTAAACATGTGCCAAGTCAATCCAAGAATTCTCCAAAGGGAAATACCACCTTAGTATACCAAACTATGAACAGTGCAATGCATGTAAATCATTTCAATAACACATTATATACTCTAGCTATTTGAGACTAGCCACAAGGAAAGCATGAACCACTGGGAAAGCATTGTAAACATAGCACTATGTCGCTACAAGCTGGTCTCTAGATCATAAGTACATGCATATGTACAAAAGTAGAAACAAGAAGAGTTCATACCGGTTTTCCTTGTTGCTTCCCTTCAGTTGATCTTCGTCATTACTGCCTCGTCACTTGCACGATCGAACGTAGGAAAAAATAAATGCCATCACGAACTCGAGCTGAACTCTGAAAACAAAGCAAACTAAAGAGAGAAAGGAAATCTTTTTGGATTTTTTTTCAAAGGTTGAACGAAAGCAAAAGAAAGAGAAAATATGTTTGTTGTTTTTGCAAAGAAAGAAATAAAGAAGGGCGGGTAAAAACTTCGAAAATATCAAAGCGAACAAAAAATAGAACGGATAATACAATGGAAAAGTGAGAAGGGCACGTACTCCCCCAAGCTTAGGCTTTTGGCCTAAGTTGGTAGTAGCTACTGCCCCCAGGAGCCTCCAGCTCCGGGGGGGTGCTGGTGAGTCCAAGGGTCGTAAAAGGATTCTGGCGCGTACACCGAACTCCTCGGATCCTCCCACAAAGAAGGGTCCGTACTCCAAGCAGAGGAAGACCCTTCACCAGACTGGGTGACGGTCTCCCCCTAGAAAGGTGGTAACTCACCGTGCTCCTCCTCGTCGGGCACAACCCCCTCCATGGGGTTAAGAAACTGATGCTGGACCATGAACTCATCGAACTGGATAACATCAAAGGACCATCCGTTCCTGCGAGAAAAATCAAACAAAAGAGGTGCAGGTAGACGGATCTTGCGTTCCGCGGTAGTTCCGAAACGCAAGATATAAACAAGGTTACCAAACTCAGAAGTCATGGTAACAAACTTATGCCTTTTCATAGCAGCAAGATCAAAACTTAAATAAGTAAAAGGCTTATTATCAGGGTGTGGGGTGCCTTTAAGATGTTCTAAGATAAGTGTGGCATAAACCTCCATGAGAGGGCGGTTGCCAGGATAGCAATATCCGGCGCAGAAGTGTTGCTCGTGTTGTCACGAGCTAACACTCCTCTAGCAACATAATACGCAAAATACCTGAGGTGAGGGAATAAGATGCTGGAGATTTTTGACCAAATATCCCTCGTACCCATGCTGCAGAGAGAGTTGAAGTTGGTTTTCAGCTCGGAGGGCTGAGAGGTCATCTTCGCCGTCCGCCCAACGTTTGGCACACCTATTATTTCACAAAACTTTTCCAAGGGCATGGTCAAAAGATCATTGTAAATTTTAAACTCAATAGAATCAGTATCAAGGTTATATCTAAAACTGTTAATGAAACCGGAGGTGAGTTTTTGATACTGAGTAACACGACACGTGACGAGCCATGTCAGACCTGCATTAGCACAAAGATTATAAAACTCATCCTTAATTCCCGCAGCTTCAAGGAATTCATCACATGGGAACATCATAGCACGTGCTGGACTTGTGTCTTCCAACAACTCTAGGGGCACATGATCTTCATTGTAGCTCACCCTAGCAGTCGAGGGTGAAGCTGCGGCTCTAGTAACTCGATCAGAGCACGTGGGCTTCCTCTTCTCAAGCCACCCCTTTGCCCTTCCTAACAAACTCATTTCTGAAATTTTTGACAAATTACAAAAACAAGGATTTAAACAAAGTGGGTTAAGGCAAACTACTCAACTCACTTACCTAAGGCATAAACTTGCATCAAAACTTGGAAAATAAATTTCTACACATGCATGCAAGCTCATCTATACAGCACCAAGAACTACTAAATACTCACAAATGAAGCCACCAACCCAAAATCTAATTGGAGGGGTGGAGGAGTTACATACCAGGGAGTATTTGTTCAAAATCTGAGCTCGAATGATAGGCTGTAGAGAGAGATCGAAAATCGCCTCCAAGAACAGCAAGAACGCAAGAACAAGTGCAGAACTCGTGTTTTCGGAGAGAAAGAGAGAGAGAGGAAGAAGACTCACCTGGAGGCGGGACCTGTGGGCCCCAGGCGCCCTATGGGCGCGGCCAGGGGGCAGGCCGCGCCAGCTGGCCGCCTGGGCCACTGGTGGCCCCCTGGTCAGCCCCACGTGCCTATGGGTCACTCCAGACATGGAAAATTTTATTTTTATTTTTCTGGAATTTTTCTGAAAACTTCACTGTTGAAATTTTTTCGAAGTTCAAAAAGCTGCAAAACTTTCTGAAAACTTAAAGCAGTGATTAATATTGTGAAGCTTCAAAAACATAAACACTTGGTACAGCAAGGAGAACAAAAGCTAAAACAAATGAAAACATAACAAGCTCAACTTTTACCTATATAAAACATGCTCACTAGTAAGGTTGATTAAGTCTTACCAACAAACCGGCGATATATAGAGCAAAAAGTCCCACCTCTTACGAAGTGATCATTGCACCTTTACTTTAATGGACATTGTCCCCACCATAATAGTTTTGTATTTGTGGTGCACATGTAGTGGACAGTCCCATTCTCCAATCTTCACGGTCTCGATATCTTCTATAGAGTTGAGGCCATGCCTCTTGTCGGTCTTCTTTGGAAAATACACCGTGTGTTCTTTATCATTCACATTGAAGGTAACCTTTCCTTTATTGCAATCAATAATAGCACCTGCGGTGTTAAGAAAAGGTCTACCAAGAATAATGGACATGCTCCCATCCTCGGGCATGTCAAGCACGACAAAATCAGTAAGGATCAAACAATTAGCAACTTCTACGGGAACATCCTCACAAATACCTATCGGAACGGCGGTTGACTTGTCAGCCATCTGAAGAGAGATATCTGTAGGGATTAGCTTCTCTAAACAAAGCCTCTTGTAAAGAGAGAGAGGCATAACACTCACTCCTGCCCCAAGATCACATAAAGTAGTTTTGACATAATTATTCTTTATGGAGCAAGGAATGGTGGGTATACCTGGATTACCAAGCTTCTCAGGAATGTTACCACTGAAAGAGTAGTTAGCAAGCATAGTAGATATTGCTTCATTAGGAATTTTTATTTTATTAGTAACAATATCTTTCATATATTTTGAATAGGGAGGTAACTTAATAGCACCAGTCAAAGGGATTTGAAGAAAAAGAGGTTTCATCCACTCACAAAACATATTGTAATGCTCTTCTTCTTTAGATTTGAGAGACTTACCTGGAAAGGTCATGGGTTTCTGTATCCATGGTTCTCTTTCCTTCCCATGTCTTCTTGCGACGCAGTCTTCTCTAGTGTACTTCTTGCGTTTGTCCGGTGCTTCTTCTTCTCGAACTTCAGGCGGATCATTCTTCTCCTTATCCTTACCTTCAGGTTCGGCACCGTCTTCAGTCTCAGCATCGGAGGTAGATATACTGTTGGGATCAACAGCTGGCTGTTCACTTGTAATAGGATCATTGGAATTGTCAGCCTCCTTGTGTTTCTTCTTCTTCTTTTTTGGAGAGCCAACAATTTCTTCTTCCTACATTTGAGAATCTTGCTCGATTCTCCTCGGATGCCCCTCTGGATAGAGAGAATCTTGAGTGCTAGTTCCTCCTTGGGTCTTAATCCGGAAGGCCTGCAAATCATCTTGTTTGGCATTGTTAGCAAGCAAATCATTTTGCACATTAGAAATTTGTTCAAGCTGAGTTTGAACCATATGAAAATGCTTCACAAGACATTAAAATGCAAACTTTTGATAGCAAGGGAATTATCATGCAATTGACTTTGTATCCTCTCATTAAAATGATTTTGTTTCATAATAAAATTATCAAGCTCTTCTAAACATTGATCAGGAGGCTTACCATGAGGGATGTCACTTGCGTTGAAATCTAAAAGAGAGTGTACCTCTACCATAGGAGGGTCAGTGGTAGGCTCACACAACTTCTCGATAGGGGGTAGATTCTTCACGTCTTCAGTTTTAATACCCTTCTCTTTAATAGACTTCTTTGCTTCTCACATATCTTCGGGGCTTAGAACAGACATGCCCCTCTTCTTTGGTGGTGGTGGTGGTTCAGGGACGGTCCAATCTTCATGGTTTTTGGCAATCCTGCCCATCAATTCTTCTGCATCGTCCGGTGTTCTTTTCCTGAAAACACAACCATCACAACTATCCAAATAGGACCTGGATTCATCAGTTAGACCAGCATAAAATATATCGATTAATTCATTCTTAGGGACTCCATGTCCTGGTCTAGCCCGGATCAGACTACAGTACCTCCCCCAAGCTTTAGGGAGGTGCTCATCCTGCAACTGTTTAAAGTTATAAATTCTTTGTAAAGCAGCATGTTGCATATGAGCAGGAAAGTACTTATCAACAAAAGAGTGAGCTAAGTCTTGAGGACTATTAATGGAACCACATGGTAGTGCATCATACCACGTTTTAGCACCTTCCTTCAAAGAGAAAGGAAGAAGCTTAGTCACATAAAAGTTTCGTATCTTCTCATCCGTGGTAAACAAGCCACCCAACTCAGTGAGTTTGGTCAGGTGTGCAATAGCATCATCATTTTCTCTGCCATAAAAGGGGTCAGCTTCTACCATAGATATAAGTGAAAGATCAACAGAGAAATCATAATCAGGATCATTGATGCATATAGGAGATGTAGCAAATTCAGGATCAGGAACAGTCTTGTTCTTCAAGGAGTGTTTTTCAAGCAGCTTCTTAATAGCTTCAGGGTCAGAGTCGGCAAACTCTATCAGTTCCCTGCATAAATCATCATCAAGCATAATGTAATCATCATCAAGGAGTCTCTCCTTGAGTTTACTCAAATCAGGATAATCAAAAGTTCCACCAATAGGGTAGCGAGTAACAGGAATTTCAATTCCAGATTTTTTTGCAGCAGCAGCGATCTGTTTCTCAAGGGCATAACTAAGTGAACTAATATCATCAAGAGTAGTAGAGGCATCATCAAAAGTATCGGCCATAGTAACAGATTCAGTAGAAGCATCATGTGGTGGCGGTGAGGCAAACTTACTCATAACAGAAGTTGAATCAAGTGTAGCACTAGTGTTCAGAACAGTACCTCTTCTTGTAGTGGATAGTAAGATCGGAACCTTGGGGTCTCCTTTCTTACCCATAGCGGATGAAGTGCAGCAGGTAGGATACTTCAAGTAGACTTGTAAATATTGCTATGCTCCCCGGCAACGGCGCCAGAAAACGGTACTTGATAACCCTCAACCGTAAGGGATCGAGATAGTCTTCGCGGGTAAGAATAACCCAATTTATAGATTCGACACACGGGGAGCCAAAGATTATTTATAAGCTTTGACAGTTGAGTTGTCAATTCAACCGCGCCTGAAATATACTTACTTGCAACAAAAGATAAGTGGTAACGGTGATATGATAGTGATGGTTGTAATATTAAAAGTAAACAGCAAAAGTAACAACTAATAACCAGCAGGATTTAAAACACTATAGGCTAGGGAGATGGATGGTTGGGCGCTGCATGGATGAGATATATCATGAATCTAACTTGGGGCAAGGCACACAGAAAAGTAATGATCATCTAGGCAAGTATCAAACATTAGGCATGTATCCCACAGGTAGTTGTACGTGCTTGCAATAAGAACTTGCACAACATCTTTTGTCCTACCATCCCACTACGAACGGGGCCAAAAGGAACTTATGGAGATTAAGGTGCTCCTATCAAAGAGCACCGGAACAAAGCAATAAACTTAATGGATACATGGAATCCTCAAATTATGGACCATCCCCTTTGGTGTCCCAAGCTGTCACCTTTGGGATCGCTGGTTCCGAACCGTAATAGGTGCAAACAACTCATAGATAGGATCAAGAACACAAATATATTCATGCAAACACATATGGTTCAGATCTGAAATCATGGCACTCGGGCCCAAAGTGACAAGCGTTAAGAGCAACAAGTTGAAGCAAAGATGATATACACCATAGTAGATGATAGGCAACATGCCCCCAACAATCTGATAAACTATTACAAGATCTAACTCATCCAATCCCTACCATCCCCTTTGCCTACAGCAGGGAATTACTCACACATGGAAGGAGAAGTCATGGAGGGAGGATGGAGTGGTGATGATGATGACGATGGCGACGATCTCCCCTCTTCGGAGGCCAAATCAGCCTCCAGATGAGCCCTCCCGAAGAAGAACAGAGGGTGGCGGTGGCTCCACGACGGAAACTGGGAAAACGACTTCTATTCTGGGGTTTTCTCGTCACGGGGATAAATACGGGTCAAAGTAGGGCACCAGAGGGGGAAGGGCCCGCCCAGGCGGCCTCCCGGCGCGGCTACGGGTGGGGCCGCGCCACCAGGGCACCTCGGGCCCCCCAGGCTCCCCTCTGGCCCCTCTTCTGGCACAAGGGCCCTTCGGGTGCATGGATTTTCTGTGATTTTTCTTGGAATTTTCTGAGACACCTAAAAATCCGTTTGCCTGCACACAATAAAACTATACAGGCAGCTCTGCTGAAAACAGCATCAGTCCGGGTTAGTTTAGTTCAAATCATGCACGAATGAGGTCAAAACAATGGCAAAAGTGTTTGGAAAAGTAGATACGTTTGAGACGTATCATAGGGCGATCTTGGAGTCTTGCTGCCGGGGGAATCGGGCTCCTTGCCAGACTTGCATGCCCGACAAGGATGGTTCTCCTTCTGGTGGTGTCTTCCATCTTGGTTGTCTTGATCTTCCTGATCAGCCCCCTGATTCCTCTAGGAGCCTATCTCACCGTCCCTTTATCTCATGCTTGGTGCTACAAACATTCGGTTGAGCATGTGCACTATTTGGGGCAACAGAGTCAGGGTCTGTTGCATCGACAAAAGCTCCCGATCCTGGCATGGTCGCGCCGATGGGCGCTGCCGGGGTAGGCTCTAACCAGTGCATAGGCAAGGGTGAGTGCTTCCTTTGCTTCTTCATTAACTTGAGCTTGGGCCAGTTTTTACTTCCTCCGCGTGTTGCGTAACGCCAATGTTTGTGGGGCCATCCTTGTAATGACCCATGAATGACTTTAACGCAAGGGCTGGTAACCGCCAATTCATTCTTCCCACCACGCCCTTAACCTTAGCCACGTGGGCCGCATGCATTAAGTGGGGTAGGTAACGGAGGCGTGCGGTGCGAAAAAGTGTCAAGGCGGGGGCCCGGCTTCCTTGGATTGGTGGAGGTGGGAGGCGGTTACCCATCGGGGAATCAGCCGCCACTCCCAGCTCGCCTACAAAAACAAGGAGCGGAGGGGGAGCTAAGGAATTCATCCATACCCTTCTCTTCTTCCATTTCTTGCCTTTCTGGTTATGTTGAAGGAGAGAGCCTGGGGCCAGGCCCTACGCAGTAGCTTGTGCTTGACGGGGCTTAATAACTATACTAGAGCCCTGGGAGTGAGTTTGGTCCGAAATGAAGCAACACATAGCGGCCGGTGTGCCGAGGGCATGGGAGGTGGAGAGTGTCGCTTGGATGGCGAAGCACTCGTTCCCCCTGCCTGGGCTGGTCACCTAAGGAGGGGTGGTGTCGTTTGGTATGGATTGTCGGAGTCCACCGTCTCATCGCTGAGGTCTCTGGGGCCACAGGTGCCATCCTGGGGTGTAGTGCTTGGTAATGTGGGTGTCCCTAGCACTGCTCCTTCTAGTGGAGCCGGGGCTGCTACTGAACTAGAGGGCTCCTTCCTGCCCACCGAGATGGGTAGCAGTGTTTCGGAGGTGCTCCGGGCGACGTCGCTACTGTTTCCCGCTTCTTCGGGGGAGGTGTCGGGTCTTGCCCATCGCTCCGTGGAGCTCCTAAGTACACGCCACCCGCATGTCATAGTGGGCGCTCAGCTTTCGGCGTGTCCCCTCCCCATCGTGGTGGTGACGGGAAGATAATGAGAGAGGATGGAGGAGGTGGGAGGCAGACCCTTGAGTCGGAATACGACGGCACTGAAACCCTCGTCTCATGTCGACGGCTCGCTGCCTCATCTTCCACTCTTCCCCTCACCCTTGGCATGTTTTCCTCTTCCAGCAGTCTTCCGCTGAGATCTCCAGTAGGCCTCCTCGTGTCTTCCAGCTTCGTTCGTCCTATCGTGTTATGCTGACCCTGGTGGCAACGCTTCTACTACTCCCTTCACCACCAATTTTCCCTAGGCACTCATTTTCTTCCCTTCCCTTCCCTCCCGTTGTAGTGCCTGGGAAAGGAGTGACATAGAAAGATATTACGGCACACTTATCTCTTTTCAATCTTAAACTATGGGAATTTGCAAAAATTTAGCTCAAATAATGTAATTCTCATTATCCATGTAATGTTCTATAAGATTTGTACTTCTTGATCATTATATTAATGGAAAAGATAAACCTTGCCGGGGACTCATGCGTGTTATACGACCATGCAGAGGTGGAATGCCTCTTTACGTTCAAGTAAACAAGATTTCCCGGTAGGCTACCATGCCAGTACCGTCAAACTTGATGTCGGGGATTAATCCTATCAGTCATAAGCCGTAGAGAGGGACTAGCCCCCCCCCCCCCGCCAACCTTTTCTCGCCAAAGGCGACTGCAACCACCTTGACCGAAGCATCGTTCAAGCCAAAGGATGGAAGCACAAGTACTTACAGGTAGGGATGTTTCTTTACGCACAAGTACTTTCAGGACATGTATGGATAATGGAAAGAACTTATCTGTTTGGCTTGCCGAAGATTGTAGGGTTGGCTTCTCTTTTCATCTCCTCTTGGGGGACCTAGTCCACTGCAAGATACTGTGGTTTGTGCAGATGAAATGATGCCAAATGCAATCTAATCTACATGACTGTGCAATGCTCATGATATGCTTATGCATGCATGCAATCTTATTGCCCCCCTCTACAACGCGTTGATCATTTATTTGTTGCTCTGGGTCTGCTCCTAGCATTGTACAAGGGGTTACATGAAATTGAGGCAAGGCTAGTACAATAGGGTGGCTGCCGGGCAGGGCCCGATGCCACGCCTTACGGGTAGTACTTGCGGAGATGCTCAATGTTCCATGAGTTTTGCAATTGAATGCCGTCTCCATTCTCCAGACGTACTACACCAGGTTTGGTGACTCGTACCACCAAGTAAGGGCCTTCCCACTTTGGCGCTAGCTTGTTTGTACCCTTGGCGACTGAACGCACCGAAGGGAAAGCTCGGATTCCTCAAAACACAGGGCACGAACCCTGCGGCTATGATAGCGACGCATGGCTTGTTGATAGCGTGCAACACGTGTAGCGGCCCGGAGACGGTTCTCCCCGAGTAGCACAGCGTCGTCACGCTGGTGCTGATCTTGCACTACTTCATCGTAGGCAAGCACTCGACGAGACCAATAAATGAGTACCATGGGGATAACTACTTCTTCCCCATAGACTAGGGAGAAGGGAGTCTGCCCGGTATCTCGATTTGGTGTTGCTATGAGGGACCAAAGAACTACTGGGAGCTCGTCAATCCATTGCCGCACTTTTGTAGCTTATCAAAGTATCTTGTCTTGAGACCACACAACATTTCAGCGTTGGCCCTCTCAGCTTTTCCATTGCTTATGATCTGTGCAACAGAAGCAAATGAGATCTTGCTTCCGAGGGCATGAACATTCTACATGAAGGCTCGGCTTGTGAATTGGGTGCCGTTGTCGGTGATGATCCGTGTCGGGACCCCAATGCGACACACCAATCCCTTCAAAAACTTGATAGCTGACTGAGCAGTCAGCTTTCTCATGGCATCTACTTACGGCTGTCGGCGTCCTGGGAACCAGGTTACCCAGACTTGCCTATCTGCGGGGTGCGACGCGCTCCTACAAGCGGCCTGGTACGTCCCAGCTAATCGACTAGCTGCTCAAGACCCTCGCAAGGGGCCAGACCTCGCGAGGAGAACGACGCCAAGACCCCCTCGGGAGCGGCCTCGGCAAGGCGTTCCAGAGGGGCGGGGAATCCAAGGCCAAGCCTGCCTCAGGAGGAGGCAGTGATGTCAGCAGTGACACACCGCGCTAGCGAGTGCCAGCGTCCACCAGCGGCGCAGTTGCCATTTCGGTGCAAAGGGGACAACACAGCCATTGGTTCCCAAGGAGCGGGGCAAAGGTTTCCTCTTTGGTGCAACAAGACCGAAGACCTCAAGGACGATAAGGAGGATGTCACCGTCGAGCCCACCACCGTGTCACCGCCTGCCCCTTTTGCAGGCGAAGACTACTTTTGTCAGGGTAGGAACGTCCTTGTGTTCCCGCTAAAAAATGGCCGTTGTGGAATCCCTTCCCGCCTAAACATTTTGGGGGAAGAGGACTGTGGCCGCCTATATAAGTAGCTAGAACCCCCACTACAAAGGGTCGGAACGGAATCATCGACTCACACACTTGACCACCGCACAAGGAGCAAGAACACTAGCCTCCTGACCCTCCTGAGCTCACCTCCCGAGCCCAGGAACCCTTCTACAGGTTCATATTCTAGCTCGCCTGGAGCCAATCCAACAAAGCAGGAAGTAGGGTCCTACACCACACGGTGGACCGAACCTGGATAAATCCTTGTGTGCTTGTTCGTTGTGTGCTTGAATCCTTCCACCGAGACGAGAGCGAGGCGCTAGGTAGACGTGAGTGGGAGAGATCTTCGTTCATGCCCCTGTGTTCGAACTTAACGGGTTTTGCGGAGCCCTGAATCTGACATTTGGCGCGCTAGGTAGGGGGTGTGTCGAAATCTTGCCTCTTCGACGACCTCGTCGCGTTCTCGTCACCGACCCTGCTTCACAGTCATGGTGGACACACGCCAAGCTCGCGCCGCCCGCCGCGCTGCGAACGTCGCTAAGACGGCGCCCGCGGGCAACGGCGCACCGCTCCGCCCCAACTCGCATGTCGCCAACGCCGCCACCAACCTGGCTGGCCACGAATAGCAGGACTCCTCGCTGCCGCTGTCCATGTGGCGGGATGGCCGCACGGCAACACCTTCACCCTCGCCGGCCGCATCGTCGTCCTCGCTGGTCCGTCGCGGGCCGGTCCTCCAGCAGCCTACGCTACTGATGGCGTGGGAGCTGTTGTGATGCACAGGTGTTCGGCAACATTCCTGAGGGGTTTGTCAAGCTCCTCATCGCCATCACCAAAGTCGCCATCGGGCCATCCACACGTCCCGAATTTACACTCTACCATCACAAGCTCAACGACAGCATGTCTATGCATCAGGCTGTGGTACACTTCAAAGGTGGGCGTTCTGAAGCGCGCCGCCTTCGATTTGTGGGCAGAGCCATGCCTACGGATAGGCATGCTATGCAGATGGCTGCCAGTGAGGCGATAGCTCGTCTCCGGGACATTCTGCCTTCGATGAAGACTCGTCGCTTCCGTTACCTCCCATGCCACGTGCCTTATACGTGCCACTATGCATTTGCATGTGCAAATGGGGAGCGTGACGAATTCATTGAATCAATGGTTGAATACCTCAAGGCACTTGAGGAAGCCTTTGATAATCTGGTGGACGATCTGGTGGCCGCCCGTATGGAGATGGTCCAGAGTGGCTCCGCCAACAGGAAGGAGCTGCTCCATACCGCACCACCAATGACTTTTGTCTCGTCCGCCACATCCTATGCACCTTCCATTGTAGCCACCGCTCGCCGTCTGCCTACCACTAAGGAGTTGGACCAAGTCATTGCTCCCGCTCCAGTCAGAGCTGCACCACCTGCTGCACCTGATTCGACACCTCGTACTCATACTCCGCGCCTGGAGCCCATCAGTGAGGAGGAAGTTGAGTCTCCAGCACCACTGGGCCTTACCCTCGGCAGGCCGAGGGAAATCTTCAACATCTCCGACTAGCACGTCATTTCACAACGCGTTGCGCTCGCTTGTAATATTTGTGTGATATGTAAAATAGGTTGATGGGAGTAGTCTGTTTGCGCATCATGTAGGACCTTGGAGGAGTGCACTAGTTTCAAATAACATGTCAGGATGTGTGCGCACACCCTGAGTGACGTATGTATAATTAGGATCTGTGTGTAACATATGTACTAGCAGCCTTCTCCGTGCGCAATCGACCAGTTTATTTCAAAAATCTTTTTCGAGCTCGTGTTTGACCGCTTTTGCAAAATCTTGGTTTATTTTGCTGCTCGGTTCTTCTCAGTTTTTCTGCTTTGTTACCCCAGAGTAAGAAATGACTCGTCCCTGGACACGTTCCATGCCAAGTCCGCCAGAGGAAAATTATGGCACGCAGACAAACAACAATTTCTCACAGGGGCAGTCAAGTCAGCAGGGCAGTGAGACAGCACTTTCTCAAGTATGCCGCCTTTATGAGCAAAGCCAGCAACAGCACCAAGAAATGATGAACCATGTCATTAACATGGGAAATCACCGCAAACCATACCAGCAGCACCAAAATTGTCTGAATTTCAGAAGACGCGTCCAACAACATTTTCACACACAGACAAGCCTCTTGAGGCCGATGACTGGCTTCGAGACATTGAGAGGAAGTTAATCGTGGCACAATGCTCAGACCGTGAAAAAGTGTTGTACGCACCGCATTACCTCACGGGAGCAGCCGTGTCATGGTGGGAAAATTTTCTACTTATGCATCCTGACATAAATAATATCACCTGGGAAGATTTCAAGGAAGGCTTTCGTGGGGCACACATCCCTAAGAGTATCATGAAAATCAAGAAAAGAGAATTTGATGATCTCAAGCAAAGAGGCATGATAGTACAGGAGTACAACAGTCAGTTTGCGCAATTATCACGATATGCCAACGAAGAGCGAATGACAGAAAATAAAAAGATGGAGAAATACCTGGACGGACTGGCACCAGCACTAAAATGCCAGTTAGTCGTACATACTTTTCCAGATTTCAAGACACTGGTAGACAAAGCTATTACACTGGAAAATGAATGTCGCAGTTTGGATGATATTCGCAAGAGGAAAAGGGATCAGACCAACCACCCCCGCAACAACAAGAATAAAATGAATTTCCATAGGAACATTGTGAACAGACCCACGACCAACGACACACGTCCAAATAAGAATTTTCATGCAAGAGACAAGGATTTCACCTATCGCACGGGTGTTACCTGCTATGCATGTGGAGAAGAAGGACACTATGCCAAACAGTGCCCTAAGCCAAGAAACTCAGCGCCAAAGCCGAACAGCAATGGGAACAATTCCGCGCCCAAGCGTAACAATTTCAACCCCAATAACAATCATAGGAAAGGCCACCTGAACCATGTGACCAAGGAGCAGGCACAGGATGCACCGGATATCGTACTCGGTACGTTCCCTATCAACACAATACCTGCCACGGGTTTGTTTTATTCTGGAGCTTCTCATTCGTTCATTTCGAAGAGTTTTTCTTTGCAACATGGTTTTTCAATGCTTCCCTTCGGAAAATCAATGACCATCAAGTCCCCCGGAAGTAAGCAGATCACTCAAAATTACTGCCGAGGTTTGACCATTGAGATTGAGGGATTAAAATTCCACACAAACCTCATCGTGTTGGAAAACAAAGGACTGGATGTTATCCTGGTCATGGACTGGTTGACCACCAATAAAGGATTTATCGACTGCTTCAACAGAATAGTGATTCTTACTCATCATGATGGGAAAACAATAAGAGTCGCAACTCAGGAGAGACCAGTATCTCGGCAACCAAAGTTGAACAAAGTTGAAGCCTCTGAGTTAACCAAGGTTCCAGTTGTATGTGAATTTCCAGACGTATTTCCCGAGGAATTACCAGGCATGCCGCCAGAAAGATAAATAGAGTTCATTATTGAGCTAGCACCAGGAACCACACCCATATATAAGAAACCATACAGAATGGCGCCATCCGAGTTGGTTGAATTAAAGAAGCAAATAAAGGAATTGCTGGACAAGGGATTTATACGGGCCAGCTCCTCACCTTGGGGCTCGCCGGTATTATTTTCCAAAAAGAAAGATGGGACCATGAGGCTGTGTATAGACTACCGAGCGCTCAACATGGTCACAATCAAAAATAAATGTCCGATGCCACGGATAAATGATTTATTTGACCAGCTCGCACAAGCCAAGGTTTTCTCAAAAGTTGAATTAAGGTCAGGTTATCATCAGCTGAATGTACACACAGAAGATATCCCGAAAACAACATTCACCTCAAGATACGGACTTTATGAATTTACAGTGATGCCTTTCGGACTGACCAACGCCCCCGCATATTTCGTCCACCTCATGAATAAGGTATCTATGAAATTCATGGACAAATTTGTGGTGGTATTTATTGACGATATTTTGGTATATTCCAAAACACCGGAAGAACATGCGGAACACCTCCACATTGTTCTGAGAGAATTAAGGAAACACCAACTTTACGCCAAATTCACCAAATGTGAATTTTGGTTGAGACAAGTGGGTTTCCTAGGACATGTATTAACGCAAGAAGGAATTGCTGTGGACCTAGATAAAGTCAAGGCTGTACTTGGCTGGAAGTCGCCAGCCAGTGTGACGGATATACGCAGTTTCCTCGGTATGGCCGGATATTACAGAAGGTTTATTGAAGGATTTTCCACCAAAGCCAAACCAATGACCCAGCTACTCAAGAAGGATAAGAAATTCGAGTGGACCGAAGCATGTGAGAAAAGCTTCCAAGAGCTCAAAAAGAGGTTAACGACAGCCCCAATATTAATTGTGCCAGACATACACAAGAGCTTTGAAGTATATTGCGACGCATCCCGGAAAGGCCTCTGATGCGTACTGATGCAAGAAGGCAAAGTAGTCGCCTACGCATCCCGGCAATGGCGAAAACATAAAGAAAATTATCCTACTCACGATTTGGAGTTGGCAGCAGTCATTCATGCACTCAAGGAATGGAGGCACTTCTTACTTGGAAATCGCTGTGAAATATATACGGACCATAAGAGCCTCAACTATATTTTCACACAGCCAGATCTAAATTTACGACAACGATGCTGGTTGGAACTGGTAAAAGATTACGATGTGGGTATCCACTATCACCCCGGGAAAGCAAACGTGGTAGCCGTTGCTCTCAGCCGTTACCCGAACAGCGGCAGCGTATAGAACCTAAGACCCGAATTTCAGCGAGAATTCGCCAGACTCAACCTAATAATGGTCATGGAGGACGAAGTCTCCAAGCTAGAAATACAACCTACACTGTTAGAGCAGATAAAGAAGGCTCAACTCGGACACCCCGGCATCGAAGGAATAAAAAGAAAAATAAGTCAAGGCAAGGCTTCAGAATTCACCATAGACCATGAAGGAATGTTATGGTACGGAGACAGACTTTGCGTACCCAACAACAACGACCTTAAACAGCAAATTCTAGCGGAAAGTCATACCGCTCCATACTCAATCCACCCCGGAGGTACGAAAATGTACAAAGATATTCAGGAAAGATTTTGGTGGCACGGCATGAAAAGGGATATAGCCACATTTATTGCATGTTGCGATTCATGTCAACGCATTAAAGCCGAGCACCAAAAACCCGCAGGGCTATTACAGCCAAATAAGATACCAGAGTGGAAATGGGATGATATCGGAATGGACTTCATTGTTGGACTACCACGGTCACAACACGATAACGATGCCATATGGGTCATCACATATAGACTGACCAAGGTGGCACATTTCATACCCGTCAAGACAACACACGCCACTCAAAAGGTCGCCAAGCTTTACCTCGCCCGCATAATATGCCTACATGGTGTGCCCAAGACTATAATATCTGACAGGGGCACTCAGTTCGTCTCGAAATTTTGGGACCAATTGCAGCAAGCCCTCGGAACGCAACTAACATTCAGTATGGCTTACCACCCCCAGACTGGAGGACAAACGGAACGAGTAAATCAAATACTCAAAGACATGCTAAGGGCATGTGTCCTCACCTATGGGACCAGTTGGGAGGAAAGCCTACCATATGCCGAGTTCGCATATAGCAATAGTTACCAAGCTAGCCTGCAGATGGCACCTTTCGAAGCATTGTACGGACGAAGTTGCCGTACTCCATTGAATTGGTCGGAAACAGGGGCGTCACAACCCTAGTTCTGGTATGCACTAGGCTAGTCTTGATGTTTGCATCATGTTTAATTTCAAATGAAATTGAATTGAGGACATGTGAAACCCTCAGATGCTCTTTTGAAAAATGACCCAAATAAAAATTGCTCCAAAAGGGTCCAAGAAAATGTTCATGTTGCTCTCTGAAAATATTGGCTAGAGATAAAAATCAAACCAATTTTATTAGGAGCTCATGAGTATTTATTTTGTGCATTTGGAATTAATGCAATAGTTATTTGCTTGGATATATATTTATTATATATTTTATATATGTCCAAAATTCTGATTCTTTATTTTGAGGGGCTTGGATTAATTCCTAGGTCCCTGCAAAATAAAAATGTCAGAAGAAAATAATTGATTTAGTTTAGAAACTAAATCAAAACATAACTACAGAAATAGAAAACAGAAGCTAATAAAAAGGGAAAACCTTACCTGCTTTACCTGGTGGCCCAACTTCTTGGCCCAGTAGCTCGCCCAGGTGACTGGCAGCGCCAGTCACCCTCAACCTCGCGCCAGGAGGCCGGGGCGCGTGCCCGACGCGTGCTTCGCCGCGTCGCGCCACCTCCTGCACGCCTGCTTCTTCCCACTCGATGCCTGGTTGCTTCTGGACGAGCCACGCGCCCTCCCGACCCTCTCGCACTCTCCCTGGACCCCTCCCCTCTCCTCTGTCTCCCTCTCTCCGCACGGACCCGAGCGCGTCGTCGCCGCCGATCGCAACCACCGCAGCCACAGCCACCGCCCCGCCTACCTGAGCTTTCCCCGAGGTCCGCCGCGACGCTCTCCACCTCCAAGCCGAAGGAATCGAGCCCGGACGTCCTCCATCGTCTCCATCATCGCCTTATTCACCGCCGGCCACCGAGGACCTCCACCGTCGATTCTCTACCGTCGTCGCTTCCCCGGGCATGCTGGCCATCTCTACAGCAGCACTGTGAGCACCCGGTCCGTTTCCCCCTAACTCCGCCTCCGTTTGGTCGCCGTAGCCATCAACCCTTTGCTTACCGTAGCCGCCGCCGCACGGGCTCGTCGCCGGCGAAGCCCCGATGACCTTCTGGTCCGGCGCGTGCGTCCGCTGCACTCGCAGCGACCAGTAGAGCAATCCTAGCGCGACTACCAGCTCTTTTGCAAGCCCCATGCACCAACCCCGCACCCACCCGAGCTCCGGCCACGGCCGCGCTGCTCGCCGGCGTCACTCCGGCCACTCCCCGGCCGAGCCACCACCACGGCTAGATGCGGACGAGCTCCAGCATCCCGTAGCTGTGCTCCGCGCGCCAAAAGGTGCCCCGTAGGCGAATCCTGCAGATCACCGCCGTGTTTGGCCTCGCCGGCGTCGAGCCGCCGGCGGGTTTGACCGCTGACCGGCGTGGTTTTGACCCCCCACTGCCCAGTTGACCTCCCATCTCTCTCACTGACCTGCGGGCCCCGCCCGACTAATTACTCTGGTTAGTGTTAATTAACCATTTAGGTTAGTCCTACAGTCACTGACTAGTGGGCCCTGCCCAGTTAGTTAGGGCTAACTAACTCAGTTAGTTTACTGAAGCCACTGACGTGTGGACCCCACACGTTAGGTTTGACCTGAGTCAGCGCTGCTGACTTGCTGACGCAAGCATGACGCAGTGCTGACGCAATAAACAATTTTCTGGAATTGTTTTGTTTAAGAAAATCCAGAAAATTGTTTAAACTTCAAAAAATCACATAAATTCAACCGTAGCTCAGAATGAAATAATTTGTATATGAAAAATTATCAGAAAAATTCAATCTATCCATATGTACCATTTTCATGCATGACAAATGAAGTTAAACCTACTGTTTATATGAAAACACATAAATGGCATTTAATAATGCTCATTTTAGAGTTGCATTTGAACCCTTGGTTCAAATGGAATTCAACCAAATAAAATGCTAGTTGCATTAGCTCAAACAACATCATAACTTCATGCCATATTCATGCATCATATCGTTGCATATGCTTGTGTTTGATTGTCCGCACCGTTCTTCTCGATAGGTCCAGCTCCGGAGACCGATCCAGAGTACCTGTCAGAGGAGCATTGCTCTGCACGTTGTTTTACCAGGCAAGCAAACCCCCTTGTTCATTCCGATACAACCCCTCTCTCGCTCCTGCTCTCTGTTATTGCATTAGGACAACAACGACTTCAACTGCTACTTTATGCTGCGGTAGTTGAAAACATTCCTCTGCATGACCTGTCATTGCCACAGTAAATAGTTGAAACCCACTAGCATTTGTAGGAGTTGATTGAAGCCAGGATGTGATCTTACCATGCCTTGCTTGCTCTTGCTTAGAGTGTGTCAGGTCTGATTCATTAGAATGAATTGGAGTGCAGTGTTATGTTCTGATGCTGAGAGTTAAGTGTGTGAACATGATTTGGTAAAGGTAGTGCTGAGAGGCCATGTAGGAGTACATGGTGGGTTGTCTCACTGGAACCGTTCCTAAGAACTAAGTTCTGTGTATGTTGTCCAATGACTAGCTACTACCACACATTGGGTTCCGGTAACTCGACCCCTCTCGACTTATTAATCAACATGATCTCTGTCCAGGAGTTGCAACTAGTTTCTGGTGTTTGTAGGTAGTGTTAGTAGTCTACCAAGTGGCACTCGGCCAGTGGGCTTGGGACAGACTAGGCACCATGGCACGGTGTAGCAAGCGTAGATCCACTCGGCGAGGTGGGCTTGGGAACCCTGCGCACATCATTTGGGGCCATGAGCGACACCCCGGCCGGATCTCCTTACGGATGGAACCCGAATAGGCAATAAACCTGGACTAGAGTCTTGTGTGGTTAGTCAAGTCGTGGCCGACACCCTCGCCAGGCTTCAGCTTGAAGGTTGCCGAGATACACGAGATGTACATGGCGGTAAGTGGCGAGAGCATGTGTGAAGAAGTACACCCCTGCAGGGTTAACATGATCTATTCGAATAGCCGGGTCCATGGTTATGGACTTCTTGGATGCTTACGTGGTACATAGACAACTTGAAATGGATACTCTAAAATACTCAAGACAAGTGTGAGTGCTATGGATGGCCTTCTCGTAGGGAAACGGGAAATAATCCATAGTGGTGTATTGTGTGGTGCTTAGTGGACTCGTGTGCGCCAATTCAAAAGAGTTACCAGCAGTCGTAGAATAGGATAGCCACTGAGTCAAAACTGGCTTGCTGCAACTAAACCACACTTTGCCTTCTTGATACAAGTGCATGTATGATAGGATCTGATGTAAGTCTTGCTGAGTACCTTTGTACTCATGTTTGTTTAATTTATGTTTTGCATATGAGATTGATGTCTCACTTTCTCACTTGTAGTTCCGCTTGGACTTCGACAAGTAGCTTGTACCTCAGCTACGTTCTTGGACGAGTGTTGTAAATAGTCAGGCTCTTCAGCCTTTTTCATTTGTAGATGTCTGTACTCAGACATGTTGTGCTTCCGCTTGTTGCTTGTATGCTCAGAATGTTGGGTCGTGAGACCCATGTTTGTAATATCTGGCTCCTCGGAGCCTAATGAATAAATACTTTTTTTATTAGAGTCTTGTTGTGATGCCATGTTGTATTTGCACATATTGAGCATATTGTGTGTATGTTATTGAAATGCTTGGTATGTGTGGGATCCAACACCTAGTTGTTTACCCTTGGTAGCCTATCTTACAGGGAAATGTCTTCTAGTGCTTCCACTGAGCCTTTGTAGCTTGCTACTGCTCTGGAACACTTAGGCTGACTGGCATGTGTCCTTCTTTGTTCCTGTGTCTGTCCCTTAGGGGAAATGTCATGCGTTGTTCCTTTAAGTCCTTGTAGCTTGCTACGACTTGGGTTCATACGTTGATGACCGACACGTTCGTTGCTGGGTCATGTATGCCTGTCTCTGTAATTTAGTGCCACTTTTGGTTTATAACTGGTCATGTCGGCCCGGGTTCTCTATCTTATGGATGCTAGAGACACTATCATATACGTGAGCCAAAATGCGCAAACGGTCCCGGGCCAGGTAAGGTGGCACCCGTGGGGATACCGTGCGCGAGGCCGCAAAGTGATATGGTGTGTTACATGCTAAATCGGTGTGACTTAGGATCGGGGTCCCGACAGCTTTGGTATCAGAGCCTGACTGCCTGTAGGATTACCAACCCAAACTGGTCGAAGTTGAGTCTAGAAATTCTTTAGTTATATAAGGGAATTGATAGTGGAAGGGAACGTAAGGCTATTTTACTCCTTATACCTCATGTCTTCTGATCTGAGTCATCCTACCTTTCCTACGGGGTTAAGGAACTAGGCTTTCTCTTCCGTCTATCAGAATCATGAGTTACTACTCTGTAGTCCCTTAGGATTGGTTGATCAGAGTCCTACTCTTGTTTCAAGTTCTTCCGGTGAAGTTGTTTTAGTACTATCACAGAACCTTGAGTGATGATGTTGAGATGTTGATCTACCCTTTGTTAGCAGGATGTCTCATTCTGAGCATTTTACTGCCGTTATGCTGCAGGAATTATCCTAGTAGTTCGAGAGATACTAATTTCTTATTCTACCTTATGCATCCTATAATTGTTGATGTTTTCGTCCTCGGTTTCTCTTCTCAGGATGTCTTCAGTTAAGCGAAGCTCAGCTGCTCGTAGGCAGAACCACGGAGGTGGTAGGGATGAGGAGGATCCTCCCGACCAGCCTTCGTTCGCAGAGTTAATGATAGAGATGGAGAGAAACAAGCGTGAGTCTAACCGCATGTTGGCACGTATTGAGGAGAACACCGCACATCAGTGCAAGGAATCAGCAACCATCCATGACTTCATTCGTCTGAAACCACCCACCTTCCATCATCCAATTGAGCCACTCGATGCAGATGACTGGCTCCGTAGTATCACTCACAAGCTGCGTTCTGCGAACGTAGCTGAAGATGACAAGGTCATTTATGCCACTTATCACCTGGAAGGTCCTGCTAGTCTTTGGTGGTATAACTATGAGGCCATGATTCCAGCTGGCCAGATTCCTACCTGGAGAGATTTCACAAAGGCTTTTCGTGAGCATCATATCCCTCAAGGTCTCATTGATCGCAAGAGAGAAGAGTTCTGTAGTCTTACCCAGGCTAATATGGCTGTTGATGCTTATAGTAGAGAGTTTGAGAACCTTGCCCGCTATGCTACAGAAGAAGTGTCCACGGACGCCAAGAAGCATGCTAGGTTTCGGAAGGGTCTCAACCCCAAACTGCGTCGTGATCTACACTTGCATCTTTGCAACACATTCCAGGCTCTTGTGAACAAGGTCATCAATGTAGAGACAGCTCAGCTCACTTACGAGGAGTCTCGTAAGCACATCCTTGATTTGAGATCTTCCTCCGGTTCTAGTTCTCAGAAGCGCCGGATTTGGGTTCCGAAATCTGTTCTTCCACCCAGTTGCACACCGAGGCCATCTTATGTGGTACCTCTTCCAGTTCAGCAGTATGCTCCACCCAGGCCTATTAATGGACCGTTTGCCAATGCGGGTCCACGTCCTACCTCCAGGATTTGTTACAAGTGCGGAGAGCCGGGCCACATTGCTCGTATTTGCACTCAGACCCGTGTTGCTCCACCCCAGTCCGAGAAATCTATTGGCCGTGATAAACCATCACGCAAGATGATCAGTGTCAAGTCAGCTCCTACTGAACATGGACGTGTGCATCACGTCTCAGCCAAAAACGCTCATGATGATCCAGATGTCGTTCTCGGTACACTCCTTGTCAATTGTCATCCGGCATCGGTTCTATTCGATACTGGAGCATCTCATTCCTTCATTTATGAAAGTTATGCCTGCTTGCACGACATGTCATTTTGTGATATGCCCTCCCCACTACTCATTCAAACTCCTGGATGCAAATGGCAAACTTCTAGCGTAAGACATGGTAATGAAATCCTTGTTGACAGACTTGTGTTCCTTGCATCACTTGTAGCCCTCAAGTCTTCAGATATTAATATCATCTTGGGTATGGACTGGATGACAGCTCATCATACCAAGATTGATTGCTTCACTAGGTCTGTTCAGCTTACACACCCATCTGGCAAGATAGTCATTGTCACCACTAGAGTTGCCAAGCGTCAACTCTATTCTCTTAATGCCAGTCCTCTTCCAGACCTTGAAGATGTTCCGGTAGTCCGTGACTTCCCGGATGTCTTTCCAGAGGAACTGCCAGGTGTTCCACCTGACCGAGATGTAGAGTTTGTTATAGATCTTATCCCAGGAACCGCTCCAATCTCTAGGAGACCTTACAAGATGGCACCCTTAGAACTACCCGAGCTTAAGAAACAACTTGATGAGTCCTTACAAAAGGGTTTCATCCGTCCTAGTTCTTCTCCTTGGGCTTGCCCCGTCCTCTTTGTTAAGAAAAAGGATGGTACGGATCGGATGGTTGCAGATTATCGTCCCATTAATTTGGTCATGGTGAAGAACAAGTATCCGCTTCCCAGGATCAACGACCTGTATGATCAGCTCACTGGATCCTCAGTCTTGTCCAAGATGGATTTGAGGTTGGGATACCATCAGATCAAGATTAGAAATGGGGACATTCCTAAGACGGCTTTTGTCACTCGTTATGGTCAGTACGAGTACACCGTCATGTCCTTCGGTCTAACCAATGCTCCAGCCACTTTCTCCCGCTTGATGAACTCAATCTTCATGAAGTACTTAGATAAGTTCGTCGTGGTTTACCTCGATGATATTCTTATTTACTCGAAGAACGAGGAAGAGCATGCCGAACATCTTAGACTTGTTCTAGAAAAACTCAGAGAGCACCGCCTTTATGCCAAGTTCTCCAAGTGTGAATTTTGGTTGCCAGAAGTGACCTATCTCGGTCATGTAATCTCTGGTATGGGCATTGCTGTCAACCCCGAGAGAGTTCAGGCCGTTCTTGATTGGACTCCACCTGAAACAGTTAAACAAGTTAGGAGTTTCCTTGGTCTAGCCAGTTACTGTCGCCGCTTTGTTGAGAAATTCTCTAAAGTGGTCAAACCTCTCACAGAACTTCTCAAGAAAGATAAAAAGATTGAGTGGTCCCCACAGTGTGAGCACGGGTTTCAGGAACTGAAAAGACGCCTGACTTCTGCTCCCATACTTCTGCCGCCGGATTTCACTAAGGACTTTGTTATCTACTGTGATGCCTCACGACAGGGGCTAGGTTGCATTCTTATGCAGGATCGTCATGTGATTGCCTATGCATCTCGACAGTTGCATTCACATGAGGAAAATTATCCTACACATGATCTAGAGCTTGCAGCCGTAGTCTACGCACTTAAGACCTGGCGACATTACCTCCTGGGTAATCGTTGTGAGGTCTACACCGATCACCAGAGCCTCAAGTATATCTTCACCCAACCGGATTTGAATCTTAGGCAAAGATGTTGGTTGGAGTTGATCTCAGATTACGACTTAGGAATTACCTACACCCCAGGCAAGGGAAATGTCATGGCTGATGCGCTAATTCGTAAGTCCTATTGCAACAATCTCATGTTGCAGCAGGGCCAACCACTTCTCGATGAGGAATTATGTAAGCTTAACCTTCACATTGCTCCTCGCGTATTCCTTTCTACCTTGGTGCCAAAACCTACTCTTGTGGATCATATCATAGAAGCCCAAAAGCATGATACGGGGATTACCCGGATCAAGAGAAACATAGCCAAGGGTATTGCTGGTAATTTCTCAATAGATGACCGAGGTGTTGTTCTCTTCCAGAACCGACTGGTGGTTCCCAAGAAGCAACATCTTCGGCAACTGATCCTTAAGGAGGCTCATGAATCTCCTCTCACGATTCATCCCGGTAGTACTAAGATGTATCAGGACATACGCCAGAGGTTCTGGTGGACTAGGATGAAGAGAGAAATTGCTGAGTTCATTGCTAAATGTGACGTTTGTCGTCGCGTTAAGGCAGAACATCAAAGACCTGCTGGCACCCTTCAGCCTCTAGCTATTCTTGAGTGGAAATGGGATAAAGTTGGTATGGACTTCATCACCGGCTTTCCCAGGACCAAGAGGGGGAATAATGCTATCTTCGTAGTCATTGATCGTCTCTCCAAAGTGGCTCACTTTCTACCTGTTCGAGAGAGTATCACTGCTAGTCAGCTTGCTGACTTTTATATTTCTCGAATAGTGTCACTTCATGGTGTTCCACTAGAGATCAATTCAGACCGTGGTAGTCTTTTCACTTCTCATTTCAGGGAGAGTTTCCAGACTGCCATGGGCACCCATCTTTCCTTCAGTACCGCTTTCCACCCTCAGTCAAGTGGTCAGGTGGAACGGGTTAACCAAATTCTCGAAGACATGCTTAGAGCTTGCGCTATCTCATTCGGTATGGATTGGGAGAAATGTCTTCCTTTCGCCGAGTTTGCTTATAAAAATAGCTATCAATCCAGTCTCAAGAAAGCTCCTTTTGAGATACTCTATGGACGAAGATGTCGAACACCTTTGAACTGGTCAGAAACCGGTGAAAGACAATTCTTTGGACCGGATATGATCCAGGAAGCAGAAGAACAAGTTCGCATCATTCGTGAGAATTTGAAAACAGCCCAGTCTCGTCAAAAGAGCTAGTATGATCTTCATCATAAGGAAGTGGCTTATGAAGTTGGCGACAAAGCTTACCTTCGGGTTACTCCTTTGAAGGGTACCCATCGTTTCGGTATCAAGGGCAAGTTGGCTCCTCGTTACATTGGTCCTTTTCGCATTCTCACTAAACGAGGACAGGTTGCCTACCAATTGGAACTACCCCCACATCTTTCTCAAGTTCATGATGTCTTCCACGTCTCACAACTCAGGCGTTGTTTCTCGGATCCCATCCGTGGAGTGGACCACGAAACGCTTGATCTCCAAGATAACCTGACCTATCGAGAGTATCCCGTTCGCATTCTGGATCAAGCAGAGCTTGTCACTCGACGTCGTAACATCAAGTTTCTCAAGGTTCAGTGGTCTCATCATTCCGAGAGAGAAGCTACTTGGGAGCGAGAAGATCGTCTCCGACTGGAGTACCGCACCTTCTTTCCGCCTACTCTTGAATCTCGGGACGAGATTCTTTCGAGTGGGGGCGAGTTGTCACAACCCTAGTTCTGGTATGCACTAGGCTAGTCTTGATGTTTGCACCATGTTTAATTTTAAATGAAATTTAATTGAGGACATGTGAAACCCTCAGAAACTCTTTTGAAAAATGACCCAAATAAAAATTGCTCCAAAAGGGTCCAAGAAAATGTTCATGTTGCTCTTTGAAAATATTGGCTAGAGATAAAAATCAAACCAATTTTATTAGGAGGTCATGAGTATTTATTTTGGGCATTTGGAATTAATGCAATAGTTATTTGCTTGGATATATATTTATTATATATTTTATATATGTCCAAAATTCTGATTCTTTATTTTGAGGGGCTTGGATTAATTCCTAGGTCCCTGCAAAATAAAAATGTCAGAAGAAAATAATTGATTTAGTTCAGAAACTAAATCAACACATAACTACAGAAATAGAAAACAGAAACAAATAAAAAGGGAAAACCTTACCTGTTTTACCTGGTGGCCCAACAGCTGAGCCAGGTGACTTGCAGCGCCAGTCACCCTCAACCTCGCGCAGGGAGGCCAGGGCGCGTGCCCGACGCGTGCTTCGCCGCGCCGCGCCACCTCCTGCCTGCCTGCTTGTAATGCCCAGGATGGAATTATACCTCCTACGTGTCGAGGCACGACTTAAAGGCATAAGTCCATCCTAGAATGATCTCAAGTTTGGTAATCTTTGCACAACTCATGTAAAAGGGGGAAAGTAAACTTAAAATAGTTGGCTTACAATCGCCACGTCACAGAATATCAGTACAAGTCTCAAACATCATACAAAAAGATCACTACAACCCTCTAAGGGCAAAATTCAAATGTCAAAGTACCAAACTTAGATAAATAAAACAACCACAGGCGGATCGAATCCTAGTAAGAGTCTCCACTACTGATCGTCCGGGTAGCGCACGTAGTAGCGACTACGTTCTTCATCGTACTCCCAATCCAGCTCGGTGCCATCACCTGGATAGCTCACAGCTGGACCTGCATCTGGTGTGAAGTAACTGTGAGCCACAGAGGACTCAGCAATCCCGTTCCCGGGTAACAGAACTATTTAAGCCTTTAGGTGAGGGAAAAGGCTGAAGAAAGAAATGAGGTGAAGGAACAACAAAGAGTCTGCAGCAGCAACTAGCACTAACTTACGCAAGAGAGTGCGAGAAGAGAAGGCATACGGCGAGAAGTGATCACTAAGTGATCCTAGCTACAAGCTCACAAACATAACCCCTCCGTGTTCAACTCCCGAATCCCTATTCGGAAATTGACAGTCACGGAACACACGCTGGTAGTGTATTAGTATCATTGTGTCAAGTTATCTACAACCGGAATTAACAAGCTCCCATCTGCCACATAACCGCGGGCACGGCTTTCGAAAGTTCAAACCCTGCAGGGGTGTTCCAACTTGACCCATTACAAGCCCACGATCCGCGGAGTCGCAACTCCAAAGTGGGAAGACCCGAGTATCCTCGGAATCCCGTGCTCAAGATATACCGAGCTAAGGTAAGGCTAATCCAGCAAATCCTCCCGGCGTGCCGACACCCTGATAGTAGCCGCGCGTATCTCGTCTCAGGCCACGACCGGATGGGACAAGCTACGGGTTTTTACCAAACCTTGAGTTTCCTCGAGGTGGCCCCGCAGGTTGCCCGTTTCGGACCAACACTCATGTGGAGCACTGGCCCGGGGTTGTTGATTAAGAAAGAGGGTTAATTACTCCCTTATGCATGTTTAGTTTGTTATTAGGCAAATAGTACCAATGTTGGGATTTGCTGGAAAAGACTTAGCACTTAGCGGTTTATCGAGGGGGTCCCATACACCCCAACCGTGTTAGGAACGCATAATCAAGGAACATAAAACCGGCTTATACGGATCCTAACGGCATGAGTGGAACAAAACACCAAGCAAAAGGCTTAGCCTTCCACCCTTGCCAATATATATGTGATTTCAATTAAAGCATTTATATAGTGTGATATAACCCAACCAAACTTCAACATGGAGCAAGCATCTTCACTTCACCTGCAACTAGCAACGCTATAAGAAGGGCTGAGCGAAGCGTACTTAGCCAAGCAACGGTTTGCATAGGTAGGGTGGTTAAACATGGCAATTGGTTACAAGTAGGAGGCTGACAAGAAGAACATGGGCATCGAGGCAAAACTATAGATCGAGACTACTAGCAATAGACAAAGATAGTAATGTTATCGGGGTTCGGTCATCTTGCCTGAAGAGAAGAAGTTCGGATCAAAAGAAGGGTCCTCTTGCTCAAACTCGTTGGAAAACTCGTGCTCAACTTCGTGCTCTAAACAAGACAAACACACCAAGCACCAATCAACACGATGCAATGCGCACTCGAAAAACATGTATGCATGATGGATGCACTAGTGATGCACATGGAGCACGTAAAACATCACTCAAGCAAAACACCTCAAAACAAGATAACAACCTGATATTATTAATCTACACAGAAAAACACCCAAGTTTGATATAAGATTCGCTGAAATCGGAGTTACGGGCTAAAAGTTATGCCCGAAACAAGATTTGAGCGAAAACTGCAAATTACAGCAACATAGCATCTTGGGAGCTCAAAATAATTAATCTACAGCACCCAAAAAGCATGGCAAAGGACTTGAACATAAACTAGATATAATGTACAGCAACTAGGTCCAAAGTGCACCCCCAACGGAGTCACGGATCACTAGCAATGATCTTGGACATATTGAACTTTGAAATAAAATTCTGGCAGCAGAATTTTATTGAAAGTTTGGAGCAAAAGATAAGCATGCTACAGCACCTCAAATGGACATGTGAGGACATGGATGGAAAGACAACAATATATACTTCATGGAACAATCAAAATCCACCCCAAAACTATCATGCTTTGTCCTACAACATCACACGAACATGGCATCGGAACGTTACAGATTTCAGACTTAGTGAAATTTCACTAAGTCCCAAAACAGCAACATCATCATAGCACACAAAAGAGCATGTTTAAGTCACCTCGAAACTAAACATGGCAAAGGGTAAGCACCTCATCAAAATACATATGACGGTGATCCCAAAACACACAAGCATGCATCAATGTGGTGAACACACCGATTACAACGAGCTCAACAACATGGCATTTCATAACAAGTAAAAACACAACATATGAACATGGCATCTTGCAACGAAGATAACAAGGAAACAATACATCTACCATGCAACCTATCACACCCAACACGTAGTTCGTGGCAAGACGAACACGTGGACATGTCATTTGCTTCGTTTGGACAAACGAGCTAAAAGATATCACATGTCAAAGGTGGCACAAAAATAACACATAGCAGCAGTTTATATCATCATACACTCTTGCAACAGCAAAACAAGGCCCTAGATGATCTCTAACATGCATGACAACAACAGGTAAAACGTAGAGGGCATCTCCACGAACATCTGGACATATTACACGCACAAAACGGAGCAACAGGTAAAAAGATACAGCAGGTCAAAGTAGGCATTCTCAGATAACAGATCTGGGGATTTAGGGAAAAAAAACAACCTCAGGATCTGGATCTGGCGGATGAACAGTAACAGGCCCCGGGGATGAACAGTGTCGGCGGCCCGGTGAACAGTGGCTGGCGGCCCGGATCTGGATCCGGCCCACGGGAAGAAGCGGCGGCGGCCTGCTAGGCGAGGAGGCGGCGGCCCACAGCGCGGAAGGCCCGCTCGGGCGGCTGGCGCCGGGAGCGCGGTGGCGCACTGGGCCGGGGAGGCGGAGCCCACTCGGGCCGGCGGCGCGAGGCCCGCTCGGGCGGCTGGCGCCGGCGCAAGAGGGGCGAGGCAGAGGCCCGCGCGGAGGGGAATGGGCCAGCGAACTGGTCCCCTCCCAGGCCGGAAGCGGCGCGGTCGACGCGGCCGATCGACGCGGCCGAGCGATCGCTGCGGTCGAGGGAGCGGATCGGCCGGTTGCGGTGCGAGGCCCGGAGGGAGGAACCCCGAGCGAAGCGTTGACCTCGGCCAGTCGGACGAAGCGAGCCGGTCGGCGGCTGGAGGAGATCGAGGAGATCTCCTCGGGATCTGAGAAGATAGCTGCGATCTGTTTTTTTGGATCTGAAAAAAAAAGAAAGGAGAGGGGAGGAAGAAGAAGGGGATGCCAACATAGACTAGGGTCTATATATAGCAATTAGACTAGGGTTTGGGGACTAGGGATGTTTAGGAGCCCTCCGATCGGGATCCAACGGATCCGATCGC
>LR738711.1:324731679-324784190 GCA_902687465.1 Secale cereale | reverse complement strand
GGGATGATTTAAAAGGCCCAGACGGAGAAAAGAGACTGCAGCAGGGGTATTTTCGGGACACGAAGTAAGGGCACTTCGGACCCACACGGACAACGGAGGGAAAAGTCAACGGAGTCCAAACGAGACGAGATTTGAGAGGCGGGTTGCACACAACAAAACAACAACACACAACACAACCTCGCGGCACACCGGTAACGAAAAACGCCCGAACAACAAAGAAGGCCTACGGGACGTCACGGACACGTGAGGGAGCTCCGGAACACGAAACGGACAACGGGAAGAAACGCCACGAACCGGAAGCAACCCACAACACAAATGCAATGCAATGCACATGTCTACATGATATGAATGAATGCCACACACTCACACAACAAAACGACGAAAGCCCGAAAGACAAAGAACCCGAAATGGAAATAGATGAAGCCGGAGATATATTATAAGCCCAAAAGGGAAAGTATTACATCCGGGGCATTACACTGCTTCTTCCCCCTCGATGCCTGGTTGCTTCTGGACGAGCCACGCGCCCTCCCGACCCTCTCGCACTCTCCCTGGAACCCTCCCCTCTCTTCTGTCTCCCTCTCTCCGCTCAGACCCGAGCGCGTCGTCGCCACCGATCGCAACCACCGCAGTCACAGCCACCGCCCCGCCTCCCTGAGCTGTCCCCGAGGTCCGCCGCGACGCTTTCCACCTCCAAGCCGAAGGAATCGAGCCTGGACGTCCTCCATCGTCGCGATCATCGTCTGCTTCACCGCCGGCCACCGAGGACCTCCACCGTCGATTCTCTACCGTCGTCGCTTCCCTGGGCACGCTGGCCATCTCTACGGCACCACTGTGAGCCCCCGGTGTGTTTCCCCCTAACTCCGCCTCCGTTTGGTCGCCGTAGCCATCGCCCCTTTGCTTACCGTAGCAGCCGCCGCATGGGCTCGTCGCCGGCGAAGCCCCGGTGACCTTCTGGTCCCGCGCGTGCGTCCGCTGCACTCGCAGCTTCCCGTAGAACAATCCTAGCGCGACAACCAGCTCTTTTGCAAGCCGCATGCACCAACCCCGCACCCACCCGACCTCCGGCCACCGCCGCGCTGCTCGCCGCCGTCACTCCGGCCACTCCCCGGCCGAGCCACCACCACGGCTGGATGCGGACGAGCTCCAGCATCCCGTAGTTGTGCTCCGCGCGGCAAAAGGTTCCCCGTAGGCGAATCCCGCAGATCACTGTCGTGTTTGGCCTCGCCGGCGTCGAGCCGCCGGCGGGTTTGACCGCTGACCGGCGTGGTTTGACCCCCCACTGCCCAGTTGACCTCCCCTCTCTCTCACTGACCCGCGGGCCCCGCCCGACTAATTACTCTGGTTAGTGTTAATTAACTATTTAGGTTAGTCCTACAGTCACTGACTAGTGGGCCCTGCCCAGTTAGTTAGGGCTAACTAACTCAGTTAGTTTACTGAAGCCACTGACTTGTGGACCCCACACGTCAGGTTTGACCTGAGTCAGCGCTGCTGACTTGCTGACGCAAGTATGACGCAGTGCTAACGCAATAAACAATTTTCTGGAATTGTTTTGTTTAAGAAAATCCAGAAAATTGTTTAAACTTCAAAAAATCACAGAAATTCAACCGTAGCTCAGAATGAAATAACTTATATATGAAAAATTATCAGAAAAATTCAATCTATCCATCTGTCCCATTTTCATGCATGAAAAATGAAGTTAAACATACTGTTTATATGAAAACACATAAATGGCATTTAATAATGCTCATTTTAGAGTTGCATTTGAACCCTTGGTTCAAATGGAATTCAACCAAATAAAATGCTAGTTGCATTAGCTCAAACAACATCATAATTTCATGCCATATTCATGCATCATATCGTTGCATATGCTTGTGTTTGATTGTTAGCACCGTTCTTCTCGATAGGTCCAGCTCCGGAGACTGATCCAGAGTACCTGTCAGAGGAGCAGTGCTCTGCACGTTGTTTTACCAGGCAAGCAAACCCCCTTGTTCATTCCGATACAACCCCTCTCTCTCTCCTGCTCTCTGTTATTGCATTAGGACAACAACGGATTCAACTGCTACTTTATGCTGCGGTAGTTGAAACCATTCCTCTACATGACCTGTCATTACCACAGTGAATAGTTGAAACCCACTAGCATGTGTAGGAGTTGATTGAAGCCATGATGTGATCTTACCATGCCTAGCTTGTTATTGCTTAGAGTGTGTCAGGTCTGATTCATCGGGAATGAATTGGAGAGCAGTGTTATGTTATGATGCTGAGAGTTAAGTGTGTGAACACAATTTGGTAAAGATAGTGGTGAGAGGCCATGTAGGAGTACATGGTGAGTTATCTCACTGGAACCGTTCCTAAGAACTGAGTTCTGTGTATGTTGTCCAATGGCGAGCTACTACCACACACTGGGTTCCGGTAACTCGACCCCTCTCGACTTATTAATCAACATGATCTCTGTCCAGGAGTTGCAACTAGTTTCTGGTGTTTGTAGGTAGTGTTAGTAGTCTACCAAGTGGCACTCGGCCAGTGGGCTTGGGACAGACTAGGCACCGTGGCACGGTGTACCAAGCGTAGATCCACTCGGCGAGGTGGGCTTGGGAACCCTGCGCACATCATTTGGGGCCGTGAGCGACACCCCGGCCGGATCTCCTTATGGATGGAACCCGAATAGGCGATAAACCTGGACTAGAGTGTTGTGTGGTTAGTCAGGTCGTGGCCGACACCCTCGCCAGGCTTCCGCTTGAAGGTTGTCAAGATACACGAGATGTACATGGCGGTAAGTGGCGAGAGCGTGTGTGAAGAAGTACACCCCTGCAGGGTTAACATGATCTATTCGAATAGCCGGGTCCACGGTTATGGACTTCTTGGATGCTTATGTGGTACATAGACAACTTGAAATGGATACTCTAAAATACTCAAGACAAGTGTGAGTGCTATGGATGGCCTTCTCGTAGGGAAACGGGAATGAATCCGTAGTGGTGTATTGTGTGGTGCTTAGGGGACTCGTGTGCGCCACCTCAAAAGAGTTACCAGCAGTCGTAGAATAGGATAGCCACTCAGTCATAGCTGGCTTGCTGCAACTAAACCCCACTTTGCCTCCTTGATACAAGTACATGTATGATAGGATCTGATGTAAGTCTTGCTGAGTACCTTTGTACTCATGTTTGTTTAATTTATGTTTTGCGGATGAGATGGATGTCTCACTAGTAGTTCCGCTTGGACTTCGACAAGTAGCTTGTACCTCAGCTACGTTCTTGGACGAGTGTTGTAGATAGTCAGGCTCTTCAACCTTTTTCATTTGTAGATGTCTGTACTCAGACATGTTGTGCTTCCGCTTGTTGCTTGTATGCTCTGAATGTTTGGTCGTGAGAACCATGTTTGGAATATCTGGCTCCTCGGAGCCCAATGAATAAATACTTTGTTTATTAGAGTCTTGTTGTGATGACATGTTGTATTTGCACATATTGAGCATATTGTGTGTATGTTATTGAAATGCTTGGTATGTGTGGGATCCGACACCTAGTTGTTTACCCTTGGTAGCCTATCTTACAGGGAAATGTCTCCTAGTGCTTCCACTGAGCCTTGGTAGCTTGCTACTGCTCTGGAACATTTAGGCTGACCGGCATGTGTCCTTCTTCGTTCCTGTGTCTGTCCCTTAGGGGAAATGTCACGCGTTGTTCCTTTAAGTCCTTGTAGCTTGCTACGACTTGGGTTCATACGTTGATGACCGACACGTTCGTTGCTGGGTCATGTATGCCTGTCTCTGTAATTTAGTGCCACTTTAGGTTTATAACTGGTCATGTCGGCCTGGGTTCTCTGTCATATGGATGCTAGCGACATTATCATATACGTGAGCCAAAATGCGCAAACGGTCCCGGGCCAGGTAAGGTGGCACCCGTGGGGATACCGTGCATGAGGCCGCAAAGTGATATGGTGTGTTACATGCTAGATCGGTGTGACTTAGGATCGGGGTCCCGACAAGGGGACAGCCGCATATTCGGTACCGATATGTTAAAGGAAGCCAAGGAGAGAGTAAAACTGATACGGGGTCGACTCAAGACCGCCCAAAGCCGACAAAAGAGCTATTACGATCAAAAGCATCGGGAAATAAGTTTCGAGCCCGGTGACGACGTATACATGTGTGTGTCACCGATGAGAGGACTGCAACGATTCAAAGTCAAAGGGAAACTAGCACCACGATTCATCGGACCCTTCCGTATAGTTGCACGAAGAGGCACAGTAGCTTACCAACTAGACCTCCCCAAGGAATTGTCAGACGTCCACGACGTGTTCCACGTCTCGCAACTACGGAAGTGTGTAAGCAACCCAGAGCAACATGTGTCACATGAAAAGCTTGACGTGCAACCAGATCTTACATACCGAGAACACCCAGTGAAGATTTTGGAGGAGTCCGAAAGGAGGACCCGTCAAAAAACTATTAAATTTCTCAAGGTTCAGTGGAGTAACCACACAGAGGATGAGGCAACATGGGAAAGGGAAGATTTCCTTCGGATAGAACATCCGCACCTATTTGAGGATCAGCTGAAATCTCGGGGACGAGGTTTTTCCTAAGGGGGTAGGTGTTGTAACACCCCAAATTTTTGAGTTGGTTTTTCTTGCAAACTTTTGGCCTTTTTGAAAGGGGATTGTTTGATCTTTTCTTTTGCCCTTCTAAAATCCCTTTTTGCCAAAGTTTGTGTTTCTTCTCAAGCTTGGTTTTTAGCCTTGAAGTTCTCCTCTTGTGTTTGGCTCAAGCACAAGTTGAGATTCAAATGGAGTTGTTTGAGTTCACCACTTCTTGTTTTAAAATTCTCAAGTTCAGCCTTGACTTATCTCCCCTCCAAACTTCCTCCTGCCATGATCCCAACAGGAACAATCCTCTCCAAGACTCTCTTCACACCATGGGACAAGCATTTCATCAATTCCAGCAAGTTTGAACCTTATTGGGATTTTTCTCCTCTTTATTTCACTTCAAAACAAATTCTGTCTTTTATAGTGGACCTTTGTGATTTACAAAGGAACCACCTTTTTCATCTACCTATTTGACTCCAAACCAACTCTCCTAGATAGTCCTTAATACCCACAACCTAGATCCATCTTGTTTCACTGGTCCACAGTTCAAAATTTTCAAATTTCACCTGCTGCAAGTTTGGACCAGATTTGCAAAATTTGGTGAAATTCATATTTATCTTCATCCAAAATTTTTGTGAAAAATCATGCAGCCTGTAGGTACATCCAGAGGCCACTCCACAAAAAATCAGCTCCAGAGACATTGCACAAATACCAGAATCATTTCATCAAACACCTAGCCTACACTGAACTGTTAGCTGTTAACTGAAACTGTCGACAGTTTAACACTTTGTCCGTTTCGTCAGTTTCAACACTTGTCGGGCGCGGCGACAAAACTCCGTCTGTATCTCCCCTGGCTCGACGCTGCACTACAGCTTCTTCTTATTCACGCGCCACACGGTCGCTTGGCAGCTTCTGGGCGTCGGTAGCGCCCTGGCCCGACCGCGCCGGCGACTGCCACGGCCACATCACCGCCCGTGGCGGCTGACAGACGCAACGCCGTAGCTCCACGCCGTTTCCCGCCGCCCAGACCACCCCAGTGCCCCGCGTGTCCTTCTCCACAGCCAGCGCACACCTGGCACGCCGTTGCCGTGGCCTGGCACGTGCAAAGCGCCGTTTCTGCCGCCGACGTGCCGGACGGCCGTTCCGTCGGTGACAGGTCGTAACTCTACCTCTCCTGCTAGGTTAGGCGTGGGAATGGAACCACAACAGCTCCTGGAAGATGCTCAAGATCCTAACCCCGCCGTCCGACCACTGCAGCACCGTAATTGGCTCGCCGTACTTATCCATTCATGGCAGCCGCCTCGCGCCGCCTATAAAAGGCACCCCCGAGCTCGTGCTCGAGCACACACGCCTCCACTACGTCCCTAGACCATGCCCAACCTCTAGAAGAGCCCAGAGAGGCTTTTCTTCCCCGGCTCCGGCCAGCTACCTCCGCCTCGGGCTCCAGCTCCGTTCACTCCGGTGAGGGCTCCTCCGCCGCCGTGAGCTTGAACGTAGTACCCTGGCATCCACCTAGTCCTAACCCCCAACCCAATTTCTCTCCAGAAACCTTCCCCGACGAGGTCCACGAACACCCGAGCCGCCGTCCGCTGGAGATAAGCTCGCCGTCGACGTGGGACTCGCCGGCACCCAACTCCACCACCGTTCGACGCGGAAGACCACCGTGAAGCTATAGGTACCACTCCCCTCCCCTATCTCGCCATGGATCGACGCTAGCGATCACCGCAGCACCAGCGCCGGTGCGGCTCTGTTTCTTTTTCTAACCTGACAGGTGGGGTCCCTCTGTCAGTCTCTCACATCTCCCCCTCGAACCATTTTCTGTTGGCGTATTTACGCAAAGTGCGTTTTCCCTCTATGGGTGACGTACTGCGTACCGGTTCGCTTTGTCCTTTTCTGTTCTAGCCCCTGGATCTTTTCTGTTTCATTACAGATGGGTCCCTAGACAGAAACCTTAATATCTTTTAAACTAAAAGTGATTTTTAGTTGATTCTTTTTCTGTCCATCTTGGTATTCTGTCTAGTTTTTTTTCATATTTATGTGGAAATATTTTGAGCAACTTTATTTGCACGCGCGGTATTTATGTTAGTATATATTTTTGTTTGAATACATAGATACCGGAGGCCGTGACGGAGACGCGAATCACGCCGAGTTAGGCTCCGACTTTTCAGAACCAGGCAAGCATGTTTGAACTCTTGATATGATGAGTGTGTTGCATGTTTGCTCGAGTAGCTCGTTCATAAGCATGATTATATGAGCATATGTGTATGGTATATTTCATGCAAGTGATGCTTCGGGTGAGTCCTGAAGGAGAATGTTGAACCACCTCGATCATATGGTGATATGATGGGGTGGAATACTGGTATTGTTGGAGCATGCCAGTAGTTGGTCAACTCAGTATCAACGGAGATCATGTCGTGATTCCGTTCGTCTCCTTTTCAGTACTATCATAGGCCGTCCGTTGGGATTACGGTCTAGTCGGTTGTAAACCACTTTCCGATTACACACCAAGTAGAGGGGCCGGGATGAGGGTTCCATGGCCCTGGATTAAAGCCCGTCATCCGGTCAGGGGGCATGGGTGTTTCCGGTTGGGACCGAGAGGGGGGCACCTCTTAGAGCGCGCTTATATAAATTTGATCCCATGCTATTCGAGGTTGTAGCCTCCCCGTCTTAGAGTTTTCCGTGAATGTCGTCAGGGGTGATTCCGGACGGCAGGATGTTAAATGGGTGTGTACTGGTTAGTTGGGTTTCTACTAAAACACCGTGGCCCGTTGGCTATGAGTTATTAGTACAAGCTCTGGAGAGTTAAAATTCCTTCAGTAGCCATGTTTGTGGCCTAGGATCTATATTCATGTCAACCCAGCGACCGTCTCTAGTATATTCTTGTGAGTAGCCAAAACAACGTTGTCATCAGGTTCATTTGGTAAATGAAGTCAACACCATCCCTGTATTGATTTTACTTTCCGAATTATCTCATCATTATATCTTGTTTTTTATAAGCCCTTTATGTGATGTCACTCAGACGTCCGACTGTGGCATTCTTTTTATTTATAAGCCCTTTATGTGATGTCGCTCAGACGTCCGACTGTGGCATTCTTGTTATTTATTTACGTTATAAGCCCTTTATGTGATGTCGCTTAGACGTCCGACTGTGGCATCCTTGTTATTTATTTTTGTTATAAGCCCTTTATGTGATGTCGCTCAGACGTCCGACTGTGGCATTCTTTTTATTTATAAGCCCTTTATGAGATGTCTCTCAGATGTCCGACTGTGGCATTCTTGTTATTTATTTTGATATAAGCCCTGTATGTGATGTCGCTCAGACGTCTGACGGAGGCATTCTCGTTACTTAATTTGGTTATAAGCCCTTTATGTGGTGTCGCTCAGACGCCCGACTGTGGCCTGTTATCATTTATTATTTTCCTACGAGGCGTCACCCAAACCCTCGTTTGGTCCCGTTATTTTTATCTTTTGGATTTCGGGAGGATTACCGCCCGACTTCCAGTCTTTACTTTTAGTGCATCATATTTTGTTCCGGTTACATTTTTGCTTGAATACTCATATGCATTCATGTTGGCATTTGTTATATCTTAAGTCCGAACTGTCTTGTGAGTACATTCAAAGTACTCACCTGGCTTGTTGATTTGGCCAGATGTGGACGAAGGCGATCTCATGGATGAAGAGTTCGATAGCGAGTCCGACGCTTAGAGGAGTCCCAGTCAGTCTCTTGCGATCCTGGAGTTGATCACTGTTTTATAACCGCTTCAGCCTACCACCAAATAAATTCATCGGGTCTCACTCCGACACTTGATGAACTGTAAAATATTGGAGTCACACCACCCACTTCACTGTGACATATTCCACCGCCTTTTATTACGAGTCAGTAGTATGCCACCCTGCCTTGTGCCATATCCGCCTCTATGTAATATATTGGCGCGCTTGTAATAAAATCCATTGAGCCATCCCTAGCTCAACCTTGTATAATATTCAGTGTACTAGAAATTCTGTATCAAGGATTTGTCTGCCAGCAGGAATATTATTCCTCACCGGTTTAATAAAGCAACCAGTCTTCCGGTAATTATTTTACCGAAGGACCAGTGGCGACAGTCCGGCAAGAGGATGCTGCCCAACAAGAAAATGGGAGGTGTTTCCGGCAGGGTCCCTGCTAGGTCCCTGGAGAGCTCTATCGGCGGAGGCTTATCGGATTCCAATTTCCTCCTTTTCGTGGCCATTGTTGCTGGGGATACGAAGGGCTGAGCAAGGTGGAGAACAAAATTTCCTGGTCCCACAGGAGTCTTTTTTGCAGCACATTTAAATAGATGTCTGTCGGATCATGGGTTCTGGAAAATCCTTGAGGTTCGAACACTGGGGTACGCTTGAAGATCTCTCCTTTCCGCCCTAGTTCGCTCTCGCACCAATTCCTAGGCCTAGCTCGTCGAACCCGAATAACAAGAGACACAAATATTTATACTACTTCGGGCCACCGTTGTTGTGTAATACCCTAATCCAGTGTGGTGTGGTTGATTGCCTTGTAGGCAGAGGATGAACAAGTACACAGGAAGAACAACCTCCTGAGGAGAGGTGTTCTTGTGCTCTGTGAGCTAGAGGGTGTAAGGGTGGTCTGGATCTGATCCCTAGGTTGGGCCTGCTCAAGATGAGATGAGATCTTATCGAGATCCAGATCCATCCCTTCAATGGTGGTGGCTAGTCCTGTTTATTGTGGCTCGGGTCCTCTTCCCAAATATTGAGCGGGAAGGAATCCCACAACGGCCATGTTTAAAGTGGGACAACTAGTACAAGCTATCCTAACAAAAGATGGTCTTCGCCTGCCAAAGGCTCTGGTGGCGACATCGTCGTGGGCTCCGTGGTGACCTTCGCTCTGTAGTCCTGCTGGTCTTGGTCTCGTTGCACTGATATGGAAACCTTTGCCTGATGCCTCAGGACTCCTTGTCTATGCTTTCCCATTTCGCACCAAAGATGAAATTGGCTCCCTGCGCCTGCTGGCAGCCGCCTGGCCATGGTCGTCATCGCTCACATCACGCGAACTTCGCGAGGTATCCCTTGCCTTGATATCTCCGCTCCTCGGGAGCCAGCCTAGTGAGGCCGCCCCAGGGAAGGTCTTGCGTCGTCCGCCTCGCGAGGCTTGACCCCATGCGAGGGTCTTGAGTGGTTTGCTGATAAAGATGGGCCGTACCAGGCCGATGGATGAGCCACGCTCTAGGCTGCAGGCAGGCCAGTCTGGCTACCCCCATTCCCAGAACGCCGACAGTAGCCCCCGGGCCCAAGGCTCGCTCGGACTTGGCTTCGTGGCAAAGCCAAGGGTCAAGTGCGGAGCGCCGCGGTCCCCAAATGCATGCGGCCTTGATTGACGCGTGGCAATTGATAGGTCATGGGTGTGTATACTTCCCTATGTAGCCTCTACAACTTCACAATTTGACGTGTCCCTGCATGCACACAGACCATCATTACCTGTGATTATGGAGGCCGGTGGTTGGCCTCTTCCTGGTTATAAATGAGGACCCCATTGCCCTTCCTCCATTCCGCTTGCTTCTTCTTCTCCCTCCTTGCTCCTTGCTTCGCAGCGCCACCCATGGCACCGATACGGCGATTCTCCGCCGCCGAGAACGGAAAAACCCCTCATGAAGAGCTGGGGCACTCCCATCGAAGAAGAGGCTGTTCTGCCCTCGTGGCACCGTCCTGATACCGGAAGTGATGAGACCTTGGCATGAGTGGCCTCCCCCCGGTTACCCGCTGCCCTTTTACCCCCGGGTGCAAGGCTCCGGATGAGAAGGCCGTGCCCAGCGCCGCCCGCGCCTTGGTCACGCCGAGCATGCCGGTGTGGTGCGCGCCGTCGCCCCACGAACGCCCGCTGGAGGCTCTTCGCGTGAGTTCATGCTGTGGGCGGTGATGCCTCCGAGCTCCTGCATCAGCTTCCTGCAATTCTTCTCTGAGGATATTCTACCAAGGGGGCCACTCGAGCTGTGGTTACAGCACGCCGAGTGATGGACCCCGGCAAGAGGGGCTGAGGTTGAGGTCGTCTTCCCGGGCAAGAACTTCATGACCCGCGGATGGGGCGAGGTCGCCCGGGTTTGCCATGAGGAGGGCACCCTCGCCATCCACTTCTAGTACGACGGCACCTCCGTGCTGCTCTTCAAGGTGTTCGACGAGGAGGGACACCGCCTAGATTGTTGCCCCGGAGGGGACCGTCAGGGTGGCACAGCGACTGGCACCGTGCTGCCCATCGCTCCCGCTGTTGGCTCTCCTAGCTGCAGCGATTGCCCTCGGGAGTCTAGCAGCTCTTCCGAGGCTGACGAGTCTCCGGAGACGAGCGATGAAAGCTACACGCCTCCAAGCTCGCGCCGCGCCCGGAGCGCGTCAGCTGCACGAGCTCATCGGCGACGGTGACTTGAGCGGGGTTGGAGATGGCCTCTCGTGGTCCATTGTTGATGATGGCGTCGACAATGGTAGTCGTAGTTAGGGTGTCCCGAAATTCTTCTCTTTCGTTCCTTGGGAGGAATCAAAGCCAACCCTATGGGAGCGTGTAAAGAGCCTGTAACGCTTTTGCTCTGATGCTTATTATCCTTGCTAGAGACCCTGTTTGCAAGCGTCGTCCCGGAAGTGTCGCTCCTTTTTACCCTTTCAGCAGCTTGGTGCTCTACACTGGCAGGTCTTAGTCCCAAGGCAAGCTACAACCTTCGCTGGTATTCCAGGTTGCGGTGCCGTGGTCAAGGCCAGGAGGTGAGCGGCCCGGGGTCCTATAAGAGCTCCTGAGGCGCGATGCTCAAGAGGTCCCCCTAGTCATGCAAGCAGCTTCCGGAGGGTAAAAATGGAGGTGAGATTGCCAATGGGTGACTGCAGAAATGAACTCTTCAAGTGACGGCGACACGCCGATGGGATGCATGACTTATCTTGACGGGTCTGAGGTGATTCCTCGAGCGGTGTGCTTGGCTTGCTTCCAATGCCGCGTGGCTGAGATTCACAATTTCCTTCCCGGTTGCTTTAGAGTTTTGCATCGGCACATCCCGACCCTGCGCATACCTCAGCCGCCACTATCTCATCCAGATCTCCAGGACGAGGACAAGGGGTGAGGGGCTACGTGGCCAGTTAGGCTCCCGAGTCGCGACGCTCAGGAGTCCCCCTTGACGTACGAACAACCCTCAGGAAGGAAATGTTGGACTAGGCCTTGGTGTTGTACGTCGGCAGGGCCCGACACCGCGCATACCTTAGCCACTGCCAACTTGTCCGGATCGCCAGGACAAGACCAGGAAGTGAGGGGCTACGTGGCCAGTTAGGCCCCTGTGTCGCGATGCTCAGGGGTCCCCCTTGACGTACGAACAGACCGGAGCTCTCTAAGCCGGCCTCCCCTTCTCCCGTACTTCCTGGTGCTCTACGTCCTCGAGTGCTAACCCTCGAGCGAAGCTCAGCCGCCGCTAGTACGCCAGGTCGAGGTGCCGTCGTCAAGGCTAGGGGGTGAGGGCTGGAGAGTCAGTATGAGCCCCTGAGACGCGGTGCTCAGAGCCCCCCTTTAACGCGGAAGTGAGTTACGTGAGAAGGGGAGACCGGCAGGGTCACCTGCCGACGTGCTCATGAGATTCCTGTGGGTTAGTCTGAAGCAGCACAACTTAGAACCGTGCCTGCCGTTGGGCCACTGATCACTCCACATGACGGCAAAGGAAACGAGGACCGGGTGAGGTGACGTATGTGGGGCAGGCCGCGAGTCCAAGCTTGATCTCTCAGATTTATCAGCATTGCAGGGACGGACCCGAGCACAAGCGCCATGCCAACGTGTTCAGCCCCCATTACGTGATGAGCAGAAGTCCATTAGGCAGCGAGGGAGGCCAAAAAGGTGGTGAGTGAGCAGGTGATGTCCATAAGGTAAATCATAAGAGGAAATGAGCTAACCCAGGCGACATAAAATGCGATACATGCCACAAGGACGGACCCATGCGGAATGGGGATGATGCGGCCAGAGGGGCGCCCCCAACAGAGTAAGCTTAAGATGCAAAAAAGATCCACGTCGCAAGGATAAGCCCGTGCGAGCTGGGAATAATGCAGCTCGAGGGGCGCTCCTAGCTGAACAAGATTAGAAAATGTCACCTGGCATAGTTGCTGAAGTGGTGATGATGTAGCTGAATACACTCGATGTTGATGTCGCTCCTCACGAGCTGTCTGACTCCGGGGCCTCGCGAGGCTCCGGAGGTTCCCAGGGCTCGTGGAGAACCGACGCCACCTCCGCCAAGATCTCCTAATGCCTGGCCTCACAAGCCGCCAACACAACCCACATGTGGCGTTGGTGCAGGGCCGCCTGGTTCGGCAAGCAGAAGGGCATGCGAACATAGCTGTGAGGGGGACCCTCGCACCGGCCCACCCGAGAAGGCCAGTAGAGATCATGAGATGCGATCCTGTTGAATCTTGTGACGTTGACGCAGATACGCAGCCCATTACCCGAGCCTGGAGCGACAGCTGCACTTCGAGGTGCTGGGCGGCGCTCGACCGCTTTTCCCATGGCACCCGCAAGTCTTCGATAGTCTAGTTGATGAACTCCTGAGCACATGGTGCCGCACGCCTTGAGGCCCATGGAGGAAAATGTGTGGCGAAGCACGCCTCCACATGGTGCCCGAGTGCCTCCCTCGAGACATTGGCTAGGTCGGAGGCCCTCAAGAGGAGAGCCCCCGAGCCGTTCCTGAGGGGATTGCCGGGCGCGCCTTCCTATGCAAGGGAGGGAGGTGCCCCGTGATACGTCTCCAACGGAGTCCAAACGGAATGAAACCTTCCCGAGAGATATTTTTGGAGAAAAATCACACACGCAGAGCTTGAGAACAACGTCAGGGGGCCAAAGGGTGGCCCACGAGGGTGGGGGGCGCGCCCCCTGCCTCGTGGCCCCCTCGAGCGTCCCTCGGTGCCCTCCTTCTTCCTATATAAGTCTACGTACCCGAGAAACTCCGTGAACAGAGAGAAAACCCTAATTTCACCGCCGTACCTTCTGTTCCCGTGGAAATCCCATGTTGGAGCCTGTTTCGGAGCTCCACCGGAGGGGGATTCATCACGGAGGCCTTCTTCATCATCATCATCGCCCTCACCATGAGATGTGAGTAGTTTACTACAGATCTTCGAGTCCATAGCTAGTATCTAGATGGCTTCTTCTCTCTCTCTGGATGTCAATACAAAGTTCTCCTCGGTCTTCTAGGAGATCTATTCGATGGAATCTCTTTTTGTGGTGTGTTTGTCGAGATCTGATGAATTGTGAGTTTATGATCAAGGTTATCTATGAAATATATTTGGTTCTTCTCTGAACTTTTTATGTGTGCTCATAATAACCTTGCAAGTCTCTTCGAATTATTGGTTTGGTTTGGCCTACTAGATCTATAGTTCTTGCAATGGGAGAAGTGCTTGGCTTTGCGTTCAATCTTGCGGTGTCCTTTCCCAGTGAGAGTAGGGGCATCAAGGCACGTATTGTATTGTTGCCATAGAGGATAAAAAGATGGGGTTTATACCATATTTCTTGAGTTTATCCCTCTACATAATGTCATCTTGCTTAAGGCGTTAATCTGTTCTTATGAACTCAAGACAGTAGATGCATGCTGGATAGTGGTCGATGTGTGGAGTAATAGTAGTAGATGCAGGCAGGACTCGATCTACTTGTCTCGGACGTGATGCCTATATACAATGCTCATGCCTAGATAGTCTCGTAATTATTCGCGTTTCTATCAATTGCTCGACAGTAATTTGTTTACCCACCGTAGAATATCGCTATCATGAGAGAAGCCACTAGAGAAAACTATTGCCCTAGGGTCTAGTCTCAACATATCAATCTACATCTACTTTACTTTTATCGCTTTTATTTGCTGCTCTTATAAAGTAAAAATACAAAAAATATAAACTACCATCTCTATCAGATCTCACTTTCGTAAGTGACCGTAAAGGGATTGACAACCCCTTATCGCGTTGGCTGCGAAGTTCTTATTTGTTTGTGCAGGTGCGAGGGACTTGTGCGTGGTCTCCTACTAGATTGATTCCATGGTTCTCAAAAACTGAGGGAAATACTTACGCTACTATGCTCCATCTCCCTTTCCTCTTCGAGGGAATACAACACAAGCTCAAGAGGTAGCACCCCGTCCGAAGGCGCAGGTCCTGAGGTGGTAACGCTGCTCTCCTGAGGTCCCTGGTGCAGCAGCTGCTTCTTCTTTTTGGGGACGGCCTCAGGAGGGTAGATGGCCCCATCATTGTCACGTTCCTCGACCGCCGCAGCCTGGTAAGCACGCTCGAGTGAGAACACCGCATACTTTTCTTCACAAGCGACGGTGATGATGCCGCCGCTTCCTGGCATCTTGAGGACGTTGTAGTCGTGGTGAGTCACTGCCATGAACTTGTCCAGAGCTGGGTGCCCGAGGATGGCGTTGTAGAGAAGATGAATGTGGGCGACATCGAAGTCGATGAGCTCGTTGTGGTAGTTGTCGCGCTTGCCAAAGGTGACGGGCAGGCGAACCTACCCTATTGGGGTGGTGGAGCCGTCGGTCACTCCTAAGAAGGGCTTGGTAGGCTATAGCTGACCTTATGGCACTTCGAGGTTATCAAATGTCTCGACGGACATGACATTGAGTCATGCGCCGCTTTCGATGAGGGTCTTAGTAACTTGAACGTTGCTGATGACGGGTGAGCAGAGCCTCGGTAGGGTGCCGGCATTCGCCGCACAGTTGAGCTGGTCTACTAAGCTGAAGGTGATGGCGCACTTGGACCACCTGAGCGGGCGCGTGGCTTCGCGCTTGGGGAGAGCCGCATTTACATCTCGGGCGAAGTACTTGAAGAGGCGCTGCGAGGCTGGGGCCTGCGCACCACCCAGGATACAAGCGATGGCTCGTGGCTCCTTGAAGCCCCCAGCCCCCTCGTCCTGGTCATCATTCCTCCTTGGTGGTGGCAGCAGAGGGAGGCCGGCCTTGCCCTAAGGACGGTCCTCGCAAGGCTGGTCCATCCAGTCTCCCTCGCGAGGTTGGTCCCACCATGGTCCCTCGCGAGGCTGATCGTGCCAGCGGTCCTCACGAGGCTGATCACGCCACTCCTGATGGGGGTCGCTGTCATCCCAGCGCCCCTCTGTCCAGCTTCCTCCATGGCTGGAGCCCCGGTTGCTGCGCTCGGGCCGTTGGCCGATGCGCCCTTTGCGGATGGCCTTGGGCTCTTGACAGTGGTTGGTGTTGTGGTTGTGCACGTTGTGGAATGCGCAGAACGGACGACTGCTCTTGGGTGAGACTGGGTGGTCACGGCCACACTTCATCTCTGGTTTGGCCGCGAGCACAGCCACCCACTTGCGCTTCACGTCCTTACTCTTGGCCTTCTTGTCTTCAGGGTTGACGTTGTGGAGCTCAACGAGGGAGAGGTGCCCCTCCTCAACTCTGGCGCACTTGGTCGCGAGATTGAAAGCACCAGTGTCGTGCACAGGTCTTCGTGGATGGTGAGCTCCTCCTTCATCTTGACATCGCGGACGCCATCTACGAATGCTGAGATGATGTCCTCGTCCATGACCTTGGGCATCTTGACGCAGACGTTGTTGAAGCGCTGGATGAACTTTGGCAAGGTTTCTCTTGGTTGTTGCTTGATGCACCATAGGTCACCTGTGGCCAGGGGGCGGTCACGGGTGCCCTAGAAATTGGTAATGAACCACTCGCGCATCTCACCCCAAGAGGAGATCGATCTTGCGGGCAGGTTTAGGAGCCACGAGTGCGCGCCGTCCTTGAGAGCCATAGGGAACCAGTTTGACATGATCTTCTCGTTGCCGCCGGATGCCTCGATGCTCAGCTCGTAGAGCTGCTGGAACTCAGCAGGGTCGGGAGTGCCGTCATAACGTGGAGGCAGGCCGGGCTTGAACTTCCCATGCCAGTTGACGCTGCGCAGCTCGGGGGCGAGGGCCTTGCAGCCTGCTATTGACACCGGAGCTTGTCGTTGAGGTGGAACTTGGTCTTAGCTCCCGCGCGCCTCCATGGCAGGGGGTGCACGGTCTCGAAGCAGCGGTCGAGGGAGTGTTGGCGCTCCTCCTCGAGGCCGCTTGATCTGCTGGCAGCATCCTTCTTCATGCATGGGAGCCACGCGCGGGGGGTCTTGCCGTGGAGCCACGTGCCTTGGGTCGTGGATGATGCCTTGATGCGGAGGTGGTGGAGGTGCTTCATGGCCTACTTCGCCTACAAAGGGAGGCGGGAAAGGTAGCGAGAGGGATGGTGTAGGTCGAGCCAGTCTTTGTGATGCGGTCGAGCCAGTCATTGTAGTGGTCATCGACGGGGTGGTAACACAGGAGCTCGCGTGCCATGAGAAACGCAGCATGCACGTATGTGGGTCCACGACAAGCATGGGACGACGAGCCTGTCGGAGTCAGTGACGGGGTGGCGGTGCGTCCGTCCTGTCGCACGGAGGGGCACAGGGACGAGGTTTGTTACGAGGAGGTCCGTCGGCAGGAGCTATCTGAGCGACGCGGGCGGCAAGGGTGGCCCGTCGCTCAGCACGAGCACGATGAGTGTCTGCCATGGAACTGGCGGGACGATGGAGCGTGGATCAACGGAAGGGAAGCCTGGCCACACCCCTACATGGCGCGACAAATGTCGGATTATGGGTTTCTGCAAACCCTTGAGGTTCAAACACTGGTGTGCGCATGAAGATCTCTTCTTTCCGCCCTAGTTTGCTCTCGCACCGATTCCTAGGCCTAGCTCTTCGAACCCGAAGAACAAGAGACACAAGGATTTCTACTGGTTCGGGCCACCGTTCTGGTGTTATACCTTAATCCAGTGTGGTGTGGTGGATTTCCTTGTAGGCTGAGGATGAACAAGTACACGGGAAGAACAAACTCCTGAGGAGAGGTGTTCTTGTGCTCGGTGAGCTAGTGGGTTTAAGGGTGGTCTAGATCTGATCCCTGGGTTGGGTCAGCTCTAGATGAGATGAGATCGGATCCAGATCCAGATCCTCACCATATATGGTGGTGGCTAGTCCAATTTATAGTGGCCCAGGTCCTCTTCCCAAATATTGAGCTGGAAGGAATCCCACAACAGCCAAGTTTGAAGGGGACAGTACAAGCTATCCTGACAAAAGGAGGTCTTCGCCTGCCAAAGGCTCTGGTGGTGACATCGCCGTGGGCTCCATGGTGACCCTCGATTTGCCATCCTCCTAGTCTTGGCCTCGTTGGACCGATATGGAAACCCTTACCTGACGCTTTAGGACTCCTCGCCTGCGCTTGCCCCTTTAGCACCAAAGAGGAAACTGGCTCCCTGCACCAGCTGGCGCCCGCCTGGCCTTTGTCATCATGGCTCATGTCACGTGAACCTTGTGAGGTATCCCTTGTCTTGATATCTCCGCTCCTCAGGAGCCAGCCTAGTGAGGCCACACCAGGGGAAGTCTTGCGTCGTCCGCCTCTTGAGGCTTGGCCCCTCGCAAGGGTCTTGAGTGGTTTGCTGATGAAGATGGGCCGTACCAGGCCGCTGGATGAGCCACGCTCTGGGCCGGAGGCAGGCAAGTCTAGGTACCCCGTTCCTATAATACAGACAATGTCAGCAATGATGTTTTCCACACGGGGTACGTGCTCTATTTGCAATCCATCAAAATGTTCCTCCAATCTTCTCACTTCCTCGATGTATGCCTCCATCAACGGGCTTTGATAATCCATACCAACTTGCCTCACCACCAACTACGAATCTCCTTGGATGATCACCATCTTGATTCCCAGCATGGTGGAAATTCTGAGCCGGGCAAGGAGCCCCTCATAATCTGTTGTATTGTTGGTAACCTCCTCCCGTGGAAAGTGCATCTGGACGATGTACTTCAAGTGCTCCCTAGTGGGGGCGACAAAAAGCAAGCCAGCCCCTGCGCCTTGCAAGGAGAAGGAACCATCAAAATACATGATCCATTCTTGGGGTGATTCCTTGCCGGAGGTATCTGTCTCTGGATTTTCCTCATCAGGTGTTGGCGTCCATTCTGCAATAAACTCTGCCAATTCCCTACTCTGAATTTATGATGTGCTCTTAAACTTCAAACCATAGCTGGACAACTCTAAAGCTCACTCCACTATCCTGCTGGTACCCTCTAGGTTCCGGAGTATCCTTTGCAATGGGAAGCGTGTGACAACCGTTATCTCATGTGCTTGGAAGTAGTGGCACAGTTTCCTTGAGGCCATGACTAGGCCAAAAACAACTTTTGCACACTAGAGTTCCTAGATCTAACCTCATGCAATAGAGAGCTGACGAAGTACACTGGACTCTACACCACTTTCTTCCTTGCCATATCCCTGGGGTTGCCACTGGTACCATTCTCATCCTTATCCTGATACAGAACTGGCTCTGCTAGGCGATGCTCATCCTTATCCCTGGAAGGAACAACAGTTGATGTTGTTGCTTCCTCTACTTACCACCATGCTACCAAGGCTACACTAACCACTTGATTAGTTGTCGCCGGGTATAGCAGCAACGACTCTTGTGGTTTGGGTGCAACCAAGGTAGGCACAGAGGACAAGTAGGACTTCTATTCTTGCAGTGCTAAATCTACTTCCGGGGTCCACTTTACGGGTCCTTCTTTCTTCAAGATCTTAATGAACGGCAAGGTACGCTTGGCAGACTTGGAGATGAATCTTCTAAGTGCGGCAATGGAGCCAGTTAAACGCCTGACATCCTTTACTGTCATTGGTGCCTGGATCTGCTCGAGAGCTTTGATCTTGTCGGGGTGGCTTCTATACCACGGTGGGTTACAATGACAGCCTGGTTTTTGACCTCTTTCTTTTTTCTAGATTTTCTTGCCATTTGTTTAAATTTGGAGTTTTTGAATCAACTGACTTGGACTTGATTACTTGGGCATGTCCTTGATTTACACCCAAGTGACCCATCTCTCTCAAAATCATCATTTTCTCTCTGATAAATCCCAAAATGTCCCATGGATTATATTTCATAAATGAAAAATATTCTTTTTCTTCTCTGAAAATCATTTCAGCAACATATGGTCCAAAGCAACCCTCATTTTTCTTGCACCCAAAAATCGGAGAAAATTCTTGAATATTCTTTGAAACTTGGCACACCTCCTTGTGGAAATATATTTCATAGTTATTTGGAATATTTTTTGTCATAGCCCTAGACCTGCCCTTGCCTGCCTTGCTTGGTCTTCTTGTGCATCATGTTTAAATTTGTTAGAAACTGGAAATGGGGATGTTCAAACCCTAGCACCAAATGAATTCAACTAGGGTCAAGAATAAAATCATTTCCAATGACCCAAAATACCTTCATCAATGTTGATAATTTTGGCAAGGCTTTGGGACCAAACCAAAAATAGTGAACATTTTTGTGGAATATTTTGGGCACTGAATTAAATCATATCTTATTTGCATTGGGGCATTTAAATTATATATATTATTTTAAATTCTCAAATAATCATAAACTAAAATGTTTACTGTTGGATTTATTCTAAACAGTAGCCATGCATGGTTTCATGATTTTTGAAAATACTCTGGCATTTTTAATAAAGCCAAAACAAATGTCAAAATTAGAAAACAGCAACAGAAATAGAAAAGAGGAGAGAGAGAGAACTCACCTTGGGCCCAGCACTGTTGCAGGCCGGCCCAGCCCACCCAGCGCAGCTCCTGTCGCCTTCCACCTCGCGCTAGTAGGCAGCGCGCGTGGCCACCGTGCGCCAGCACGCGTCCGGCCACATCCAGCCTGCCTGCCTGCGTACCCGACGCCCTGGACGCCTCCATGCGTCGCCATGAAGCCGCCCCGACCCCTCTCTCACTCTCCCTCGTCCTCATCTCCTTCTCCTGGATCTTTCCCCCTCAACACCGAACCCGCCCGTCGCCGCCGCTCGCCGTTGCGGCACTCAGAGCCTCCCCCTCATCCCGTGACTGTGTCCAGAAGGACCGCCACGACGCCCTCTTCCTCCTCGCTGAGCCACGCTTCGCCGAAAGCTCTGCATCGCCTTCACTCCGTCGTCCCCATCCTCGGATCGCCGGAGCTCCTCGCCGTCGATTAGGGAGCTACAGAGCGTCCCCGGCCTCTCCCTCGAGCTCGCTAGCCCCGCTGTGAGCCCCTGCACTGAATCCCTCCCTCGTCTGCTTTGTTTGCGCTGCGTAGCTGCCGCTTCGCCGATCACCGAAACCCGCCGCCGCTCGTGCTTACCGCCAGCGATGCTCCGATGACCATTTGGTCTCGGGCGCACGCCCAACTTGCTCGCCGCAGTACGTAGATGGATTAGGTGCCGCGCACGCATTGCCTAGGCCACCGCAGACGCGTTTCCACCCACGCCCGAACGCCGGCCGCCGCTGCCGAGCTCGTAGCCGTCGCCTCCGGCCACAACAGGCCCGGCTGCTACCACCTTTCGACGCGCGCCGGCGAGGGCACTCCAACGCGCCCAGCCACGGCTCGAACGTGCCCTGTAGGCGATTCCCGAAGCTCGCCGCCGTGTTTGGCCTCGTCGGCGTCAGATCACCGGCGAGTTTGACTCGTTTGACCGGGGGTTGACCACCCCTGGGTCACTGACGTGTGGGCCCACCCCCCCCTAATTAGCTAGTTTAGTTAAGTAAATTGCTAATTAAACCAGTTAGTTAGGTTAGTCACTGACCTATGGGCCCAGACCCCACTGACAGTTAGTTAGTTCCTAGCTTAGCACTAATTAACTCTGCTAATTAGTTGTGACATTGACATGCTGGGCCCACATGTCATGTTTCACCTGGACCAGCTCCTGCTGACCTGCTGACGTCAGCATGAGGTCATGCTGACGCAGTAAAGTATTTCTGGAATTTAAAATAAATCTTAAATGATTTATGAATTTCAGAAACTACTCAAAACTTCTAAAAATCATATAAAATCAACCATAGCTCAGATGAAAATAATTTATATATGAAAATTGATCAGAAAAAATCCAAAGAATCTGTTTATGGCATTTCCATGCATGTTTGAATAACTTACAGCCACTGTTTAGGACAATTTGAATAGATGGCATTTGAATAATCACATATGGAGTTTGAATTTGAATCTTTGGTTCAAATCAACTTCATTTAACATGGTTGCTAGTTGCATTAGCTCATTTAACAGCATATTGACATGTCATGATCATGCATCATATTGTTGCATTACATTGATTATGGTCTTTCTCTGTTTGTCGGTTTTGTCCCCTCTCAGTAGACGACGTTCCGACGATGAGTTCGATGACACCGATGAAGAACTATTACTATCTTCAGAAGTGTCAGGCAAGCAAACCTCCATTGAGCATTCCGATACAATCCCACTCTCTCGCTCTTGCTCTCTTTACTGCATTAGGACAACAACGCTTCAACTATTACCTGCTGCGGTAGTTGAACCCCTTTCCACTGCATGACCTATCATTGCCACAGTAAATAGTTGAAACCCACTAGTATGAGTAGGAGTTGTTTGAGCCATATTGTGCTTACTCATTCATGCTATCTGGTTATGCCTGCTATTGCTTAGAGTTGTGTCAGGTCTGATTCATCGAGGATGAATTGGAAGGGTGATGAACATGTCCTACTATGTGTGAGCTAAGTGTGTGAAGACGATTTGGTAAAGGTAGCGATGAGAGGCCATGTAGGAGTACATGGTGGGTTGTCTCATTGCAGCCGTCCTCAGGAACTGGGTTCTGTGTTGGTTGGTCCATGAAACAGCTACTACCACACATTGGTATCCTTAATTGACTCTCTCGACTTATTAATCAACATGATCTTTGTCCAGGAGTTGCAACTAGTTTCTGGTGTTTGTAGTTTACTGGAGGTCGTGCGCAGCGCTGACCCTCGGGGTGGGCTGTGACGCGGCAGGTACGTGGCACGGTGTACCAATCGCCTGTTTGGTGATGCGGGAACCCTGTACACATCTTTTGGGGCCGTGAGCAACACCCCGGCCGGATCTCCCCACGGATGGAACCCAAATAAGCGATAAACCTGGACGAGAGACTTGTGTGGTTAGTCAGGTTATGGCCGACACCCTCGCCAGGCTTCCGCTTGAAGGTTTCCGAGATACATGACGTGTACATGGCGGTAAGTGGCGAGAGCGTGTGTGAAGAAGTACACCCCTGCAAGGTTATACATGATCTATTCGAATAGCCGTGTCCGCGGAAATGGACTTCTGGGTTGCCTATAACAGTTCATAGACAAGTGAAAGTGGATACTCTAAAACACGCAAGATAAGCGTGAGTGCTATGGATGGCCTTCTCGTAGGGAGACGGGAGCGGATCCATAGTGGTGTATTAATTGGTGAATATGTGGACTCATGTGCGCCACCTCAAAAGAGTTACTTGCAATCGTAGTTTAGGATAGCCACCGAGTCAAAGCTGGCTTGCTACAGTCAAACTCCACCACCCCTTGTTGATACTAATGCATATGTAGCTAGTTCTGATGTAAGTCTTGCTGAGTACCTTTGTACTCACATTTGCTTAATTTATGTTTTTGCAGAGAGACTTCAGTCTCGCTAGTGGTTCCGCGTGGACTTCGATGTTTAGCTTGTTACCTCAGCTATGATCTTGTACCCTTGGGAGGGTCTGGTAGATAGTCAGGCTTCTCAGCCTTTTTCATTTGTAGTTGTCTGTACTCAGACATGTTATGCTTCTGTTGCCTCTGTGCTCTGTATGTTGGGTCATATGACCTCTGTTTGTAATAAATGCTATGATGGCTCTTCTGGGCCTTTATCTATAGGAGTTGTTGAGTTATGTTGTGATGCCATGTTGTACAACACATACTTGCATGTTATGCGTACGTGTAATGTGTATTGCTATGTGTGGGATCCGACACCTAGTTGTTTACCCTCGGTAGCCTATCTTACAGGGAAATGTCTCCTAGTGCTTCCACTGGGCCTTGGTAGCTTGCTACTGCTCTGGAACACTTAGGCTGGCCGGCATGTGTCCTTCTTCGTTCCTGTGTTTGTCCCTTAGGGGAAAGGTCACGCGTTGTTTCTTTAAGTCCTTGTAGCTTGCTACGACTTGGGTTCATATGTTGATGACCGACACGTTCGTTCCTGGGTCATGTATGCCTGTCTCTATAATTTAGTGCCACTTTTGGTTTATAACTAGTCATGTCGGCCCGGGTTCTCTGTCATATGGATGCTTGCGACACTATCATATACGTGTGCCAAAATGCGCAAACGGTCCCGGGCCAGGTAAGGTGGCACCTGTGGGGATACCGTGCGTTAGGCCGCAAAGTCATATGGTGTGTTACAGGCTAGACCTGCGTGACTTAGGATTGGGGTCCTGACAGGTTTGGTATCAGAGCCTGACTGCCTGTAGGATTAGTAAGCCAAACTGGTCGAAGTCGTGTCTAGAAATTCTTTAGTTATATAAGGGAATTGATTGTGGAAGGGAACGTAAGGCTCTTGTTACTCCTTTACCCCATGACCTTCTGATCTGAGTCATCTTCTCCTTTTCTACGGGGATTAAGAAACTAGGATCCTCATTCTGTTTATCAGGATCACGTTAATGTGGATTCAACCCTCAGTTCAGTTTCTACTACTTCTGTTGGTTCAACTGTTGGTCCCAGAACCTTGATATGATGATGTCAAGTGGTTATGCTACCCTTTTGTTTGGATCTCAAAAGTATTTTCGAGCATTTACAGCCGTTATGCTGTCCGAGTCACCCCAGGTTTCTAAATAGTCTGATGCATTTGCAAATCCCTCCTTCCTGTTCCGATGCTCCTTTGCGCCAGATTAACCACACGAGTCGTCGTGTCGAGGTACTTCGTTGCCTCGACATACGTGTTGGAGTTATTATTATGACCCTAGGTGTCTTAGAGCATCACCCAGTAATATAGCAATGCTTTATATTCCAAGTGTGATGATTCTGGCCATCGTTCTCGAAAGCATCCCGTCATGCCATTTAGTTAGTAGGCATTCTATTCATGGGTTCTTGAGCCCAAGACTCACTCTACTTACTTCATGTTGATAGTGTTGCTCGTTCCTTTAGGATATTAGTATCCTTGTGATAGTCCTCGAGGTCCGTGGTATATCATTCTTCCAAATACCATGAACCATCCCTAGCAGAAGTTCTCCCGAACCAAAAGATCACAACTAGAGTGCTCTTGAGTAGTACTCCATTCATATTGTGACTCTGTCAGTCCTACCCTTCTGCATGGGTTATCCGGAAGAAATATGTTGAACTAGTTCGACATGTTAATCTATGCATCCACAACTTAGAAAGCTATATGTTCCTTTGAGTTGTCCCTTTTTAGTCGTATTACAATTCCGTCTATCAGTGGATAGTCAGGAGTAGTTGTGCATTCGTGTTCATCGATGCCTTTTACCCTTGTGGCCCGTCAAGCCATACTATTCTGGAATGACTAGGAGAAATAAACTCCAGTACCTTATCCATATCTAGGATTGGGTCAAAGCAGTTGTACTCCGCAGATGAAAATGACATTCCAACTTTTATTCTGCTCTAACTGGGAGTATTACCCACTTTATATCAAAAATGTCACGGGAATTGCACATCATCCTATGAACTCTTGATACAGTGATACTTCTCGCCCTCATTGTTCATTTCTCGTTCTCCGCGTTGTTATAACCAGAATACCGACAAGTGAACCGTGATGTGTGAAGTCTATACTCCTAGCAACCCTATTGCTTTGTAGTTAAAGGACAACCGTTTCATTCTTAGTATGTTTGTTACTAAATCACCATTCTAAGACTGATCGTGCTACCTAGTCCACATCCCTGGTGCACTCCTTGATTGATGAGTTAGGATTTTCATAAGTCCTCGCTCATTTGATCATATCGTCTTGCCCCGAAAAGCAAGATTGTTCTCGAGCTTAGTAACATATCGGTGGATCATGATTTTCCGAATATCTTCTCGGAAGTATTACTAGGTTGTTCCCTGACCGCTATTTTGAGTTCGTGATCAAGTGGTTTTCTTGTAAACCACCCCTTCTCCGAGAATCTGTATTGGATACCCCGAGCTAATTGGTTAAGCTAAAACAATAACTTGGAGAGTTGGAAGCTTGCCAGCTTAGTTCATCTCAAGGGGTATGTTTGCGTGTGTTGAAGATAGATGACATCTTCATCAATTGGTCCCCGTGATCAGTTGTTGGATCTATTGTCATATCAAAACTTTGATTTGAGTATGGGCTATCATCAAATCAAATTAGAACCAACGATGTTCATAATGTTGTCTTACTCGTGGTTGATCCCTCGAGCATACACCATTATATCTTCTGGGTCTGACCAATACTATCATTTGTTCACATAATTATGGAATTCCATCTCCATGGAAATCTGGATGGATTATTGTTGAGCCCATCAACAAACGTCCTTATCTCCTCCATGATTTTGTAGGACATTAAGCTAGTGTTGGAAACTTTGTAAGCATTGCCTTCGTGTCCCCTTCATGAGGTATATGTTCGATGAGAGGAGAGACTTTCCCTAAGTCATGTGTAATTGACGTAAGTTGCCACCGTGAGTTTGAGAAAGTTGTTTTGCATCCTGTGGAATCATCCCAAGTCAGTCATGCATACGTGCGAAGTATCCTGTGGTTTGGAGACTTGCAACCTTCATTCTATATGTATCCCTAGCACACCAAGCCACGTATTGATTTGTTCAAGAAAATGAAGTCTGTTGTGCTAATCCTAGGTCATGCACATGACTTCGCTATCTTCAATGATGGTTCTCAATCTGAACTCGGTAGCATCCAGTTATAAGACTACCATGTGGTCACGTTTGTCTGGGACAACGTGTTCACCGGTACGTAGCAGAACTAGCTCATGTTTTGGAGCTTCTATCGTAGTTCATTCCCGAGAATCTCGCAACGCCGTCTCGTCGATTTGTGTTGCAAACTTTCATTTTTCTTTCTAGGCTCGATGAGTCTGGAATATCCTGACACCAACAAGAACTGAATCTCAGGCAGATATGATGGTTGGAGCATTTTCCAAGATAACCGGTAAAGTGTATGTCGTGGCCAACCCACCCAGCCGGAAGACCTATTGTTGTGGTATCTTGATTGAAGAAGTTGGCCACCTCCCCATAAGGATTTCGTAGGATTTACCCCCCTATTTTTTCCCTATGGATTATTGTGCTTCCGAAGTCCGACCCTTACTTGATGATCAAGATACCAAACATATATATGAATGGATTTGCTAGCACATCAAGGAGAACATTAGAAGCGGAGTGCTAAATGTCTCTCGGTCGATCATCCAGATTTTGCCCCTTGACTCCGCTAAGGTGAAATCTGAGAAAGTGTTGTCTTCCTTTGCATCTACATCGTCCATCATTATTCATCATGGTAGTATGTGGTGTTGTCAGGATCCTTGACACGAATATGGGTAAAACCTTGATGAATATGGAAATGCTCAAGTTCTTGAGAGCACGCACAAGCACTAGGTGTTATTACTGGCACTAACCGGGATTGCTCTCAGTGTTCCTGTTTATGTTATAACCTCTCAAAGACTAGTTTCACTCTCTACTGTTGGGTTTCTTCCCTGTTACCAGAATCATTCCCAGCATTTGCATTTTGTTCCCAGCTTGCACCGCCAATGTGCCAATTTTCCATGGGTTGCCCTTCTCAGCATCTGCTGTTCAGAATTATCTTCAAAAGAGGTCCTACCATGGGTCCCATCCATTTGTGATGATAACCAAAATCATCCCTTGTGTTGTATTGAACAAGGTAGTCCACATCATCCATTCTGGCCGAGAATGTCATTCTTTTGAACTCCGTCAAATGATCGGATGTGATTTGCCTCTGGCTGGTATAGAGAGTTTCAATTATCTCTATATCAAAAGTAATTCTTTTTTCCACTTAAGGGGATAACTCTATGAGTCACCTTCGCTAAGGTGCTCCGTGTGGTGGTATCGATCACCATCTTATTAGGTGTGGAGTTATTGCCACTAGATGAACCTTCATCATTTATTTCACTCCATCCCTCTGGAGATGTACTCCGTGTCTCAGCTCAAGAGATGTTTCAACGTCTCACTCCATGAGTTGATCTTGAGTTGCTCGATCTTTCAGAAGATCAATTTTGTAGAGTTTCTCTCATCATCACCGTTTTGGACAAAGACCTCGAAATCAAGGATGTCAATATCAACATGATGCAAGCAATCGAAATTCATATGAAGGACACTTGGATCATGAAGATTGTGTTAGTTAGTGTCCCCTCTGATTTCTTACCCTACGCTTGAATCTCGGGACGAGATTCTTGTTTAGTGGGGGTGAGTTGTCACAGCCCAAGACCAGCCCTTGCCTGCCTTGCTTGGTCTTCTTGTGCATCATGTTTAAATTTCTCAGAAACTGGAAATGGGGATGTTCAAACCCTAGCACCAAATGAATTCAACTAGGGTCAAGAATAAAATCATTTCCAATGACCCAAAATACCTTCATCAATGTTGATAATTTTGGCAAGGCTTTGGGACCAAACCAAAAATAGTGAACATTTTTGTGGAATATTTTGGGCACTGAATTAAATCATATCTTATTTGCATTTGGGCATTTAAATTTTATATATTATTTTAAATGCTGAAATAATCATAAACTAAAATGTTTACTATTGGATTTATTCTAAATAGTAGCCATGCATGGTTTCATGATTTTTGAAAATACTTTGGCATTTTTAATAAAGCCAAAACAAATGTCAAAATTAGAAAACGGCAACAGAAATAGAAAAGAGGAGAGAGAGAGAACTCACCTTGGGCCCAGCACTATTGCAGGCCGGCCCAGCCCACCCAGCGCAGCTCCTGTCGCCTTCCACCTCGCGCCAGTAGGCAGCGCGTGTGGCCACCGCGCGCCGGCACGCGTCCGGCCACCTCCATCCTGCCTGTCTGCGTCCCCGACGCCCTGGACGCCTCCATGCGTCACCACGCAGCCGCCCCGACCCCTCTCTCACTCTCCCTCGTCCTCATCTCCTTCTCCTGGCTCTCTCCCCCTCACCACCGAACCTGCCCGTTGCCGCCGCTCGCCGTTGCCACACTCAGAGCCTCCCCCTCATCCCGTGACTGTGTCCAGAAGGACCGCTGCGACGCCCTCTTCCTCCTTGCTGAGCCACGCTTCGCCGGAAGCTCTGCGTCGCCTTCACGCCGTCGTCCCCATCCTCAGATCGCCGGAGCTCCTCGCCGTCGATTAGGGAGCTACAAAGCGTCCCTGACCTCTCCCTCGAGCTCGCTAGCCCCGCTGTGAGCCCATGCACTGAATCCCTCCCTCCTCTGCTTTGTTTGCGCCGCGTAGCTGCCGCTTCGCCGATGACCGGAACCGGCCGCCGATCGTGCTTACCGCCGGCGATGCTCCGGTGACCATTTGGTCTCGGGCGCACGCCCAACTTGCTCGCCGCAGCATGTAGATGGATTAGGTGCCGCGCACACATCGCCTAGGCCACCGCAGCCGCGTTTCCACACACGCCTGAACGCCGGCCGCCGCTGCCGAGCTCGTAGCCGTCGCCTCCGGCCACAACAGGCCCGGCTGCTACCACCTTTCGACGCGCGCCGGCGAGGGCACTCCAACGCGCCCAGCCGCGGCTCAAACCGTGCCCTGTAGGCGATTCCCGAAGCTCGCCGCCGTGTTTGGCCTCGCCGGCGTCACATCGCCGGCGAGTTTGACTCATTTGACCGGGGGGGTTGACCACCCCTGGGTCACTGACGTGTGGACCCACCCCACCACTAATTAGCTAGTTTAGTTAAGTAAATTGCTAATTAAACCAGTTAGTTAGGTTAGTCACTGACCTATGGGCCCAGACCCCACTGACAGTTAGTTAGTTCCTAGCTTAGCACTAATTAACTCTGCTAATTAGTTGTGACACTGACATGCCGGGCCCACATGTCATGTTTGACCTGGAACAGCTCCTGTTGACATGCTGACGCAGTAAAGTATTTCTGGAATTTAAAATAAATCTTAAATGATTTATGAATTTCAGAAATTACTCAAAACTTCTAAAAATCATATAAAATTAACCGTACCTCAGATGAAAATAATTTATATATGAAAATTGATCAGAAAAATCCAAAGAATCTGTTTATGGCATTTCCATGCATGTTTGAATAACTTACAGCCACTGTTTAGGACAATTTGCATAGATGGCATTTGAATAATCACATATGGAGTTTGAATTTGAATCTTTGGTTCAAATCAACTTCATTTAACATGGTTGCTAGTTGCATTAGCTCAATCAACAGCATATTGACATGTCATGATCGTGCATCATATTGTTGCATTGCATTAATTGTGTTCTTTCTCTGTTTGTCGGTTTTGTCCCCTCTTAGTAGACGATGTTCCGATGATGAGTTCGATGACACCGAGGAAGAACTATTACTATCTTCAGAAGTGCCAGGCAAGCAAACCTCCATTGAGCAATCCGATACAATCCCACTCTCTCGCTCTTGCTCTCTTTACTGCATTAGGACAACAACGCTTCAACTGTTACCTGCTGCGGTAGTTGAACCCCTTTCCACTGCATGACCTGTCATTGCCACAGTAAATAGTTGAAACCCACTAGTATGATTAGGAGTTGTTTGAGCCATGTTGTGCCTACTCATTCATGCTATCTGGTTATGCCTGCTATTGCTTAGAGTTGTGTCAGGTCTGATTCATCGGGGATGAATTGGAAGGGTGATGAACATGTCCTACTGTGTGTGAACTAAGTGTGAAAACACGATTTGGTAAAGGTGGCGATGAGAGGCCATGTAGGAGTACATTGTGGGTTGTCTCATTGCAGCCGTCCTCAGGAACTGAGTTCTGTGTTGGTTGGTCCATGAAACAGCTACTACCACACATTGGGATCCTTAATTGACTCTCTCGACTTATTAATCAACATGATCTCTGTCCAGGAGTTGCAACTAGTTTCTGGTGTTTGTAGTTTACTGGAGGTCGTGCGCAGCGCTGACCCTCGGGGTGGAATGTGACGCGGCAGGTACGTGGCACGGTCTACCGATCGCCCGTTTGGTGATGCGGGAACCCTGTACACATCGATTGGGGCCGTGAGCGACACCCCGGCCGGATCTCCCCACGGATGGAACCCAAATAGGCGATAAACCTAGACGAGAGACTTGTGTGGTTAGTCAGGTCATGGCCGACACCCTCGCCAGGCTTCCGCTTGAAGGTTGCCGAGATAGATGACGTGTACATGGCGGTAAGTGGCGAGAGCGTGTGTGAAGAAGTACACCCCTGCAGGGTTATACATGATCTATTCGAATAGCCGTGTCCGCGGAAATGGACTTCTGGGTTGCCTATAACAGTTCATTGACAAGTGAAAGTGGATACTCTAAAACACGCAAAATAAGCGTGAGTGCTATGGATGGCCTTCTCGTAGGGAGACGGGAGCGGATCCATAGTGGTGTATTGATTGGTGAATCTGTGGATTCGTGTGCGCCACCTCAAAAGAGTTACTTGCAGTCGTAGTTTAGGATAGCCACCGAGTCAAAGCTAGCTTGCTGCAGTCAAACTCCACCACCCCTTGTTGATATTAACGCATATGTAACTAGTTCTCATGTAAGTCTTGATGAGTACCTTTGTACTCACGTTTGCTTAATTTATGTTTTTGCAGAGAGACTTCAGTCTTGCTAGTGGTTCCGCATGGACTTCGACGTTTAGCTTGTTACCTCAGTTACGATCTTGTACCCTTGGGAGGGTCTGGTAGATAGTTAGGCTTCTCAGCCTTTTTCATTTGTAGTTGTCTGTACTCAGACATGTTATGCTTCCGTTGCCTGTGTACTCTGTATGTTGGGTCATATGACCTCTGTTTGTAATAAATGCTATGATGGCTCTTCTGGGCCTTTATCTATATGAGTTGTTGAGTTATGTTGTGATGCCATGTTGTACAACACATACTTGCATGTTATGCGTACGTGTAATGTGTATTGCTATGTGTGGGATCCGACACCTAGTTGCTTACCCTCGGTAGCCTATTTTACAGGGAAATGTCTCCTAGTGCTTCCACTGGGCCTTGGTAGCTTGCTACTGCTCTGGAACACTTAGGCTGGCCGGCATGTGTCCTTCTTCGTTCCTGTGTCTGTCCCTTAGGGGAAATGTCACGCGTTGTTCCTTTAAGTCCTTGTAGCTTGCTACGACTTGGGTTCATACGTTGATGACCGACACATTCGTTGCTGGGTCATGTATGCCTCTCTCTGTAATTTAGTGCCACTTTTGGTTTATAACTAGTCATGTCGGCCCGGGTTCTCTGTCATATGGATGCTAGCGACACTATCATATACGTGTGCCAAAATGCGCAAACGGTCCCGGGCCAGGTAAGGTGGCACCCGTGGGGATACCGTGCGTGAGGCCGCAAAGTGATATGGTGAGTTACAGGCTAGACCTGTGTGACTTAGGATCGGGGTCCCTACATTTTTGCTACAAAAATATATATATTTTATAACCTCAAATTGCAGTTTCTACAGGAAGTATATTATTACTTGATCTAAAGAAGCTGATTTTTATTGAGCTTCATTACCCTCCTAACAAAACCTTAACCACAAGAGATTAGCCCTAAACTCCTTCTAGAACCTCTCTAAACACCGTGCCCAAACTTTTGTCCAGAAACTTGCTGGTTAGCACTTCTTCAATTCGGTCAGCCTAGCAGTGTGGCATCTCTTCTCCTAGACTAAACACTTCATGGAAAACACACTAGACATGGTTTGGCATCGCTTAGGCATTGGTTTGGCCTAGCTAGCCGGGTGATGACGTGTGGACACGGGCGCTGGCATGCGTTCGACAGGCTCTGCGCTACGCCCGAGCCCTTGTAAAACGCGTGCCCGTCTCAGTGCTCTTCGTAGACTGCCACACCGCGCCACCGGCCTTGACTCATCAAGCTTAACCTCTCCCTGGTGCTCGTCGACGACGGAACCGCCGCAGTCAGCACGAGCACGACACAACCAAAGCTCCAGTGTGCACGTGCCACTATCTTCGTTTGCGCCCACGTCATGTGCTCATCCACAAGCTTCCACAGTGGTCACGTGATTGCTGCACCCTCTCCACCTCTCCCTGGCAATTCTCATCACGGTACGCCTCCTTCAAGAGAGCTCTGGCAGAGCTGAAAACTCCCAACCCCCTCCGCCTATAAATAGCTACACCATGGCCTCACCCGAGCTCATCAAACCACTCCACCATCACCCACAAGTAGTAGAGGATCCGCAGCCCTGTCGGGCAGGCCTCGTACCGCCGTCCTCAAGCTCGAGCTCGCCGGTGATCCCCTCTGCTTGCCCCCACCTCTCCACTACTCCTCCGTCTCCATCGACTTCACCGGCGACTCCTTGCTGGTCCATTGGTGCATGCTGGCCCTGTTGGAGCCCCTGGAATCGCCTCCTTTCGCCGTCTTCTTCGTCTCTGGCGAGACCCGAGCACAGCCGCCGTTGGACACAATGATTCTGAGCTGCTCCGGCCACCCCAAGTCAAGCCACGGGTACAAACAGGTGCATCGTGACTCCCCTAGTCATCCCTCCCTCTCAGATCGGCCGGAGAGAGCTCCTGCGGAGCACCGCCACCCCTCTGTTTCCCTCTCTCTCCCTCCATACCCTACAGGGGGCCCACTGCCAGCCTCCACCCGCGCTCGAAGCGGTACGAGTGGACGTGTATTCTCTAAATGCACCTTAGACGTCCCCCCAGCTTTTCTTTCATTCAAAATTAATTCAAATATTTTGACGAGCAACTTTGACCTGCCACAACTTTCAAACCATAAGTCGAAATAATTTGATTCTTTTTGCATTGTACTGGAATATCCTAGTAGCACACAAAAATTGAGATTTTTCTCTGCTTCCTAGATTTTTTGGTGAAATAAATAGTATTATGTGTCATTTCCTTTTTGTTGTTCTAAATATTTTAAGAGGAAGAATCTTGCCTTCAGGATCACCAGGAGGAGAGTGAACCTCCTCTGCACTAAGGCAAGCCACACCAACATTTGCCTGGTGTCATTTCAATATTTATGATTTTTCCAACTTGAATATGAGTTGCTTCATGCATTAACTTATTTAAAAGAATATTACTTATGCTAGTTACTTTGTCATGGATGAAATGCTTAGTTACAGTAGTGTTTGGATGCATGGACTAGTTTGAGGCAGTAGTTTTGATTGTGTGGTTATGCTTTCGATATGATTAGTAGCATTTTCTTTATGTGAGTTATTGAATTTAATATGTTAATGGCATAACTAGAATGATGAGTGTTAAAACCAGTGAAGTGAGATCAGTAAAGTTAAGTGATGACTAGTGCAAGTAGAAAACTTTGATGATGTTAATCTTTTTACTTTATGTGATATGTGATGCATGTCGAATAGTTGCATGTTCATGGCATGACTCGAGTTATTTTCATTTCATGTTATACCTGATCTCAATTCAACTTGAACATAATGTTGATCGAGTCATGGTGCCACTAAATCAAGTTTTTCTAGTGCAACCACATTTGCTTTTATGAGAAGGCCTTTATTCTGTCCGTTGTCATGCCTCTGGTAGGTAACTCCAACGAGGGAAGGTTATGGCCGTGCCATACCCTGTATCGGTAAGCAGACATAACCTTGTGCGCCCATTGTTGTTATGGTACCTTGTTCCCATTTGGGACCGTTTAAGTTTTGCCATGACGGTGGCTGGTGTATGTCTTTCGTAGACATCGGGGCCACCCATGACTTAGCCCAGAAGGGAGTTGGTCGGAGTGGCCGAGAGAGTGTCATGGCAAAGGGAGGGTTCTGTCGGAATGCCGTTAGTCCACTCGAATGGGAGTGTGAGGCCATGGGTTCTGTGATGTGGGTATAGTGTGCTAACCTCTATAGACTATTTATTAAATCTATCGACAGATGTGTCCTCGGTTACGAACAAAGCTCGTGAGTAAGTCACACCATGGATCAACATGATTAAGTAATCTTGCACCCTAAATTTATATGCTTGGCACTCGTTAAGTGTTGAGATTTGTGAGATCATGACGATAATCGTTGCGGAAACCAAAGTGTTGGTTTTGTTTGTGATCCAGGCATGATCACATTTTTGGCTACGAGGTAACCCGTTTGGTAAGAGAGTCCAAGGGACTCAGTGCACAAGTTTGATTCGCTGCATAAGTACTATGTTATTGCATTGCATTTAAGTTGATTAATTGTCATGATATAAAGAGGTTCAGCCGGGTACAGTACAATATCCCTGATGTTCACCCTGCCGCCATCATCAGCGCGTTTCATCAGAACGTGCGTAACCGCAAGATGCGCGAAGAGCTGGCAATGACCAAGGTGAAAGACGTGGCAGAACTCTATGTTCTTGCTTACATATGTGCCCGGGCTGAAGAGGGAAGGAAGTACCCCGGCGAAGATGCCGGCGTGGAAACCGACTCTTCAGATGAGGATGCTGCCGCCCCGGCAAAGAAAGGCCGGCGCCGCAATAGGAAGCGTAAAGATAAAGCCGTGCTTTCCGTCGAGGGATCTGATGACGCCGGCTCCGCCAAGAAAACCAAGGTGGATGACCCCGGCAAGGAAATTGCCGGGTGTGTCGCCTGCCGGGCCTTGGTGGCTGCTGAGAAGCCAGGAAACTCCGACAAGCAATGCTGCAAGATCCATCGCACCAAAGGCCATGATCTCCAGAACTGCCGACAGGTTGAGCTCCTTGCTGGGAAGCAGAGGGCTGAATATGAGAGGTGGGACAACGAGAAGGGCCAGGACGGTGCTGAGGGGTCCGGCAAGAAGCGTGACGGCCAAGCAGGCCGGCACGGCAAGGATAAACAACAGGAGATGCCCGCCCGGCGCCGTGACAGAAAGCCCGAAGACGACGATCACGAAGAGGACGACGAGTCAGGCGACCAAGAGTTTCAGAAAGCCACGAAGGCCATGTGCGTCGATGGCGGCGCCTCGCTGCATACTTCTCACCGCCAGCTTAAACAGTGGGCGCGTGAGATTACAGCGGCGGAGCCGTCGTCTGGTGCCCAAAAGCCGCTGAAGTGGTCCAACACGCCTATCATTTTTGACACTGAGGATCACCCCGACCGCACTATTGCAGCCGGGTGCTTGCCATTGTTGGTTTCACCAACAATACACAACCTCAAGGTGACAAAGATGCTAGTCGATGGTGAGGCCGGTCTGAACTTAATCTCACCTACCGTGATCGAGAAGGTGCAGATTCCTGACGGAGACCTCGAGGAAACGGTCACGTTTCAGGGGGTCAACCCGGGAAGAAGTCAACTAAAGGGAAAGGTAACGTTGCCCGTGACTTTTGGAATTGACCTGAACTACATGACAGAAAGGGTCGTGTTCGATGTCGCCAAGATCCCCTTGCCCTACAACGGGATCCTTGGCGGCCCAGCGCTGGCCAAGTTCATGGCGGCGTCACACTACGCCTACAACACCCTGAAGATGCCAGGACCTGTGACGATCATCACCATCCCCTCCGATAAGAAAGATGCGCTGATTTGCGCTGACCAACTATACCAACAAGCAGTTGCAGCAGCTGCCGCCACTAGGGTACTTGCTCCTGCCACTGGAGGCCCACGCGGGAAGAAGAAGAAGAAGACCGTTGAGACCTCAGACACCTACTCCGGCAAGCGCACCTCTTCGGAGTGTAGTGCTCTCGTCGAGGACGTGCCCGAGAGCTCCATCGGCAGAAACAAGAAGTCCAGGGCCACGCCGCCGGGATCCAAGAAGGTTTCTGTCAAGGAGGACGGCACAAGAGGGGCTTTCACCATAAGCTCCACCCTTGATGACAAATAAGAAGACGCGCTCCTCACCTTCCTGCAGGCAAATGTCGATGTGTTTGCATGACAAGCATCCGACATCCCCGGCATTCCCAGGGAGGTGATTGAGAACCACCTTGCTGTTTTTCCTCATGCGCGGCCCGTCAAGCAGAAGGTCAGGAAGCAAGCTTGGTAACGACAAGGGTTCATCACAGAGGAGATACGGAAACTAGAAGCAGCGGGTTTGGTAAGAGGAGTGCTCCATCCAACGTGGTTGGTCAATCCAGTGGTAGTGCGCAAGGCGAATGGGAAGTGGAGGCTGTGTATTGATTACACAAATATCAATAAGGCTTGTCCCAAAGACCCCTTCCCGTTGCCGCACATCGACCAGATTGTTGACTCCACGGCTGTGTGTGACCTGTTGTCATTCCTCGATGCCTACTCCGGCTACCATCAGATCTTCATGACAAGAGAAGACGAAGAGAAGACATCATTCATCACCCCATGTAGTACGTATTGTTTCGTATGAATGCCTTTCGGGTTGAAGAGTGTTGGCTCAACGTTTGCAAGGGCAGTCCAGATTGGTTTTGAACCCCAGCTCCATAGAAATATGGAGGCTTATATGTATGATATAGTGGTCAAAACCGAGAACAGGGCAACCCTCATACCGGATCTACAAGAGATGTTTGCAAACCTACGCAAGATCAATCTCAAGCTGAACCCTGAGAAGTGCGTCTTCGGCGTCCCGTCCGGCAAGCTTCTCGGGTTCTTTGTGTCACAGCGTGGGATAGAGGCCAATCCGGACAAGATCAAAGCTATAGAACAGATTGAAGCACCCAAATCGGTCAAAGATGTGCGTTGGCTTGCTGGCTGCGTTGCCGCCATGAGCAGATTCATTTCCAAGTCTACCGAGCGCCAGTAGGGCCTAGAGTTAGGGGCGGGCCCAATGGAGTGGACGCGAGAAGAAGAAGCAGCATTGCAAGATTTGAAGAGGTATCTTTCCTCCACGCCAGTACTAGTTGCGCCTAGGACACAAGAACCGTTGCTGCTATACCTAGCGGCAACGAACTAGGTGGTCAGCGCCGCACTAGTGGCATAGAGAGAAATTGATGACGAGGTGATAGCAACAACAAAGCCTGATGCCGTTGGTGTAGAGACGACACGGCCGGTTGGAGTGCCGCCAAGGAAGAAAATGATGCAGCACCCGGTCTACTTTGTTAGCTCCCTCTTGCAGGGGGCTAGATCAAGGTACTCCGTTGTGTAGAAATTGCTCTTCGGCCTTCTTATGGCCTCGAGGAAGCTGCGTCACTACTTCCACGCACACGAGATCACTGTCGTCACTCGTCTCCCTCTGCAACGGATATTGCACAATCCAGATGCAACGGGAAGAATTGTAGAGTGGGCACTGGAGCTGTCCAGCTTTGGCCTCAAGTTTGAAAGTACCTCGATGATTCAAAGCCGAGTCCTGGCGGAGTTCGCTGCAGAATGGACTGCGACGCCTGATGAAGAAGCCCAGGAAACTGCTCTCCCCGGCAAAGAGGTGAGTTGCAACTGGATCATGTACTTTGATGGAGCTTTCAACTTAGAGGGCGCCTTGGCTGGTGTACTGCTTGTCGCGCCCACCGGAGAGCACCTCAAGTACGTGGTCCAGATGCACTTCCCCAGGGGAGGTATCAATGAACAATACTGCCGAATATGAGGGGCTCCTTGCTGGTCTTAGGATCGCGGCAGACCTCAGAATCAAGAAACTCATTGTCAGGGGCGATTCGCAGCTTGTCGTCAAACAAGTCAACAAAGATTACCAGAGCCCGTTGACGAAGGCCTACGTCGATGAAGTGAGAAAGTTGGAAGAGCGTTTTGATGGTATACAGGCGGAGCACATTCCCCGAGCAGAGAACGACATCGCCGATTACCTGTCAAAGCGCGCTCCCCTCAAGTTACATGTGGAACCAGGTACCTTTGTGCTTCAGCTTTTTCAGCCATCCGTTGATCCATCAACAGAGCAAAACAAGAGGAGGAAATCAGGGCCCGGCAAGTACTTTCCCGCCGAGCTTCCCGGAGCTGCCGGCAAGGATGTTGCCGGGGACACTGAGCCCGCCACGAGACGGCTAGCTCCGGCGGAGCGTCAAGCTCTTGCCGGCGGAGCAAAGGAAATGCCTTTAGTCCTCGCCGTCGAGCCCCAGGCTCCAGCGTGGGCATAGCATACCGTACGATTCCTCCAAACTGGGGAACTTCCTGAGGAGCAGGAAGAAGTGGAAAAAGTAGCACGTCGGTCTGCTATGTACCAGTTCGTCGATGACGTCATGTAGATAAAGAGACCGAATGGCGTGAAATTGAACTGTATCCCTCGGGACGAAGGACTGGGGCTGTTGGCAGAGATACATGGAGGCATATGTGGATCCCACATAGGATCAAGAGCCCTTGCCGGCAAGGCATTTCAGCAAGACTTCTTCTGGCCCACTGCCCTCCAGGATGCTACGACACCGGTCACCAGGTGTGAAGCGTGTCAGTTCCATTCAAAGAAACATCATCAACCAGCTCAAGCCCTTCAAACCATTCCTCTCTCCTGGCCCTTCTCGGTCTGGGGGCTCGACATACTGGGCCTTTTCCCTCGCGCTATCTGGGGCTTTGAGTACTTGTACGTCGCAATCCACAAGTTCACAAAGTGGCCAGAGGTGGAGGCAGTGAGGAAGGTCACAGCTCTGCCAGCCGTCAAATTCTTCAAGGGACTAGTGTGCCGTTTTGGTGTACCCAATAGGGTCATCACCGACAATGGCACACAGTTCACAAGCCGCACCTTCATGCAATATACCCAAGACCTCGGCAGCAAGGTCTGTTTCGCTTCCATTGCTTACCCACGAAGCAATGGTCATGTTGAGAGAGCAAATGCTGAAGTACTCCGAGGGTTAAGGACAAAGACCTTTGACAGGCTGCGCAAGAGTGGAAGGCGCTGGATTGATGAGTTGCCGACGGTTCTTTGGTCGATCAAAACGACGCCAAATCGAGCCACCGGCCAGACACCCTTTGCCCTAGTATATGGGGCAGAAGAAGTTCTCCCCACTGAACTCATATACGGGTCACCTCGAGTGCTCGCTTATGATGAGCTTGAGCAAGAGCAACTACGGCAAGATGACGCAACGCTCCTTGAGGATGATCATCTTCGGGCGGCTGTGAGAGCAGCACGCTACCAGCAAGCCTTGCGCTGCTACCATAGCCGCAAGGTCCATGCCCGAAGCTTTGAGGAATGCGACCTTGTTCTTCGGCGCGTTCAATCGGACAAGAATACCAACAAGTTGACGCCGAAGTGGGAAGGCCCTTATCGGGTAATACAAGTCACCAGGCCTGGCGCAGTCCGCCTGGAGACCAAAAATGCCGTTCCGGTGAGCAACTCCTGGAACATTTAGCATCTTCGCAAGTTTTACCCGTGAGGCGTGGCTTGTCGGCCCCCCCGGCAAGCCACCTTTTCTACAAGCCTTGCCGACAAGGCATGTAACCCTTTGTATGCTAGGTCGAGTCTTGTCCTTGGTTAGGGTTGATAGTGCTTAGCGGCGGCTAACCCCTAGCTTAGAGGTCGAGTTTGCATCTCTTTGTCTTTATTTTATCTTGTTTGGTTCGCAGGACACACAAATATCCATGCCGAAACAACTTGGAGAGAAGAAAAGGAACAGACCAGCATCTAGGCCCCGGCAAGCCAGTATTGCCGGGGGCTGCAAGAGCAAAGATTCACCCACGGCAAACCAGGGTTGCCGGGGGCTGCAGCTTCAGATAAGTTCTTCATCCCTTATCATGCATTCCATTATGGACTGAGGTATGTGAAACCTCGTTTTTACCTTAAACTACCGTGCTCCCCTAACTCTAGGTCCTAGGGCTCGTTCCTGGGACCAAGTTTCGTCGTAGTCGCGGCAGCGAAAGGATGAAACAAGGAGCCTGAACCCGCCTCATCCCTGCCTCCACCAAAGGTGTGAGAAAGCTAGAGCGAAGTGGGGAGACGGCAAGGCCTGTTGCCGGCCGAGAAAATGTTTATCTTAGAGATATCAGGGATTTATCCCCTGTTGTGGGTTCTACCTGCGAACAAATGACCCGGCAAACATCCCTTGTTCATTAAAAAACATCCTACCCAGGTACAATCCATAGGGAATGAAAACATGACCAAGGGGATTACAAGTCTTAAATTTGACAGACGCCCGAAGGCTTACAGACTAAAAAGAGATAAGATGCCCGTAATCCATTTCTTGTCCCTCTCCTCAAGAGGCAGGTCAAGGGGGCGCGAAGGGCAAAAGGAGCGCCTAGGCGAGCTATGGGTGGCAGAAGACACCGAGAGAACATCTTGGTGGCCGCCCAAAGGTTGGATGGTGATGGCGGCGCCGGAAGCAGAGCGGCAGGACATCAGTATGCGTCGAAGGCATCGTTGCCCTCGTACTCCAACTTGACGACCTTGCCGCCCGCCCTCTTCCTCATCCGCAGCCTCCCAACGCCAGGCGCCCAAGGGGACGGCCCCGAGAAGTTCAAGGAGCCGGCGACACTGATGATGGGGTCGCTGGTACCACAAGGAGCAGCGCCTGACACCTAGTCGGACCCGTCATCCTGCTGCCTACCGCCCTCGTCGTCGATGCCGCTGTCCTCCTCGTCACTCTCGCTTGAGGAGGAATCTTCACTATCAAAAGAGCTCTCCACGCAGCACCTTGTACGAGTCCCAAAGTGCCCGAAGACCTTGACGGAGATAAGGCCACCCTCCATTACCTTAAAATGGAGAGTGAGCCCCTCCGCCAAGCTGTGGATATGAGCAAACGTCTTCCACCCCCGACGAAGATACATCACATGAGGAGCAGGGAAGTCGACGCGGACCCGCGTGCCTATGATACCGCTGCCCCTCATGTGCAGCCGCAATGACTCCGGCGGATCCAGCTCCATCTCCCGTGCAGATGGAGTCGGGAGACGAAGGCGACGGCGCGGTGGCCGGCGCAACCTGATGAAGAACTCACAAGGGTCATCCCCAACACGGCCCTCCATTGGAGGTGGAGCTGCTGGCGGGGGCGAGGCCGGCAGGCCATCCCGTCCTCCTCTTCCTCGAGCGCCCCGGCCTCGCCCACGGCCTCGACCCCTCCCCCTTCCCCTCGTGGCCGGCTCTGCCACCGCAGGTGCAGGAGAAGGAGGGACGCGTTGTCGAGTGGCAACGCTCGCCGCCACCATTGAAGGGCCGGGATTTCCTCTCTCCATGACGAATGGAAGAGAGGAGCAGAAGCTGAACGAGGAAGAAGATGGAAGAATGCGGGACGCCGTCCCTCCCCTCCCGCTCTTTATAAAGGAACGGGGTTGGGGCTCGACCGCCCCGCTCGGCCAATCAAGACACGGAAGGCGCAGGGAGCCAAGACCGACCCGCCACCCCAACCAGCGACGGCCCAGTTTCCCGCCTCCACCGTTTGCCACCCCAAGCGCATGGGAGACACGTGGCAGACGTGCACAACCGAGGGGATGGGTGAGGCGACCTCTCCTCACCCCGTGAACGTGGGGAGTGGACGCCTTGAGGACCGCGCCTCGGCCCCATTCAGTAAATGGGTCGCGCCTCCACGCCTCCCTCCGATTATGGGGAAGGCGCGAACCGCCCCTTTACTACGACGTGACGCATGCGTGCGAAGACCAACCCCACGCATGAAGCTCACGTAACACGCACTTCCCCACACCGTGCCACGCGCGGGAGTCGTGGGAAGCGCAGCACGCGAAAAGTCTTACCACGGTAAAAACCGTCCCGCCTGCACGCGCACCGTTTTCTGGGCCTGGCCCAACAACGCGTTGTGCTTATGTGTGGCCCAGGCCAGGGGGCTCCTGTAGGTGTACAAAAAGAGGGGTACACTTTTTGTACCCCTATAACTGTGCACGGGCAGTCTGAGCCGCGGGCACCACCACACCAAGCAAGGCAAGGTAGGTGAGCCAGGGTGAGACCGAAGCTCGATGGAACTGGAGCAACACCAAAGCCAAGACCACGAAGAGCAAAGGGACAAAGCGGGTTCCCCCGGCAAGATCCTTGCCGGGAGCCAGTTTTAGTAGCCGCGGCAACTCGCCCCACGCCTACGGAGCGAATCACCCTTGAGTCCACTGCCCCCATGGGGCAAGGATTCGGGAAACATCCCCGTAGTGGCATGCAGATCTTTGTGAAGACATTCAAGATCAGATACGCACTAAGAAGATGACGACCCATGGCGGGATCCCAGCCAAGGAAGACCACAAGACCTCCGGCAAGCACCTTGCCGGGGATGGCAACAGGCGCTGCGGCAAGACCCTTGCCGGGGCCCCGGCAAGGCCCTTGCGAAGGACATCCGCAGGGCCATCATCAGGCCCACGCCGAATAAACTTCCACCGCCGTATGCAGCTGCCGACCCAACCAGCTGGGCAGGCACCTGCGTGGCGACATGCTGATCTTCGTGAAGACCCACCATTGCGCCACCTCAGCTGCCTCCCTACCTACATGGCATCTCAGGCATCGCTGGACAGGGCGCGTGTCGACATAAGAAGGAGCGGCGACGGACAAGACAGATCTCTCCCCCGTCCCCAATAAAGCAAGGACACCTAAGCAAGACGCATTAAATGCACCTTGTCATGTAATGCGAGGGATAAACTCGCATCACTGTACCCTTTCCACCTCCTGTGTGCCACTGTGGCAACCCCTTTTTCTATAAAAGGAGGCCCGAGGCGACCAGGAGGAGGATTCGGCTTTTTGGAGCTCCTCACGCCCCATAGCTAGCTGAAGAACACAGATATACAATCCACCAAAGCAGGAGTAGGGTTTTACGCATCCTCGCGGCCCGAACCTTGATAAACGAACCGTTTGCTATCTGTTTGATCTGCTCTTCTCTAAACCCCACGCCCCGCTAACCGTAGTAGGGATACTTGTGATCCCATAGGTGTCGTTCCCACCGACATTCCTGTTCAAGGGAAAAACCAACGCAAGGTCAAGAGGTAGCAACTGTGTACGGGTTTGAATGGCCGAATCCTTTCTACGATTGCCATGGGCCTCCTTTTATAGGTTAAGGTGTCACCACAGTGGAAAATTAGTCTTTCCAAGCTGATTAGATAGCAAACAATGCTATCATACCTAACCCTGCAGCTGATAGAGCGCATTAGATGCACCGCTTAGCGTCACATCACAGCTCATCCGGCAAGCCTTGCGGGGCTTGTTTTGCCAGCTACGTTCCTTCTTGGTTGACACGTCTCTGGACGGATGTCATATGGTGGTTCTTGTGGTAGGAAATGGCTGCCACGTAGGAAGAGGCGTGCACTAAGCCACCTTGGAGCTTGATGCCGCACCGATTGGCGATGGGCGCTGCTATGAGGTGGATTTTTACCTCCACGTGCCCCGGCAAGCCTGCCGGGGCGATCTTGGTGGCTTGCGTTCGGGGGAATCCAGCTCCTCGCTTGGTTCGCATGCCCGGCAAGCATGGTTCTCCTTCTGGTGGCATCTTGCATATTGGTTGTCTTGATCTTCCTAACCAACCTCCTGATTCGTTAAGGAGCTGATCTCTTCGTGCCTTGATCTGGTGCTTGGTTCTGCAAACTTACTCTTGAGCCTGTGCACAGTTTGGGGAAACAGACCCAGGGTCGGTTGCACCGACACACTATCAGATCCAAGCGCTACATCTGGACCTCGGATCCATCATCCTCCTCTCCGCTTTCGCCTTCTTTTGTGTGGCCCTCGTGGACATTGCACCGTCCGTGGCCTCGTTCCGCCATTTCTTCTTGGTTCACATCATCGATAACAGACAGCACTCGGGGTGAGTGTCGTTCCAGTTGGTGGCGGCGACAGCTGGCTCCGGCATCGACTTGACGCTTCGCCCGGATGTAAAAAGGATTCTGGAAACTATGGTTGTATGTGGATGCCACCATGTGCAGCCCCTTGCTCCTCCTCCTGTGGGCGTCGGCGGAACAGAGATCTGACTAGGTAAATGTGGAGCTCGTCGACCGTCGGCTTGCGCATATCCTGGCCAGACTGGCCAAGCTGAAGGAGGCAGGGGTGACGGTGTCGATGGTGGTGAGGGAGTTCGTTCGGCGGCGCATCGCTCCGGTCCAGCGCCATTCTCGCCCAATGTGGGCTTTCACCAACCCCGATGCCCCATGAGGATTCAAGTGCCCTTGCTTCCTTCCAAGATGATGTGCACCGTGCTCTAGTTTTTGACAAGCAACCCAGTGCCAGCCGTGCTCCCTGGAGAGGAGTGCCTCTTGTATCGCTGCTCGAACAATGAGGTTTTCTTCGAAAATATGCCGCTCTTCGATGAGTGGGGGCTGCATCCTTCGGTCCACGAGGGGCCTCGCTCGAATCCCATCTTGGTGGATCATGTTATTCTTGGTCCAGTGGCACACGCCCCTGAGATGGTTGCAGGGGGGCGTGCGTCGCCAACCTCACCCCCGTAGGCAGCGCGGGGGAAGCTCTGCCCATGGATACGACCACCACCCCCTCCATGAAGGGCAACGTGCGATCCTTCTGCGTACCCCTTCCAAACGCCGGGGTATGGCGCAAGAGGAAGGGGTTCGGGAGCTGCCGCGGCGATGCCCCATGGGCCCTGAAACAGAGGAAGTGGATAGCTGTGGATGAGTAAGAACCTTGCCTTCGTGGATTCTCGCGTGTAGAGTCTTTTCCTGATTTTTGCTCCTCCGGACCTCTTCAGTCACCGTGGTAAGGCCGCCCAAGGTGCGATCTCCGGAGGCCTCTAGTTCGCCCATAGCTCTAGACCTCCCAGGTCGAATGACCCCGAGTGAAGTGGCGCCGGTCCATGAGCTGGGGCCACTGCTAGAGGGCCATGAGCCTGTCCTCATGGTGTACCTCCTCCGGAGCCACCTCAGGGGTACGGAGATCGTACCGAGTACTCCCCCATTGGTCCTTGCCGGTGGTTGGGTGACTCTTACGATGGCTTCATTTCGAGCGTCGGAGCCAAACCACATTGTCGGATTACGGGCTCCGCAAACCCAAGAAGTTCGAACACAGGGGCGTGGACAAAGATCTCTCCCACCCTCGTCTACCTAGCATCTTGCCCTCGTCCGGTGAAGAGATTCAAGCGAAGAACAAGTAAAGCACACAAGAGTTTACCCAAGTTCGAGCCACCTTGCGGTGTAAAACCCTACTTCATGCTTTGGTGGATTGGCCTCGGGAGTGCTTGAATATGGATGAGTACAGTGGTTCCTGAGCTCAGGAGGAGAGCTCAGGAGGGTCAGGAGGCAAGAGTTCTTGCTTCCTTATGCGAGGGCAGAGTTTCTTGACCTGATTGGGATCACCCCTCATAGTTGGGATCCTAGCTACTTATATAGGCGGCCAGGGTCCTCTTCCCCCGAAATGTTTAGGCGGGAAGGGATCCCACAACGGCCATTTTGAGCGGGAACACAAGGACGTTCCTACCCTGACCAAAGCAGTCTTCGCCTGCAAAAGGATCAGGCGGTGATGCGGTGGTGGTCTCGGTGGTGACATCCTCCCTGTCGTCCTTGCGGTCTTCGGTCTTGTTGCACCGAAGGGGAAACCTTTGTCCCGTTCCTCGAGAACCCGCGCCTACGCTGTCTCCTTTGCACGGAACTGGCAACTACGCTGCTGGCACGCGCTGGCACCCGCTGGCGCGGTGCATCACTGCCTCCTCCTGAGGCAGGCTTGGCCTTGGATTCTCCGCCCCTCCGGAGCAACCTAACCGAGGCCGCTCCCGAGGGGGTCTTGATGTTGTTCTTCTTGCGAGGTCTAGCCCCCTCGCGTGGGTCTTGGGCAGCTGGTCTATCAGCTAGGCCATACCAGGTCGTGGTAGGAGCTTGTCGCGGCCCGCAGACAGTTAGGTCTGGGTACCCTGTTTCCTAGGACGCCGACAGTAGCCCTTGGGCCCAATGCGCGCGCGGAGGTGGCTTCGGGGTAATGCGTTAGCCGAGGACGAAGCACAGCGGGCCCCAAAAAGCCTGCTGGCCCGGCTGGCGCGTGACGATTGGATGGGACTTGGGCGACTCCGCTCTCCACGCAGTCTCGGCAACAGTGTAGCTTGACAAAAGGGGGTCGTCTTTGCTGCAGAGGAGTTATCGCCTCCGTTCCTTCCTGCTAAGATCCCATTCTCCTTCGCCTCCGGCCTTCCTAAATCGCCTTCATCCTCCGGCACCTCAACAATGGCGAAGAAGAGCAAGGGTGCCGCGCAGGCGTCTGGATCTGCTCCTTCCCTTGAGGCGGCGCTCGAGGAGTCCACCATCACCAAGGAGGAGGACTACTCGGAGGTCCATCCATTCTTGTCGAGCGTCCACAACGAGCATGGCCCGACGGTGATTTGGGTCGGATCCACCACGGCGCGGATCTTGCCGAAGTCCTCCTACCCCTTCTTCCTCCACGGCATCTCCGTCGGGCTCGTGCAGCCCTTCTCAGAGTTCTTCTACGCCATCCTGGACCATTACCAGGTGCACGCTCTCCACATCAAGCCTTGCTCCATCTTCGTCCTTTCGCTCTTCACCTTTTATTGCAAGGCGCTTGTGGGGGTGAGACCGACTGTCTCCCTCTTCCGCCACTTCTTCTCCATGCAGCGGTACAATGAGGGTCCGTGCTCGGGCTGTGTCTCCTTCGTCTTCCAGCACCAGGGCTACCGGCTGATGACAGCCTGGAAGAAGATAGACTCCCACCGGAAGAGGTGGGTCTATCTGGATGGCCAACGCGTTCATCTGCTGCTGGCACTGCCTAACGCCCGTCCGGCGAAACGCGCCGACTGGAGCTACGCGAAGCTCACCGACCCCCTTGCATGAGAAGGCCACAGCACCAACGACCCCAGGAGGTGACGTTAGCGGGAACGACCCGTAAGACAGTGCTCAGACGCTGGATTTATCAATGCTAGAGGGATCCCCGAGCACAGACGCCGTGCCCAGTCTTCTCACGCAACAGTCCAAAAGAAAAACAACCGGCGTGTGGTTCCCGCGTGAGCGAGGCACATGCCACGGGCCCCTACTTACCCATCCACGATTATCCCATGCAAGAACAAAGCACCAAGTACCACGGGAGGTGACATCACTGGAATGGCTCGCGAGACAAAGCTCAGCCCTTGGGTTTAGCGACGCTGCAGGGACGGACACGAGCACAGACGCTGTGCCAGTCCTTAATCAAGGGGCGGTCGCGATTGGGCTGACAAGGGCTCATGACCTTAGTGGCGGTGAGAACGACAAGCATATAGATAATGAAAATAGGAAGAAGCAACTAGCCTTGATTCATGCGCAAAAAGAGACAGCTGCGGGGGGATAGCCCCCAGCAGCTCGAGGATAATGCAGCCCGGGGGGCGCCCTCGATTGAATACCTGAAACGTCACCTGACACTTGTCGATGAGGAGTTGGGGTAGCTGAATACGCAAGCCATCGGGCTAGGTTGCTCCAGAGGATCGTCGGGCTCCTGAGGCCCAGGGGCTCCGGAGGCCCTCGGTGGTCGCGGGGGTCTAGTTCTCGCTCCGTCTGGACCGCCTGCCACTGAGCCTCCCGAGCCCCCAAAGCCTGCCGCACGAGGTGCTGGAACGTGGCAGATGCGTTGCGGAAGCCGAAGAGCGTGCGGACGTAGCTGCATGGGAGAGCCCTCCTCCGGTCGACCGCCATCGGCCGGAAGGGCTCCAAAGAAGCGGCTCGGTTGAGACCCGTGATGTAGATGCAAACGTGGAAGTGGTCGCTCGGGTTGCAGGTAGGTAAGCTTGGCATCGTGCGGTTACACCCACTGCGTATGAGCCTTGCGTACTCAAGTTCCTCGGTAACCTCGTCGATGAAGTCCTCAGTCCCCAGCGCTGTACGGCTCATGCTGGGCTCACAAAAATGCGCGTCGAGACACTCCAGCAGGTGGTGCCTGAACACCTCCCTCAAGACGCTGGTCAGGCCGGAGACACTCCAGAGGAGAGCCCCCAAGCCCATCCTGAGGGGGGCATCGGGAATGCCCCCCTATGCGAGGGTGGAGGGCTCCTCGTCGGCAGGCGCGAGTCTTGAGGCGGAACCGTCAGGAGCCCCTGCGTCCTGAGGTCCGTTGGCGGGTAGGTTCTTCTTCTTCTTGGGGGTGGTCTCCAAGGCAAGGATGGCTCCATCCTCGTCGATGCTGTCGACCGCCACGGTCTGGTAGGCGCGCTCGAGGGAACGCACCGCTTCCTTCTCATCGGAGGTGATCATGATGACTCCACCACTCCCGGGCATCTTGAGGATGTTGTAGCCATGATGGGTCGCTGCCATGAACTTGGCGAGGGTAGGATACCGAAGTATGGCTTTGTACGGGCGGTGGATGTTGGCGACGTCGAAGTCGATGAGCTCGGTGTGATAGTTGTGCGGTCACCAAAGGTGACAGGGAGGCGGACCTGCCCCATCGGGAGTGTGGAGCCATCCGTGACTCCGTAGAATGGCTTGGTCGGGTGGAGCTGATCATAGGGGACCTGGAGTGTCTCGAAGGTTCGGACGGAGAGGACGTTGAGCCCTGCTCCGCCGTCGATGATGGTCTTTGTCACGAGGACGTTGCTGATGGTCGGGGTGCGGAGAATCGGGAGAGCGCATGGGGTTGCGGTGCACTTGAGCTGGTCCTTGGGGTCGAAGGCGATGACATGCTTGGTCCACCTGAGGTTGCGCGCGGCGTCAGGCCTTGGAAGTGCCGCGTTCACCTCTAGAGCGAACTGCTTGAAGATGCGACGGGAAGCTGAAGCATGGGCTCCTCCCAAGATGCATGCAACCGCACACGGCTCCTGAAAGGCCCCTGCTCTATCTCCCTGGCGGTCGTGGTCGTTCCTTCTTAGCAGTGGAGGCAGCGGAGGCAGATCCGGCTTGAACTTGCCAGGCCAGACTAGGCGCAGTAGCTCAGGAGCTAAGGCGCGACATCCAGCCATGCTCATGATTGCAGGCACCCCCTGCGCGTGCGGTGCTGATTCTTGGGGCGCTGGTGCCACCACCTCCTGTGGTGTGCGGTCTTGGTGCTGTGGGACAGGGGGCCCGTGAGCTCCTGCCTGGGAATGCGGAATCACCTGGCAGCTCTCCTCGTCGCGCGCATGGGCCCGGCGGGGTGGCTCACGCCGTGGAGCCTCGTGTCGGACTTCCTGGCCGGCGCCGTAGAGTGGAGGTGGAGCCGGGACACCGTGGCCCTCGTTCTCCGCCATGGGTGACGGGGGACGGGAGGAGTGAGTTTGTGCAGGTGCCTCCCCGGCGGCGTTGACGAGCTCGGTGATGCGGTGGAGCCACTCGTCGTAGAGGTCGTCCGCAGGGCAGTAGCGCAGGAGCTACTGCGCCATCAATAGCACAGGCTGCTGGTAGACCGGCCCGCGACGGACCAGCGAGGACGATGCCGCGGCCGGCGACGGTGACGGCGTCGCCGTGTGGCCATCGTGCTGCCCAGACAGCGGTAGTGACGAGTCCTTCTGCTCATGGATGGTCGGGTCGGTGGCGGCATTTGTGATCGGCGAGTTGGGACTGTTGCCCGCGGCGCACTGTTGCCCGCGGGAGCCGTCTGAGCGACATTCGCGGCGCGGCAGGCGGCACGTGCTCGGCATGTGTCCACCATGGCAGCAGAGCGAAGACGACGACGTGAGCGGGATGAGGTCGTCGGAGAGGCGAGATCACGACACGCCCCCTACCTGGCACGCCAAATGTCAGATTATGGGCTCCGCAAACCCAAGAAGTTCGAACACAGGGGCATGGACGATGATCTCTACCATTCGCGTCTACCTAGCGTCTTGCCCTCGTCCGGTGAAGTGATTCAAGCGAACAACAAGTAAAGCACACCAGAGCTTACCCAAGTTCGGGCCACCTTGCGGTGTAAAACCCTACTTCCTGCTTTGCTGGATTGGCCTCGGTAGGGCTTGAATATGGATGAGTACAGTGGTTCCTGAGCTCAGGAGGAGAGCTCAGGAGGGTCAGGAGGCAAGAGTTCTTGCTTCCTTATGTGCGGGCAGAGTTTCTGGATCTGATTGGGATCCCGCCTCATAGTGGGGATCCTAGCTACTTATATAGGCGGCCAGGGTCCTCTTCCCCCGAAATGTTTAGGCGGGAAGGGATCCCACAACGGCCATTTTGAGCGGGAACACAAGGACGTTCCTACCCTGACAAAAGCAGTCTTCGCCTGCAAAAGGATCAGGCGGTGACACGGTGGTGGGCTCGGTGGTGACATCCTCCCTGTCGTCCTTGCGGTCTTCGGTCTTGTTGCACCGAAGGGGAAACCTTTGTCCCGTTCCTCAGGAACCTGTGCCTGCGCGGTCTCCTTTGCACCAAAATGGAAACTATGCCGCTGGCACCCGCTGGCGTGGTGCGTCACTGCTTGCGTCACTGCCTCTTCCTGAGGCAGGCTTGGCCTTGGATTCTCTACCCCTCCATAGCAACCTAGCCGAGGCCGCTCCTGAGGGGGTCTTGACATTGTTCTCCTCGCGAGGTGCGGCCCCCTCGCGAGGGTCTTGGGCAGCTGGTCTATCAGCTGGGCCATACCAGGCCGTGCAAGGAGCGTGTCGCGGCCTGCAGACACGCAAGTCTGGGTACACTGGTTCCCAGGTCGCCGATACACACTGCGCCTCGGCCGGGGTCCAGGAAGCGGTCGGAGGAGCTCCGACCAACAGCCTCCTGCTGGAGACGGATGAGTCATCTCGCGCTTCTTCGACGGTCCAGGGCGCGGAGGAGGGGCTCGGCCGCGCGCTGAAGCTCATGCGTGGGCGCAGTGCTGTCCGTCACGACCATCTCCGGGACACGATGAGTGCGCTACATCGGCTTGGGATGGAGCTTGCCGATGTCGACGGATGCCTCGAGGCGGAGGGCCTCCGACTGGCGCACGAGTTGCATAAACGGAAGGTTTCCATTAACCTTGGGCACCTGCAGTATGAGCGCGCCCACGTGGAGGCCGATGGATCCCTTGCAACTTGTCGAGAGGCTTGACCCGTGCTTTTTAGGAGGCCAGGGCCGCGGATCAACATCGTGAGCCGGCCAATGAGCATCAGAGGTGTTCTAGGCCTTGAACGCTTCCCTTGAACGGTAGGTTCAGGCACGCAGAGCCGCCCTTGTGGCGCCGCCAGACGGGACCTTCACTGACGCGGTAGGGGTCCGAGCACACGGGGAGGCGCTAGCGCTCGAGGCTTTGGAGCACAGCCTGGAACTCGAGCGACTGGAGATGATGGAGTGCCAAGTATCCAATACCAATGACGCCCTAGCCTCTCGGGAGGCTAGGATTTAGCAGGAGGTCGACCAGAAGGTGGCGGCGATTCTCCAGGCCTTGGTCATAGAATACCACCGAAAGCTGGGGCTCCAGGAGGCTCGCTTCAAGCAGCGGCAAGCCGAGCCGGAGAGCAAGGCGGCTACCCTAAAGGTGGAGCTGGCCGCGCCTGAACGGCACGGGAAGACCCCCGAATATGGCTGGGCTACCGCTTAGGCCGAGCTGTCCTCACTTCAACAGTAGGTCACGGGTGTCACGTCCCTCATGGAGAGGGCTTCGGACGATGCGAGTCACGGCTGAGCTTTACAGCGCGAGCGCTCCTCGATGCTAGAGGACCTCAGGGTCAGGGCGAATAGGGCCTTGGACACCATTTACGAGGAGAGTGTCCCCACCCCCGTATGAAGCCGACGACGCCAGCTACCTCCACTTCTTCTCCCAAGTCATGACCTGCCTCGAAGGCAGGAGCGCATGGATGCGCCGGCTCGTCGAAGAGAGGAGCCGAGACCTCCTCAGGCACGCATTCTCACGCATCTTAAGCTACCTCCTCGGCCTTGACACGGACTTTGTATTTCGACACCGCGATAGCCCCTTTGCCTAGGGTAACCTAGGGTGATCTGGCGAGTTGGGTGGACGACCATGTGGACGATCTGATCAAGGAATTCGCCCTTGCTGATGACATGGTTGTACTCTCAACCGAGGAGGGCGGAGCTGACGGTGATGTTGATGATGGCGACGCTGGCGATAGTGCATCCGGCTAGGCTTGTAATTCCCTGCTTTTCCTGCCAAGATTTCGGGTATGGCCCCGCGGGGCATGAAAGATTTTTGGAGGGGGGGGGTTCTCCTTTAATGTATGAAACAATGATATGCCCTCTGGGTTAATTTGGAAATGTCCCATCGTGATCCTAAGGCTCTCGACTGGAGTAGTTGGCATGATTTATCTTTAATGTTCACGGCCTTGGACGAGTTCTTGTATTTGAAGAGACACTGTTCACCCGAGGCGAGCCCTTCTGGGGCTCGTGAGAGCTTGAAGCCTCCTAGCGAGCCTGCTGGCTCGCTCGAGAGCGCATCACATGGAGCCAATCACCAAGCTTTGGCGAGGTGTGCGCGCAAGTGAGCCTACAAAAGTTACATCCTTGGCCCCGAGGGTGCCTTGACGTTGCTCAGGCTAGCCCAAGCGTGTGCATGACACCCAGCCCCCGCTCACGGGGTGCTCGAGGGGGAGGGGGCAGCAGGTAGGAGCCATGCTTCTTAACACAAACCGAAGAGCAGGAAAACACTGC